>OZ008367.1:361718585-362035759 GCA_963931995.1 Phaonia tiefii
TTCGACGTCAGTTTTTGGAACGAAGTTCCTTATCGCACGTTGCGGGATGGGGGCTAAATGAAAAAATTTTAAACAACTTTTCTTTAACTACTTTATTACAACCCATTATTATCAACTATATTGGGTACTTATGGTTTGGTTTGGTTTAAACGGAAGTTTTCTTGGTGGACCCTGTGAATTACATATTGTAGTTTTGAACCCAATAAAAAGTAGTTTTGAACCCAATAAAAAAGCCAAAGTGCAAGTCTGGCAAATCAATGAAATACAACCCTGAGCATGGAATTACATTTGGCAGCACACTTACTCTTACAGTCGTACTTTTGGTTTGGTTTGTGTCTAGACTAACATATGGGGGGATATTTCTTATTTAATGGGAAATTTTCTAGGTGGAGCCTGTTTATTACAAATTGTAGTTGTGAACCGAATAAAAAGTAAATTTTGAAACGCTAAAGTGAAGGAAGTTTAAAAAATAAAATTCTCTGAAGTAAGTGCGTTTTCTTAAAAACAGTAAATTTTCTCAAAAAAAGAAATACCTATTGATATTCTTAAACAATCTGCCTTTTCTTAAAAAAAAACACCTTATCTTAAAGAAGGACCTTTGATTAAAAAAGTAAATTTTCTTAAAAAAAGTACCTTTTCTTAAAACAAGTAATTTTTTTAATAAGTACCTTTTCTTAAAAAAGTACATTATCTTACAACAAATTGCCGTTTCTTAAAACACTACATTTTCTTTAAAGAGTACCTTTCTTGTAAAACAAAATAACTTTTCTTGAGATAAGTACCTACTCTTAAAATTGTACATGGTCTTTCGTAAAAAAAAGCTTTTCTTCAAAAAAATATACCTTCTCTTAATAAAATACCTTTTCTTAAAAAAATTCCGTTACCTTTTCTTTTCTTTTCTTGAGATAAGTAGTCTTTCTGAAAATAAGTAAATTTTCTTAAAAAAATAACCTTTTCCTAAAAGAGTACCACTTCTTTAAAAAGTACCTGTTCTTAAAAAAGTACTTCCTTGTAAAAAAAAATGCATACTCTTAGGCTTTTTCTTACAGAAAGCACTTCTTATTAAAAATGGTAGCTTTTCTTAAAAAACACATTCGCTTTTAATAAAAGAAGTACCTCTCATTAAAGAAAGGACCTTTTCGTGAAAATATAATACATATTCTTACAAAAGGGACCTACAAATTTACTTTTTTAAAAAAATACATTAAATAAATAAAAAATTTCTTAAAAAAAGTTTATCATTTTACAAAAAGTATATTTTCTTAAAGATCCATTTAAATCGAAAAATAACCAATTTTTCCGGGTTTCTAACGGTTTTTCATAAAGTGGTCCAAGTGGTATGGACGACTTTTTTTTAAAAAAATCGCTAATTTAAAAATCGCTATCACTCGGAAATGGTACGTAATTTTTACCTCGATTGGATGATTTAACCTGTGGAAGTCTTTCATAAAAAAATCCATTAAACTAAAATTTTTCAAATAAAACATCGCAAAAACCCACATACGTGTTAGCGATTTTTTTTTTTAAATAAGTGATGTCGTATTAAAGACAAAAATATTAAATTAAGTTTTCGCTTGGAGGCAACGTTCCCAGTTACAGCCATTTTTGATTTTACATATTTTCTAATTTTGGCGATTTTTTAAAAAAAAATTCTTTCATATGAATTAGACCACTATTTGAAAACCAAAAATGAGTTATTTTTTTGATTGAACGCTCCGTTTCCAAAATATGGAATGGGATAAATAACGTAGGGTAAAAATACCCTAAGACAGGATCAGTGACTAAGACGTAACATGTCAGAGTTCCTGCTGACTTGCCGATCCGCTTCCATTCAAAAACTTCATGACATTTTAATACATTTGGTAAAAAATCAACAGGAATTTTCCGCAGTTTGCCAATAGAGGCGATAACCTTATAACATGTACACAAATCGTCCTGAAGTCACTATTCAGTTAGTCAAGACGTCTTCAAATGTGGTGACCTTGTGTCATTCTCTATATAATTACGAGTATTTTATTTGAGTATTTGAGATTGATGACCTCTAATTTAACAAAAAATAAAAAAAATTATTGTTATTATTATAACAAATGAGCACATGCATTTATATACATATACATATATACATATTTATGAGCACATATAATACCATGCATACTCTTCACTTCTTTTCAGTTCTCTTTTCTTCTCTTCTTTTCAGTTCTCTTTTAAAGTTGCTACCTAATTCATCGAGCTATTACACGTTGAATTTTCACAATATCGAATTATTGAATTATCACAAAATTAATAACCATTAAATATCAGATTCAAAACAGAAACGGAAAATACTCAAAGAGAAATTGAAATAAATCCCCCGAAACACTATGCTGCAGCATTTCGTGGCATTTTGCCTCCTCTCTTACTTCTCTACACCTCTTGCCTAATGAACGTAATATTCACGAATTTTCTTGCAGGGATAAATTCATCGTGTAATAGTGCTCTTAATTTTCAAATATTTTTGAAATTTATTCTGTAAATTTATGACATATATCATTAATATTTTGTACCCTATGTTTGAATCCTAGCTTTAAGTATATCAGATAAGGTTTTTGATCCTTTTGCCTTCAAAACATAATAAATAAAAACAAATCGAAATATAAAGAAAAATTCCATCAAATGTAAATATACATATACTAAGTTTCAGTTGCTGAAATATCAAAATGATAAAACTCACAATTTTGTATCATGTCTTTGTAAGATTCAATTGTATTATTTGGATTAATAAATATTTTTTGAATTGAATTGAATTGAATTCAAATATGAACGCTATTTTTAGCTTTGTCTTTTCTGAATAACTTGAAAATCTATACATGACTCGCTGTTGACAAAAGATAAAGACTTCTTCTATCGATTTTCAGCATTGGCATTAGAGAGAGTCAGTCATAACCTAATGCTGACAAGTCAATAGGGCTGTCTTACATAGATTGCAAGCTCGTTCACACTATATGGCACCTAAGGAAATGCTAGTGACATGTCACGAACATGTCTTATATAAAGTCTCAGCACCTGCCGACATTGTACTAAGCAAATTCTTCTGACAATGTCTTCTAGAAAAATGTTCCAACTAGATAACAAATCTTGTCTGCTTCCATACATTAAAAAGAAGAATTAAAGGCATCGATATCACTTAGAATTTGAAGAATTCAAGAATTCAAGTCAAATGAAACTATAAGTCAGTCATTGTTGTTCCACTAAATATTGTCTGTAGACTCAGTCACCTAAACATATAATTGCTGCAACATAATTTTCGAAATACATAATCGCATCATTATACAAAAGTATATTATCGTAAAATTTTTGCAACACTTTTAATGAACTTCATTGTCAACTGTTGCAATTACTGAAGACCATTTCTTTGTTGCAATTAAGAAAAACAGTTTTAATTACAACAATCATTTGTTAAAAGTGCGTAAAACAAGCGACTGTAGCTGCATATCGGTCATTCCATTCTAAATTAAACACGTTTCTTTTAGCTAAATATTGTTCACGAATCGGTCAAAAAAAGGAAAATGCATTCATTCATACTTTACAAATTTTATAACAAGAACAAATTTTACAAGCAACAAATTTTGAAAATTATAGTCCCTGCATTAAAGTAAACAATGGTTTTTGTCACAGCTGAGATTTAAATTTTTGTGATGTCAACAAATACATTTGTAATATTTTTTTTTACTAAATGTTATTAGTTTTGCAGTTTCCATAATTGCAAAAAAAAAAAAGTTTAGCAACAAAGTTGTTTTTAAACAAGTGTTTTATTTTAAATGACTGTGTCACACCCACTCATGCGTATGAGCAATGCTTGAATTCATTTGTCATATGACTCATACGTAATGATGGCTGCATTTAATGATGTTCACATGCCTGTCGTTTGTTGTGTATCATTTCAATGTTACGTTTAAGTTGAATTTTCAGACATTAAACGATAATCAGGTTGTGTTTTCTTGCAATTATATTGTTTGCACTGCCTAATGATGTACATATGTATGTAGAATAAAATGTTTATAACAACATCGGAATGTATGTTCATCATTAAAGGAATTGCATGTATGTACTGTGTTAATTATAAAATGTAGGTAAATTCTTAAAGAACTGCTCGCTGTTATTTTAAAGAACAGCTTATCCAAATCATATATATACCAAGGCTTTAAATAATGGCATTGTTTATATATTTTGTTTCAGAGTAAATAATCGTAAGCCCTACAAAGTTTTCTGTCAAATCTCTTAACAAATTTACTTTTTTATCGCGCTTTATCTCGCAACTGTCTGACAAATTCGTGATTCAAAGAACAATTAAAAACTTTAAATATTACGATTTTTGCCCTTCCAGATCTTATAATTATCTACTTGTTTATTACATTAGCAGACACATGGGTAATAACAAGATCCTTTTGAAATCGCACTACATTTAATACTTCAAATGCCCTATGGAATTCGAAAAATGAGACAAGGCGGGGGAGGATGGTTTTACGCTAATTCAGGTACGACGAATCGAATTGTATCATTAGTCTTTTAAGTTACAATTACGGTTTCATGCGCTTGTCAGGCGTACTATTTTCAATAGTACGCGTACTTTTTTATTCGTTGTACTGTTTTCTACGTAACCTATCAAAAAGTAAGCGAAAGTATTTTTTTTCAAGCAATGTACTGTTTTTTGTAGTTTCTTATGTTTATCTTTTAGTTTTATCCAAAATGTTTGTCAGTGTAGAGAAGTTAAAATTAAGTGAAATTGATAACTGAGTGGAATTTGATATTGTAAATGAAGATGAGTAAATAAATCCAGTTATACAGAGAAACGCTTTCTCCTATGTGGCGAAAGAATGGCAATTTTGGAAAGGCAAACTTAAACAAAGTCGGTAAGTTTCATTTCTGCCGATGTTCTGAATGAAAGACCCCCAAAAACCTAGTTTTAGAGGTAAGATTTGTTCCAAAGATTGAAGCCCAAAACATTTGCAACAACTTTGTTAAAGAAAGTTTACCGGTACAATCAACCAAATATAAGTTAGTGGCTCTCAAAGTGAGCCAAAATCGAAAAATCATAAAAAATCCACTCTATTATATCATATATAATATATATATTTCATTTAGAGGTTAATACAAAGTTATATTGCATATTGTAACCTATTTTATCCACTATTGCCCTTATTTGAAATGTTCGGCAAGTTTTTTTTTCTTTCGTAAAGGGTGTCTCAGTAAAATTGCACTTTTTAAATGTGGTGCCATTTTTTTTTGTGTAAGTGGCAAATCTGATATTTCGCAGCTGTCACATATGTTTATTCCGATTATTAACAATAGAGCGCATTACGAAAGAACAATACGTTATAATTGCGAAAACTTATTACAAAAATTTGGAAAGTTATGCTGAGACCGCTTGCAAACTTCGAAGAATTTTCAATCGAGAAAGTGCACCACAATTCGAAGAGTGGTCAACAAATTTAAAGAAACTGGGTCGGTTATGGACAGTTAGTGCGTCAACGTACCGGTCGGTCTCATCAAAACATTGCTGCTGCAAACGAGAGTGTCGTTGAAAACCCGAAAACATTAAATCGGCATCGCTCTCAAAAACTTCACATTACACGAAGCACTACGCGGCGAATTTTGACAAAATACCTCCAACTTCATGCATACAAAATTCAGCTTACTTAAGAGCTCAAACCAGCAGACCATGGAAAGCGCCGACAATTCGTTCAATGGGTAATGCAGCAAAGTGAAGTCTAAGCAAATTTTTCGACACTTCTCAGATGAAGCAAATTTCCATCCAAATGGCATCGTGAATACAGAAAATTGTCGAATTTTGGGAGCGCAGAAAATCCTCATGCACTCCATGAGAAACAAATGCACCCTCAATGAGCAACTGTCTGGTGTGAATTTCGGCCAGGCGGCGTGATTGGGACTTACTTTTTTGAAGATGAGGCCGAAATTACAGTGACTTTGAAAGGCATTCGTTACAGAAACATGATAAAGTAGTTTTTGAGGCCTCAACTGGACGGCATGGATCTGGACATCATGTGGTTTCAGCAAGCCGGCGCCACCTGCCACACCGCGTATGACACAATCAAATTACCTGAAGATATTCTGATGTCAACTGGCCACCAACATCATGTGATTTAACGCCGTGCAATTTATTACTTTGGGGTTTTGTGAAATCTTGGGTTTATTCGAATAAATCAGAAACAATTCATGAGCTCAAATCCAGCCATAGGCCGTCGGTGGTTCAACGGTAGTATGCGCGGCTCTTGTGCATGAGATCTTCAGTTCGATCCCTGCTCTGACCAACTTAAATTTCTTTCAGCGGCGGTCACATCGCTTATTAACGGCGATACTATCGAGTATTTAGCCATGAAAAAGCTTCTCAAAATACCGTTAGGAACCGGTGTAAAACTGTAGCTCTCAATCAGTGAGTATAAAACTAGAAGGCGCAAAGCTCACTGGTTTGTGAGAAGCTCTCCCTGATCCCTTGTTGTGATGTAACGGGAGATACAACCACATCTCTGTGAAAAACTCATGAAAAATGTCATGAAAAGAGTAATGGCCTGTCATCAGAGCCGTGGCGGCCATTTGATGGATATTTTATTACATACTTAATCGGAAGATGTCTTCTTTACTCCAATAAAAAGAATCACAACGTGTTTTAATTTTAAATTACTGAGACACTCTTTAAAAGAAATGAAATGAAGTCCTTTGTCCTTTAAACACACATTTTCTACAAGAGGCATGCTTTCCACGAGAGTTTTAAAATTTGAGATGTAATACTAGGCCATTCCGCTGAATTCCTTGACCACCAAAGATCATCTACGAGGTTCTAAGTGCGCGTCCGTTTTGGGAGAGTTTTTTTTTTCGGCAATTGACAATAAATTCAATCGGGTCTTTGTGCTGACCACTTCATTGTTGGGTATTCTTGTACAGCAAACCATTTTTCTCCAATGTTGACACTGTGCTTATTTTGCTGAAAAGTTATTTAAGTTGCAGCGTAGGCCCACTCGTCAATAAAAACTGGCAAATTGTTGTGAAAAATACTAAGATAGCCCTTCTTAGTCCTTCTATTTACACCAGAGGATCAATAACCCTCCAAGTGAAATATCCCCATACCATTACACTCCCACCACCCTGTTTCACCGTTTGCTTGTCATGGTACCGCTGAATGATTTCACCGGGGCTCTTCCAACAATATTGTGTTCCATCAGATTGAAAACGATTAATTTTTGTTTCATCAAACCAAATCACTAGTTTTCAGTCATCAATTGTACAGTTTTTATGCGTTTTGCATAAATTAATCCAGGCCTTCACTTTCTTGTCCACATTCTTGTATCCACTTTTGTCCACTACTGGACATGTCATAAGATGGTCGCCACTATAATCAAACTGCAGAAAATTCCTGCTGACTTTTTAGCAAATGTATGAAAATATCAGGGGGAGTCATGAAGTTTTTTGTATGGGAGCGGATCGACAAGTTAGCAGGGACTTTGGCATGTCAGTTCTTAGCCATCGATGACATCTTAAGCAATTTCCAACTGGGTTACTTTGGTGAATATGTATTTTTTTCAATTTGGATTTTACGTTAAACATTTTTTTGTGAAGCACTGGCTAGAAAGTTTCGTTTAGCTAGAATCATCTCAACATTTAATTGAATTTTAAAAAATAAGACTAAAACTTAAATAATAAACAAATTTTAAGAGCATTTAATGATAATTCCGATAATTTAAATACAGGCAATTTTGCCGAGTAGTGGTTTCCCGTAGCTGAAGAATTCATTATTTATTAAATTGTCATCATATATAAAATTGCTAATCATTGAGAGGCCATCCATCATCAGCCTGGCCATATGCCTTTTGCTAAACCCATGAATGGTTGACAGCCTGTTTGGCGTTGTGGCGTAGACACATCAGCTAAGAAGGATTTTTGTCCGGAATGGGGATTGCCTCTAAATTATGCATGAACGTGTGAAGGTTTAATCATGAACATCGTTTGAACATTACACATCCTTTAGGGTGCATGCCAATTAAAGATTATATGATAGGACTGTGTAACATCTGACTTTCTTTCTCTGGAAAGTCACGAAAATAGTTAGTATTCATACAGTTTGATTGCCTAATACTAACTAACACCAAATTTACTTCCACATAATTTTCGCTCATTATTCCGTTCGTTCACTTTGTACTCTATAAATGTCAATTAGTTGTCTGATCCTAAACACTGCATCGTTGCTATGAAAAGTGGCACGAGTGGAAGATTTAAAAGGAATGACCATTAACACAAATTTGTTTTTATTGACAGCAAAAGAATGTGATAAAACAAAAATAACCATAGCACTTCCAAAAGGTGAATGTACACAAAGCTTAAATTCGGAGGGATTTTTTTACAGTTTCCCATATTATCCAAAGATTTTAGTATATTAACATGTAAAATCACCTGTTCTTCACTTAGAAATTGCATAAATAAAAAAATTCCTACTTCGCCCATTTTTGTGGAAAAATAGAAAATTGTTCCACCTTTTGTTATTAATTTATAAGTCAACATTTCCTCGAACTTTGGGTCTGATCAAGTAGGTCACTTTCATATTCACGGCATTTTTCGACATCATCTCTTGGCCAAATTAATAACCACCGGACACATAATTTTTATTCAAATAATTGTTATTTGTATTCGAAAATCTTAAGCGAACCACAGACTGGTCATTCATGGGCATGAACATCAGCTATCGTTGATGTTTCTTGTCGGTTTATTACCTCTATTGATACCAAATAAGAATCTAATCGAAGTTGTTTGCATCACTATCATGTTTAATTCATCAGCAAGATAATAAGTTATCGGCCAAGCTCGTGCTCATGAATCGCAAATCTGTGGTTGGCTTTACGAAAATTGATTACTTTGTTTAATGTGTGACGTCAAAAATGGCATGTGAAGTGAATGTGTCTTGTGTGATAAGGCAGTTTGACAATGATCGGACAAACTATTTTTATTTTCTTAAATACTTCCCCATCCCGGTCGTGGCAAAATTTGAATAAAATGAAATACTTATTAGTAGGCGTCGGTGATGCTCTGGTCGGAAATATTAACTTGATGACATTACCAGTAATATTTCCTTAGGCCTATGTCAGTAGGGAATGACAATTATATGTTTTTTCCTGCATTAATTTCCTGCATCCATTTCCAATTTGGAGACTTAGATCATTGCCGCTAATGACCAAATTTATCTCTCACCCTTAAAAAGTATACTGAGTATTACTGTTGCCACGATAGAAAACAAATAAAATTAATGTAGCTTTCTCTTTAAAAATATTTTAAAAAAATTTACCATTTAAGGGAATTATGAAAGCGCACCAAAACAGTTCGGGCGGGTTTTCCTTTACCAATATGTGAATCGGGCTTACTGGGAAATATTTTTGTTGATATTGGAAACCAAGCATACTTTTCCTTACAACAAGACGAATTTGTATCTTTGCAGAAAATGCAAATGGTGCTGCACATTAGGGTGTACTGAAAACATTTTTTTTGGAGGGGGGTGTCTCAAACGACGCGTAATGCAGAAGTGATTACGGAAACGTCCAAGGTTTTTTATACGAGGGTACATATAGTCACCTACCGGCCGTTGGTACATTTTCTTCATGATGAACATATGAAGAAAAAAATATTTTCAAAATTTTGACAGATAATTTTTATTACACGACGTCAGTTTGAAATCTTTGTCATGCGTATTTTTTGTCTTCCCCAATTTGCTGTATTTTACATAAATATTCCATCAACTATATAAAACAAATATACAAACAGAAAGGCAAACCTGCGAATCAAATGAGATTTTTTGAAAAATTAACCAAAAATGCATGAGGCTCAAAAAAAACGAAACCCTCCGAAAAACCAATCAAAAAATCGAGCAAAATAGGGGAATTAAAAAAACCAAAACATTTTTTGGATATCGGACTTACTCCGCCCTCTTGGTCAAAAACAGGGGGCCCGAAAATGATTTTTATATACTGCTCAAAAAGAAAAAAAGAATTAGTGCATTTTAGTTGGCATACAACTGCGTTTTCCGTAAAATGGAAAAAAGATATTGCATGTTCATTTGTTCGTGAAATAGGTTTGTTCTCGTTGAATCCCACATAATTTGACGAATGCTCAAAACAAGGCTCGTGTCGATTGAAGCAATTAAATGTTGAAAAAATACAACCGCAGTAGCTCAAATGCTGTGTTTAATATCGTTACAGGTAACGATTCATGGATCTAAGCATATGAGCCCGAAACAAAACAGCAATCGACCGTATGCGTCTTTCAAGACGAGGTAAATCCAACAAAAGTTGTTCGTGGTAGAAGCACATCGAAGCAAATGATCTCGTTTTTTTCGGTATAACCGGCCATGTGGCCACACTGCCTACAGTGGAGTGTAAGACGGTTAACTCTGAGTGGTGTAGTAGCACAGTTTTCGAAGAAATAAGGAAAAACAATAAGAGAAGACGGAGCATTTTGCATCAGGACAATGCGAGCTCTCACATACCAGCTGAAACAATGGGCCAATTGAGCACCCAACATGTCGAATTGATGGGTCATCCGCCATACAGCCCCGATTTGGCACCAAGTAACTTCTTTTTACTGTGTGGTCAACGTTTTTCGACTCACGAAGCAGCTGTTGAAGCGTTCAAAAAGCATGTTTGGGAGGTGTCTCAATCGTAGTGGAAAAAGTGTTTCAAAAATTGGTTTGACCGCATCCAAAAGTATACTGATCTTCACGAAGAGTATTTTGGAAAACAGTAAAACCATTGCCAATGATAAATGATTGTTCTTATATTGCTGGACCCGAAATATAAATACGAGTGGCAACCTCGTACGTTTTTCAAAAATTATTTAAATTTTCTTAAAATATTGTGTACACGCTGAAAAATCTGTCTTTTGTTGTGTGTTTGGAGCTTGTCGCAAGTAAAATATACTAGTATGCAAACATATTGTGTTTGCTATTCAATATTACATGTTTGAGACACAATGATTAATATGTTGTAATATATGTGTTTGCCATCCAAATATATATTTGCTTGTGATACAAATTCAGTTGTGTTTGTTGCACTGTTTATACTCTCTCGAGAGCAAGAGAATAAAAGAGGGACAATGGGAGAGTCTGTCTTGCAAGTGTGCATCTGTATTTTGTGCATTATTGTCTCAGTCAGTGATTCATAAATATTCCTGAATGGGCGTGTAAATTGCAGATAAAGTCAGTGTTTCTTATTTTGGCTGATGTATTGCATTTTAGTTTCACGTATTCAGTCGTCAGTGCTTCATCGGACAGAGGGTATCAAAAGTGCTTGATCAGTGAAAGTGGAATGGCGGACCATTAGAACAACACAAATAATTAATACACGCTTGGCTTGCACGAACTGGATCTGTATATAAGTATATTGTTTGTGTACAAACGCATACTGATAACCAACTCATAGTTGAAACCTTCTGAAAACAAAGACGTGAGACAAAACAAAGTAAGGTGAAGTAAAAGAGCAGCAGATTCTCATTTCATTAATAATAATGCATTCAATGCTAGTAAATGTAAAAATTACCGTTTCAAATCTATTAATTTATTGTATTAATTATTTATAAATGTGGATTTATATTAATAAAATTAATTATAATAAATAACACGTATATATACTTCAACGAATACTTCTTTTCTAAATATTATTATGTTTGGTAGGAAATACGCATATGTTTCCACGTAAAACCATACATGTTTGCCATTAAACATGCTACTGTTTGCGTTTAAATACAAGTGAGTTTGGGACATGCAAACATGTGAATGTTTGCAGTGTGTTCCAAACATGTACATGGTTCCTGCAGAATATGTTTGGGAGAATATATTACAGATGCCGTTTTTTTCAGCGTGTGGGATTATGACCGCTTTTGATGACGTCGTAATCCCAAATTTCATATCTTCCCAGTGTTTACGTCCCTCTTGAATGCGGACATACGCCGAACTACAATATTTGGGACTTTGACCATTCTAAGATGAACTTAATCATACAATTGTAATTTATCGTTTAGGTTATTCTTCATGTGGTGAATTACTACATTTTTCACCGATGTTTCAAGTAATAAATTTCGCATTTCGTTAGTCTTTTTTCAAAATTTATTTGCAACATTTTCCATAATTTTTGGACTAAATTGTTTCATTTTCTGACCAATTTATATTTTTTGTTCTTGTTTGTGTGTGTCGTTTTTCAAGCGGCCACAGAAAAATCGTTTATATGTATTAATATTATTTTCTAAAGCCTGTAATACAAATGGATTACAATTTACTCAAAGAAAATAGTCAAATATGCCTGAGGAATTGTTGTATTTTGTATTTTTATGCACAATAACGAAAGGAGCGAATATAAAAAATGTATTCCAAATAAAATTTGTTTCCGGTTTGTTTATTTTTTCTCTTATTGACCAAACAATCAAATTCCTCATACATGCATGGACCTTGCGCTCTGAGACGTTATCAGTTATTCCCTAAGATTTTATCATCACAAACATTTGAAATGAATTTCTTATTTTCATAGAATTCTGTTATTTTCCAAAAGGTCAAGGTAAACATGTTTTGGCACATGTAGTCACAAAGATTCTTGCCATGCTATTTAGGGAATTTCCTTAATTAATATCAATTTTAGTGAACAATTTGTGCAAAGGTTTTTCGCCTTTTCTAAAAATGTCCTGTGTGTCTGATGTATCTACAGATGAAGGTATTTTAAACAAGTTTGATTGGGATAGTTTAGTTAAATTGTATGTTACACTACATCACTCGTAAGTAGTTAAATACACTGCGAGTCACATGAATAAGGATTCGAATGTTTCAAACTTTACGTGAGCACAACATTTATTAGGATGATTAGAGAAATACAAAGATTTTTAATAATAATCACCAATATCTTGTTTAAAAAGAAATAAATACTTTTTTTTATTTTTTAATTTAAAAATATTTCGAATTTTATTAATGTCTCATGACAAGCTTCTCAAAATACGTTGCGGAACCCGTGTAAAACTGTAGGTCCCAATCACTGAGTATAAAACTAGAAAGCGCACAGCTCACTTGTTGTGAGAAGCTCCCCCCAAATTCCATCATGGGATGTAATGGGAAACCATTTATATATTAATAACCATATTTTCCGAATCTGGAAGCATCGCACGAAGACCGTACCATCGAGATCCCTATGTTCCGGATCAAGACTCAATCACGGCTGTAGCAACATCAATTCAGGCAAATCCAAGCACTCGACTCGAAACTTATTGTCGCAAATTGGAGTTAGCAGACGGTCATTACAACGGATAATTCATAATGACTTTAACTTGCTTCCATACAAAGTCCAAATTACAAGCAAGTTAAACCCTCTGGATTTGCCTATTCGCCTGGAGTTTTGCCAAAAACTGATTGAAATGGCCGAAGAAGACAACAACTTGATAAATTGCTTGTTTATATCTGATGAGTCCCATTTTGATCTAAACGGCAATATTTAAACAAGCAAAATTGCCGCATAATGAGTAAATCTAATCCAGAAATACTCCACGAGACGGAAATTCACCCAGAAAGAGTCTTGTGTCTCATCAGTTTCGTCAAGGTGCATTGTGGGGATATACTTCTATGAAGCAAACGGTGTAACAGTAACTGTCAATGGGGATCGCTATTTAAAGATGTTGGAGAATATTTTATTACCCTGAACTGCGCCAAGGACGTATCCGTTTCAACAGCATTTGATTCCAGCAAGATGGAGCAACTGCACCCATAGCCAGACCGGTTATAGCGGACCTCCAACGAAAATTCCCAAACAAATTAATAACCGTTATAATTTCGAGGTAGTGGATGAATGGACAAAGTTGAGTTTATTTTAGATACTTCTCTTAAGTTAACTGATTTTTCATTAAAAATTGAATTATTATTATAAAATTACTAACATCGAGCTCATAAGTATTAGTTTAATCTAAATTCCCTGATTTAAGGCAATGATTTAAAATTTAAAACACTTGCCGAAATCGAGTTGATATACACCCAGAAAAATCGGTCCTTTTTGTTATTTGGATGCAAATATAACGTGTGTTTGTAGCTTGTAGCAAGTGTAGTATATTTGTGTCCAAATACAACGTGTTTACATATTTGAGACACAATGAATAATATGTTATAATATATGTGTTTGTGACCTACAAAAAAAATTTTCTTTCGGCGGCGGTCACCTCTCATAGTGACGGCTATCGAGTATATAGCCATGATAAAGCTTCTCAAAATACCGTTCGGAATCGGTGTAAAACTGTAGGTCCCAATCAGTGAGTGAAAACTGGAAAGCGCACAGCTCAGTGATTGTGAGAAGTTCTCCCCGGTCCCTTCATGGGATGTAATGGGGAACCATTTATTTTTTATTTTATGACCCAAGTATAGCTGTGTTTGGTATACAAATACAGCTGTGTTTGTTGCACTATTTAAAATCTATTGAGAGCAAGAGAATAAAGGAGGTACAAGGAGAGATTATTCACAGTCAAAATTTAATGTGTGAGGTCATATTTTCACATTACTTTTCAGTCAGTGATTTATAAAAATTCGTAAATGCGTGTGGAAGTTGAAGAGAGTATTTCTTACATCTGTTACGTTTTAGTTTCTTGTATTCAGTCGTCAATCGGACATAGGATACAAAATTACACGCTAAAAAAACTGTCTTATTTGTTGTTTGGTTTTAGTGTTTGCTAATCAATATTGCATGTTGGAGACTCAATGAATAAAATGTTATAATATATGTATCTGTGATCCAAATGTTACTGTGTTTATGATACAAACACAGCTGTGTTTGTTGCACTCATTATGCTCTCTCGAGAGCAAGAGAATAAAAGAGAAACAAAGAGAGATTATTCCCAGTCTTACTTGTAAGTGTGTAGCTGTATTTTTTCTATTACTCTTTCAGTCAGTGATTCATAAATATTCCTGAATGTGTGTAAATTGAAGATAAAGTGAGTGTTTCTTAGTTTGGCTGATGTACTACGTTTTAGTTTATTGCATTTAGTCATCAATGGTTCATCGGATAAAGGATATCAAATTCGCGTGGTCGGGGCTTAGTAGAAAATATTTGTGATCAGGCTCGGATGGTTAAATGGTTTGTGATGGTGCTTTGGTTTTTGTATATGGCTTTCCTATATATGTGTGCTACCAAAGTGATAAACGATTTTGAGGAAAGAAGCTGAAAAGCGCAACAACGTGAAGCCTTTTTTGTCTGCCCGAGCCTTTACTGCCAAAATCGGAGCGGCGTGTCGGTTGTAAAATTTATTAAAAAAACACGCGCGTGGCTTGCATGAACGTGCTTTGTATACTCATAAATATATTGTGTGTGTACCAACGCATAATGATAATAGTGATTTAAAATGTTGTAGCGTTTGTCGAAGTCGAAACCTTCTGAAAACAGAAGGAGAGACAAGAAAGAAATGAGAAGCAAAAGGGCAGCAGATTCTTATTTCATAAAAAAAAAAATAATAAATTCAATGCAAGTAAATGTAAAAAGGGTCGGTTTAAATCTTCAAAACTTTTATTACTTGTTTATAAATGTAGATTTATATTACTAAAATTAATTATAATAAATAATATATATATATATTGAAATCAAAAAATCTCATTTCTAATTATTATTATGTTTGGGAGGAAATACGCATATGTTTCAACGTAAGTATATGGGGGTTTGGGTTGAAACACGCGAATGCTTCCACGCATGGTGTTAGGAATGAAGAACGTATATATGTGTTCCAAACAAACAAACACAAAATGTTGTATTTGGGAGAATATGTTACAGAGGACGTTTGTTTACAGCATGCAGTTTTTATTTCTTGTGGGCACAGAATCGCGCAATAGCGTTTGTCGAAGCAATAATAGAAATTTAAATCTTTTAAAATAGAAAATTTTCTTTTGCTTACAAATTTTTTCAAGCTCAAGACCTTTTTAAATAATATGAAGCTTATTAGCTTTATATTACTTTCAAAAAAGTCGAGCATAAAAATGTTCCAATGATACCAATGCTGTCTGTATAGCTATTTCGGATCGTGCCAAGATCTTCATCAGCAGACGTTTTTGGTATGTTTTTGGTGAATTCTTCAAAAATATATATCTAGAAACACTCATCATATTAATGAGAATTCCTTTATATATACGTTTGAAGAATACCAAGCACTACCATTGGAACACCTTCATGCACAACTCTTTTTTATCATGTCGAAAAATTCCCGTAAGGGAAATGATGAATCTTGAAGAAGAGCACCCCGGGCTTGAAACAATAATATTGTTGATGTCAACCCTCTGTTTTGTTGTTTTTGTAATGACAAAACAAAAACAAATTATGTCTGTTAAACCCAATGGTTTTTCGACATGATAAAAAAGAGTTGTGCATGAAGGTGTTCCAATGGTAGTGCTTGGTATTCTTCAAACGTATATATAAAGGAATTCTCATTAATATGATGAGTGTTTATATATATATATATATATTTTTGAAGAATTCACCAAAAACGTATGCTGATGAAGATCTTGGCAAGATCCGCAATATCTATACAGACAGACTTGGTATCATTGGCAAAAACGATGTACAAGTAGACAGTCAAAATTTCTCTTCACTCAAATGCCAACAAACAAAACGAGTGAAACCCTAGTACTTCTCTACTCTCTCTCTTGCTCTCTTCATTGAATATTTCAATACACGAGCAGCGTTTTGATAGTGTTATTGTATATAATTTTAAAAATTCCAACCATGTTGAAGTAAAATTACATAAACTATGCAAAATGTATGAAATAAGCTAGATATGACGCGAGAGAGAAATGCGATTGAGTGAACTCCTAGCACTTTTTGGTTCTCTTTTACCAGGGTTGCCAAGTTGCGCACATCTTCTGGTCGTCTATTGCATTGGAACATTTTTATGCTCGACTTTTTTGAAAGTAATATAAAGCTAATAAGCTTCATATTATTTAAAAAGGTCTTGAGCTTGAATAAATTTGTAAGTTTTAGAAAACAGACCGAGTAAAAATTCCCGTAAGGGAAATGATGAATTTTCTTTGGTTTATATTTGTTTCAAAATTTTTATATGAACCTTACACTTTTTCAAGGATTCCTGAACCCAAATTTTATGAGCGTTATGAATATAAAACTTAAATCATTAAATTATTCCCCAATTCGGTGTTATTTCGATTGTTCTGCATTAACCCAAAAGCTGTTATAAACGGTTTTTCAACAGAGACGCTACAAAAGTAAATCGATAGGGACAGCAAACGACGCCATATTTTTTCCCGCTCTGTTGACATTTCTCTTCAGTTAGGTTGGCCATTTCATCATGGAAAGATACACGAGCCAACAACAAGTCGAAATTATTAAAATTTACTACCGAAATTTGGAGTCAGTGGCCTCAACTTTAAGAGCGCTACGTCCAATTTATGGTCGTCATAATCGTCCTATCAGATCAACAATTGACCGTCTAGTGGAAAAATTTGAATCCACAGGCACAGTACAAAATGTTCCCGTGTCAGTGAGACAAAGAAGTGCCCGTAGTGTCGAGAATATTGCTGCCGCTGAGGCTTCAGTTCAAGAAAGCCCAAATGTGTCTCTCACACGTCGTTCTCAAGCGTTGGGCATCTCTGTGACGTCGTTGTGGCGAATTTTGCGAAAAGATCTTGGCCTACATCCTTACAAGATCAAATTGACGCAAGAACTGAAGCCGCTTGATCACCATAAGCGTCGTATGTTCGTTAATAGGGCTGAGCAACAATTTGAAAATGATTCGGATTTTCATCGGAAAATCATCTTCAGCGATGAGGCTCATTTCTGGCTGAATGGCAAAATATGCGTTAGTGGTCAGACAGCAATCCACACGTAATCCATGAGTCATCATTGCATCCCGAAAATATTACGGTTTAGTGCGGTTTATGGGCCGGCAGCGTCATTGGGCCGTACTTCTACCGTGATGATCAAGACCGGCACATTTCTGTGAATGCGAATCGCTACCGTTCAATGATAACCGAATATTTTTGGCCCCAATTGGATAATATGGACTTGGAGGACATGTGGTTCCAACAGGACGGCGCCACAAGCAACGAACCGAATGCCACAATCAATTTATTGGAAACCAAGTTTGGTGAACATGTTATCTCACGAAATGGCCCAGTCGATTGGCCGCCTCGGTCGTGCGATTTGACGCCGTTAGACTATTTGTTGTGGGGCTACGTCCAGTCTATGGTCTATGCCAACAAGCCAGCGACGATTGATGAACTTCGTACGAATATCGAACGTGAAATTGCAGCAGTATCGGCCGATTTATGCTTGAAAGCCGTCGAAAATTGGGTTCAGCGTCTGGACTTCTGCAAGCGTGCCCGTGGTGGCCATGCAAAAGAAATCGAGTTCCATACATAATGGCATCGAACGTACTTTCACAGGAATAAAGAATTTCATTGGTATCCAAAACCGGTCTTGTTTTATTTAAAAAAACTTTTGTAGCGCTCTTATTGAAAAACCCTTTATTAATAATATAAGTCTTGAAATTTTTGAACTGTCTCGTTTTAGAAATTATAAATTATTTATATTATTCAAATCTACTGTTCAACAACTTTAAATAGATATAATATATTTATTGACTTCCCGCTGCATCAGTATAATTTTTGCATTTTAATCAATAACTTCCTTGTTGCTGGTGACAGTTTGAAGTTTATTATTTTCTTCGAAGCAATCTACTTTACAAGTGATGTATGTTAATGTCACTCGTCTATCTGAAAATTTCCCACCTACTGTAATTGAAACTTTAATGGTTTTTATAAAAAAATCAAATATCATGTATTAATATTTGGTAGAACTGTCAGGATATAAATAACGCAGGATCCATATGCAATCATCACTAAAATATTCCCAAACATTTCAAACCTTTTAATTTTTCTGTTGATACTTAAAATAATTTTGTTAAATAAAAATATTGTCTGTGTTGTACTTTTGCCATTTCCGCAACCTTAAAACAGCATAATAACATTCCCAATTTAACATTCCCACTGAATGCTTGTGGATCTGTGAAATTCCATCTGTTTGCAATTTTATCCACCATAGTGGCTGTATCTCAATTTAGTTGGCTTTTGGAATTAGATAAGTATCTTACTTATTGACTCGCTTGTGGAAATACTAAAACCATTTACATAACTCTTCCTCCTTACCCCAATTGAATGACATTTGTGTCAAATTTGTTGTTCTAGTCACTGTGAATTTTCGACAGAATGATTTAGGTCTCAATTCCATGTATTTCTTATCTTACTGAGTGTCAAAGTTGTGTATCTCAGTGGATTTGCACAAATTTGTCCTTTATAAACATCAATAATTTTGTATTCATGCCTTTATTACACCATGTCCGAGAAATCAATCTTTTTCCCTCTCCTAAGGACGAAACTATCTACAACTGAACAACCAGTAGCAAAACTGCGTAATCAGCTTTCTTATTTCGGGATCGCTCGTCTTTTTACAGGACTTTTTCAAATTCCAAGAATATCCATTGTAAAATAAAAAAAAAATTGTGTTCATTAACATCCCATAAAGGGATTGGGGAGAGCTAATCACAATCAGTGAGATGTGCGCTTACTAGTTTTTACACTCACTGATTGGGACCTACAGTTTTACACCGGTTCCGAAAGGTATTCTGAGAAACTTTTTCATGACTAAGTACTCGAGAGTGTCGCTATCACTAAGTGAGGTGACCGTTGTCGAAAGCAATCTAAGGTGGTCTGAGCAGGGATCGAAATCTCGTTATTATGTACAAGAGCCTCGCACACTAACCATTGCACCACCCACGGCCATCATAGAATACTAATGCAAATAGCAACAACATGCACATTAGTAATGCACAGAATCGAGGAACTGGTTCGCAAGAACCGGTTCTTTACTGTAACCGACCGGACCGGGGCTTACAAGAACCGAAAGACGGGTCCAAATGCACCGAAAACGGGTCTTTAAGGACAAAAAACGGGTTCAAATGAAACGAAAATGGTTAGAAAAAGACCGATAAACGATTCTACTCACTAAGAGGACTGGTTTCCAAAGGAACCAAAAGTGTTAATCTTTGGGTACGAAAATGTATATTTTTAACAGATTTTATATTTATGTAATAATATATTTCACTTAAGCCTTATTTGAGACAACAATTTGTTGAGAACCGGAATCGGTTCGAATATCCGATTGTTTTCGGAACCGGACTCGACAAATTTTATATTTTTATAAAAAGATACGAATATTTTACTTAAGCCTGTTTGGGACAGCAATTTTTTTATAAACCGGTACCGGTCCAATTACCCGATTCTTCTCGGAATCGGTCCAAATACCCGGTTCTTCTCAGAACCGGACTGGAAAGAACCAGTTCTTAAAATACTAATGCACATCATATGACAGAGCGCGATCTTCACTATTTATTACAAATTTTTATTTACTTTTTGAAGGACCAAAGATGTAAAATAAGGTTAATTTTCAAATTTAATTCTTGAATATCCTTAACAGTTTTGCATTGAAAAATCTGAACAAAAGTTATGTTAAAGAACTGGAACCATCACATCTTGTGCCAACATTTCAGCACTTTATTATTAATAGTTTAGTATATATATAACGGGTGGTCCAAATATAGGAATCTTTTTTAAATCATGTTATTTTAACACTGATAGATTTTTTCTGTTCGAAATATTGGCTCGAAAATGGGCTTATAGAAGCCCCAATCGGAGATCAAATTTGGCCGAAATATCATATTTTCAAACGAGGCGCATTTTCATCTCGTAAGCGTCATGAGATGAGATTTTCATGACATGGGTGTCATCAAACAAAATTGCCACAACTGGGGATCGAAAAACCTGCACGTCATTGTCGAGAAGTCAATGCATCTACAGAGAGTGACAGATTGGTGTGGATTTTGAAGTGGTGGCATCAATAGCCGATTTTTTCTAAAATATTGCTGGAAACGCCATTTCAGTCAACGACGAGCGCTACAGAGCCATGATTACGGACATTTTATGGGCTGAAATAAAAGATATGACTTTGGATAATCTTTGGTTTCAGCAGGATGGAGTAACATGACACACAGCTCATCAAACAATCGATCTTATGCGCACTAAGCTCAGTAATCGTGTTATCAGCCGTCTTGGCGGTGACAATTTGCCGTCGCAGAGCTGCGATTTGACTCTTTTAGACTTTGTCTAGTGGTGTGCCGTTAAAGACCAATGCTATGCTAATAATCCAGAAACGATCCACATTCTTAAGGCTAATATCTTCCGAGCCATTCGTGAGACTGAGCCAGAAATTGCCAACAAAGTGTTGAAATATATGATTGACAGGATGAGCTACGGCGACGCAAACCGCTGCAGCCACATGAACGAAATCGTGTTCCATAAATAATGGGAATATTTTTTATTTCTAACAGAGTCATAATATACCGAAAGAAATAATGTTTGGATCATTTGATTTAACTTTTAAAAAGATACTTGTATGTGGACCACCCTTATGCTCTATAAATTACAAATACATTTATTGGTACTACAAGACTTTTTTCTTTGACTTTTTATTTAAAAATTTGTCAATAATTATAAAATTTGTGAGTAGAATTAAAGAAAAAAATATTAATGCAAGTACTTTTGACATTTTTGAATTTATTTTTCTCAGACTCACATGAAAAATGGTTGGCATGGCCACACGACACCTGTAGTTTTACGTCCATGTTATGGGTTTTCCAATAGGTACTTGACAACTTTGAATTTAATTTGTGAACGCACTATTACACTGATCATCTAACTGTTACTTTCCTTTGTTTTCAGTAAACTCAACATTTTCATCATGGTAAAGTACACGAACGAACAACGTATGCAAATTATGAAAATGTACTATTCGGAGTCGGTGACCGCAACTTTAAGAGCGTTAACTCCAATTTTCGGTCGTTATTCTTGCCCTAGAGTGGACAAGCAATAACAAGTTTAGAGCAAAAATTTGAGTCTATATATTCATTGTGTCTGGCCGAAGTGAGAAAATATCGCTGCCGTTTAGGCGTCTGTGGTAAACGATCCAAATCAGTCAATTCCGCAGCGTTCTCAAGAACTTGGCATCGCCAATACCACTTTATGGCGAATTTTGCGTAAAGATCTTTGTTTACACCACACAAGTCTTAGCCCAATTGCAACATAAAAGATGAAGTATGACAAAATTCATTATATTATGTGGCCTATTTTTAATGGAAACAGCAAAATGACAAAATTCATTATTAACCCTTAGAAGGCAGTTACTTTTTGCTTATTATCTACCACTTGGGCTAAGATTTGTGTTTTGGAGTGTTCGGACACATATAGTGAAATTTTATGGCGATCATTCTTGTGGAACAAATTAGAGTTAGATCAGAAAGTGGAGGCACAGAATGGATTCCTCGGCTCGTGAATATTTTCTGCCCATTCAACTAAGCCACTAAGCAGGTCTGCTCTGCGCTCTCCCAGGCCCAACAGAAACCCAAAAATGTCTATAGGAAGTTCGGGCTGCGTAGAATATTCCTAATTGTTTTCCATTCATTTGCCTTGACATGTTCTTAACTGGGTATTGCGTTTATAACGTCAAGCATAGCGATGTTAAAACTGATGCTAATGTACCTGTAGTTTTGGAGATATTGTGCAAAAGGCAGAAGACAAATTACTTGGCTTTTTTTTTAAATGCGTTAGTGTATCTTCTCCAAACTAAAACGCTGACCCAGTTTATCCTCAGACCAACCTTAATCACTGATTGATTTATTTTTGTAATAAAAGATTATATCTCAATCACCCACCCCACGTAACTAAATTTGTTCGAACAAATAATGGAAATTATATGGAATTTGCGTGGGAAAATGCAATCTCCATTAAATTGTACGACAAATTGGATAGTATCAACTATGTATAACAATAAAGTAAGCAAATGTTATTGATAGCACGAATCACAGGTGTTGCCAAAATAATAAATGGATACCAATGAATCGCCAGCATTTTCAATCTACAGACTGTAATAGAATATTCTCTTTTCCCCTAAATATCTATACTATAACACCTTTTAGGGATTTTCCCAACAAAAAAAAACCAAACATTTACAACCTTTCATTCATTGGCCAAAACCTGTAAACGTAAATGAATATGCAAACTCATTGTCTTGGCAAAGAAACCCAAATTACATCAAACGCGTACATAGTAGATGTTGAATACTTCAAAGATCTTAATTACGATACTTACAAATAGATGATGGTTATAAATTAATCCAATAAACGTTCTCAGAAACGAGCAGCCACGCGCAATGCCAACAGATGCAATAGGACGAAAATGTAAGGAATTTCGAGTTGGCGGTTTAAAGGTTTTAAGTTAATGGTTCGATTCGAATTATTTTGGTTTTAACACAGTCGCTTTGTGGCTTTGACAAGCTCACGTAGATTTTCAATGAGTTCGCCTTGAAGTGGTCAGTGAATCACAACTAAGCAGCTAACAGACAAATACTCGCAAGGAACAGTGAATATCGATATTTTTTTTGTTTTCGTTTTGGTATTTGCTTTGGGGCACAATTCAAGAATCTGACAATCCAATTAGATGGATTCACAGTGACAATTTATGGTTGGCCACGAAATCGTTAAAGTGGGAGAAAACAAAAACAACACACAATAAATGGATTTTCGTCTAATGGAAATTGGATTAATCGACGAAAGATAAACACATCAAATCTGGGGAATTATTTATTACTTTCACATCAACTGACACAACTACGAAAGCTTTAAATGAATTTCGGGAATTTGAATTCAATTATTACTAAAAGACTTTTTAACACTTTAAAAATATTTGTTATTTTTTCGAAAAAAAAAATCTTAGAATCTTTTCCAAATTAACAATATTAAGCTTTCGATTATATCGCGCAAAAAATACAAACTATACTTTTTTGTCCGATTTTTAACAACTTTTATATTTTAAACACAAAATCTGTTGATAAATTTAGCTTCGTTGACCACTGAACAAGGAGCTCTATGAGTCCTTTCTATATCGCTGTGTAACGAACGACGCAACAGGCTGACAACGCAAAGATAACTCAGGTTGAAATTGTTCAGCGTCAACGTTTTATATTCAAAATCGGTAAAATGTTTGTCTTTTGCAAACAACTACAACAAAACTCAGCACTCGCTTATAAACACACACACACACACACACATGTATATACACATATACACTCATATACACGATGCTACAAACGACGTGAAAAAGAATGAAACATCACAAACGAATCGCAAGTGTTTGTTGTAGAGCATGCGTTCTTCATTGTATGTGTTGTTGCAGACATATACACACACGCACCCACCATCCACCACACACATACATCCAAACACGAATAACTATTCACTCAGCGAAGTGATAGTAAAACATCCTGTTGCGTATGCGAACGCATTTTCATCAACATTGTATACTTGAAGTATAGCAACAATGTATCTAATCATTATATGTTGCTATTCTTTTGCAATGGACAGTGATTTACCACAGGAAACAAAATTGATTAGGAAACATTTTAAATAAAAATAAAAGTTGACTGATTTTAATACAATGTTTGGTAATTTGTAGACCTAAATGTTTGTAATCTCAACTTTAGCTTTTAAATTGTTGAGCTAACTTTTTGTAGAGCTGCCAGACTCTAAAATTTCAGTAGTTTGGAATTTAAACCTATTTGTACTATTTAATACTTTTAGGTAAACTAAATCAAATGCCAGAAGTGATTCTTGCAGTATTTTTGTTTGTTTATTTTAAAAACTGAAACTATTTTGACACATAAAATCAAAATTAAAATGCAAAATCAACAATATCTAAACACACAATTCTTTACAAATTTTTGGATAATTTTTTTTAATATCTCATTTAGAATATATATACAAATTGGTATGGTGTATTTTGAACGCTTAAAAAAATTATATCAGTTTAATAGTATGATTTATTTCAAAGAACAATTTGGGGTTTATTGTTGCAAAGAACAATATATTGGAATATGTATAAATTATATATATACATATGTTTCATATACACACGTTAAGGTTATTTCCATTAAATCAAATTTCATTCAAAATGGAATGCTCCAAATTCACCACTCTTATTTGTAGATATGTACACAATAACACAAATAAGGAATCGAACGTTTCAAACTTTAGGTGAGTACACTCCTATAACTCAATAAAACCCCTAGAAATTCTAATATCCCTTTAATGCACGTAAAAAATTATATGAATGACATTGTCAAGAGGGTACTCCGATACTATAGGAACAAAAATTCGAAATGGGTCAGTTGAAGATAAACGCATTTCCACAATTACTTTCTGAAACATAAACAAAACATGTGGGGGCCGTCGGTGGTGCAATGGTAGTGTGCGCGGCTATTGTATATGAGTACGTGGGTTCGATCCCCCAGATCACTTTGCATTTCTTTCGAGTATCGAGTAATTAGCAATGAAAAACCTTCTCAAAAATAATTTTTAGCTAAAAAGTATGCAATTATTTGTATTCAAAAATTGTTCGATAGCGCTGAAAAGTATGCAATAATTTGCGGTCGTAATTCCTTCATATCTGACACTTTTGGTTTTCAGTTATTTTATACAGTATAGGTTTATGAATTTGAAAGCACTACGAGGCAATACCTATCGAAGACACAAACCTTTTCATATAATATACTTTCAAAACAGAATTGCCAGGCAGTCAAACAAATTCAAAACAATTAAAAGCAGTCCCATATTTCATTACAATTGGCATCCGATTCCACAACCTGCATTTGCATTGCCTGAGCAAATGCAAATTCAAAATATTTTAATTGCAATTGCGAAGAATGATAATTCTTGTGCATTTGCGTTAGATAAAGTAATGCAAATTAAAATCCAATGCCAATTAAAAAAACCCATGTATGGATTTAATTCTGTAAATACATCTTGTCATACGTAACTTTTTAGTTTTGAATAAAACCATATACTTGCAAAGCAAAATGTTCTTGGTTTGTAAAGGGCTTCAATCCTAGAGAAAAATATTTTTAAATTTTAGGGTAGAACTACATTAAATGAGGCCTTCATTAAGGGGCCCTTAGACCTGTGGATGAGTTGCTCGACTTCAAGTTCACATCAACTTCGATAACTAGACATCAACTTCGATTTTGCCCTTACACTCTCAAACTAGTTGAGGCAACTTCATTTTCTAGTCAGATGTCGAAATGAAAGGTGAAAATATCACAAATTTTTCGAAAAAACGTTATTTTTATTTTCTTTAAATATTTATAAATAACACTATAAATCACATTTATTTAGTATATATTTTTCCGATACTGTAGAATTTATTTATTGTTTGGTTCATTTATTTACATTTTGGCGATAATGTTTCCTCATGTACGTTTCTCAACGAAGTGCGTATGAAAGTTGATGCAACTTCCCCTTACACTGATGGATAAGTTGATATCAACTTTAACAAATCAAAATCACTTTGATTTTACATCAACTAGTTTGTACAAACCACCACCTTCACCTTACACCATGGATAAGTTGATGTCAACTTCAAATCGCTGCAACTTATCCACAGGTCTATTGGCCAATTTAGAAGAAGATGTCGTACGTCAGCGACATCTATAGGACAAATGTGGTACTCGTCGAGGGCTATACAATGATAAAAAACGATTTTGTCTGTTTTTCACGGGATCGGAAAGGACAAAAAATTAATTTAAAATTTAAATCTTTTATATTTGCCCTCGACTTTGGGAACATTTCTTTTTATATGGAGGCCAACAATATGTATGTAAACTATATAAGAATATGAACTATTTTATGACTTTGTAATCCGAATATTTTATTACGACAACAAATGTGACGACATCAATGTCGATATCAACCACTGTGTCAAATTCGCAACATACTCTATTGTCACTTGGAAAATGTTGTGCAACAAATTCCTTATGTTTAGCAACATTGTTGACAAAAACAACATATCGAAGTTTTATGAATGAATTTGTGTTGCTCAGCCCACACCAGTGCTAACTGACAACATTTTAAACCAAAACATCATAACACTTTGTACGATATGTTTAT
Source organism: Phaonia tiefii (assembly GCA_963931995.1). Lineage (NCBI taxonomy): Eukaryota > Metazoa > Arthropoda > Insecta > Diptera > Muscidae > Phaonia > Phaonia tiefii. The sequence continues at coordinate 361,745,679 of OZ008367.1, forward strand.
GGATATATAGGGATATGTACCTACGTTAACATATCTACATGTTAGTATGATAGTGTCTGTAATAATAATTTATCACATATGGCTACACATCCCCACACACACACACTGCCACTGACACACTACCTACCTATACTTTATATATCTGTATATTTATTTTGCATATTAATAACTGTATGACATACAAATTACATTTGTATATACTACTTTTAATATGGTCAAGCAATTAAAAAGGTGGAATCCTATTAAAATATTTTAATTAAACAGACACACTAACAACACATCATCAATCCGGTCGTCATTTGTTGATGCTGCTTGCTACCTGTCACTTTATCCTGCATCTCCCTCATGAATTACGGTTTTTTTTTCTTCTAGTATTTACTTTGGCATTGATTAATAATTTGAAGAAAAAAAATTATTCATCAATTCATTTGGAAAATGTATTAATATGAAAATATATAATCAAAAATGTGTTACACTTTGTTGACATTTCATTACATGCGGCGATTAGAACTATGGCAGGTGATTTATAGGGATTGAGATTTTACGTACATGACATTTTTTTTGAATACGAAAATTTTAATTAATTTAAGTCTTTTAATCAAAAACATATGGAGGTGGAAAGTTTCTGATAGCCATTCATTTGGGAGTGGCCAGAAATGATTCCTTCATTGGGCAGTCCAAGCAAGTCACTACTTCCACGAAGTATGTCCTGGGCAATAGCTTTATGGCAAACCTCCGTTACCTAGCTAAAGTGAGAAGGCGAAACGAATGAGTAGCCTGATTGGTTATGCGATCATTGATGCATCTCAGAATTATTAGGTGACCCTGTCACTGAAGCTCTTCGAACTAGTGGACATATTCTTCTGTCCTTTGAAGGCGGATGAGCAAACACCCTTGGCCAATGGCGCATCAAAATTGAAGAAACCAAAATGCAGTTTTGACTCACTGCATTCTGGTCAGCGTCTGATCCATAATGGGCGGCTGAAATGTGATCATCCTGGTAGTAAGTAAAATGCAAAGCACGATGGGCAGGGTGTGCCTCCCGCCACCGTTATATAGGCAATGAAAATAGACATGAAAAGTAAACGAACGAACCCTCTAACAGTTGACTACCCTCGCAAACGTTATAAGGACCATGATTTAAGGACATGTACCTGGAATGTGAGAACACTATACAGGACGAGTGCCACTTTCCAACTGGCGGATGTCCTCGAAAAATATAAAGCTGACATCACAACTATCCAGGAAATGCGATGAGAGAAAGCACGAATTCGGGTGCGGATTTATAGTTGGCAAGTGACGGCGACACCTAGTTTCAAGGTTCAACCCAGTGAGTGAACGCATAGCCACTATTCGCAACAAAGCGAAATATTTCAACATCTCGCCCTCAGCCAAGGCGAGATTAGAACGGTAATATCCCGGCTTAAGAATAATAAATAATAAAGCCGCTGCGCGCTGGTGTGGATGGGCTACCCGCAGAGCTTTTTAAGGCCGGTGGCGAAGGACTGCTAGCCCACATGCATCAACTTATATACAGTATATGGTTGGGGGAATCAATGCCTGAGGATTGGAGTCTCAGTGTATTATGTCCTGTATTCAAAAAGGGTGATCAGTGTGTATGTTCCAACTATCGCGGTATCAGCCTTTTATCCATCACGTATAAGATCTTGTCGAGAATGTTACGTGAAAGACTAAAGTCAATTGTTGAAAATCTGATTGGACCTTATCAGTGTGGTTTTAGACCAGGCAAGTCCACGACTGATCAAATGTTCCCGCTACACCAAATCCTGGAAAATACCCACGAAAAGCAAATCGATATATACCATATTTGTCTGAACTTGGGATTCCGGCAAAACTGATCCTCCTCTGGAGAATGACGCTGACCAACACCAAATCAGCAGTGAAGGTGGGGAAAGACCTCACCGAACCATTCTGTACCAAGCGAGGATTGCGACAAGGCGACACACTTTCGTGGAATCTCTTCCACATCTTAAAGGAGATAATAATGAGAAAAGCTGCAGTAAATACGAACAAGACCATTAACACGAAAAGCCATATGTTGCTGGCGTATGCTGACGACATAGACATCATTGGGCGAAATTTGCGAGAGGTTACTGGAGTATTTTCAAGAATCGAAAAAGAATCAGCGAAGGTGGGTCTTGCTGTTAATGAGGGCAAGACAAAATCGATGGTGTCAACGACTAGATAAACCTCTTGACTTGGTCCGCACTTGAACGTTGACAACCGATTTAATTTTGAAGTGGTAGATGAATTTGTCTACCTTGGATCCGTCGTGAACAAGGACAACAACGTCAGCCTGGAGAAAAATAGGAGAATTGTGCTTGCAAATAGATGCTATTTTGGACTCAGCAACCAGTTTAGGAACAAAGCTATCTCTCGACGGACAAAAGTCCAGCTATATCAGACTCTCATTTTATCAGTCCTGGCATACCGCTCCGAAACTTGGGTCATATAGCAAGCGGATTAAAAACACCTGTGAGTATTCGAGAGGAAAATTCTCCGTGAAATATATGGTCCTGTTAGAGAAAACGGCGAGTACCGACGTCGCTGGAACCAAGAGCTATATGATTTATATTCTGACGTGGGCATCTCTAGGCGAATCAAATTAGGCCAGTTGCGGTGGCTAGGCCATGTTATCAGAATGGATGAAGATGAGCTAGCGCGAAAAGTTTTCGATAACGTACCCGATAGAAGCAGGAAGAGAGGACGACCTTGGTGTTACCAACTGGCGAGAAAAGGCGAAGAATAGAACCAGTTGGAAAAATATGTTAAAATTATTTTAATTTGTTTGTTTAATTAATATGTGTAAGACGTCTGACCTCATGAGGTTGTATAATAGACAATAAAAGTAAAATATTTTTATTCTCACCCCAAACAAAATATGACTTAATACTTAGGAAAATATAAATCAATCCATTTGATCCCACTCAAATTTTAATGACAAATCTTGACTTGCAAAGTTGGCCGCCAATGAAAATTACAAAAACGTTACCCAAAGTGTATATGATATGATATGATATGATATTCACAACCGATCTAAAAGCGAACAAATCGATAAACTGGTGTCAATTTGTTTTAGGTCGATTACAAATTTACCGCGTTTGAAAATGCACTGTCAAGGTCCAATTACCTTTCGAAAAATGTAATTTAGTTCTTCACTAGGCATTATAAAACCTTGTGTTTTGTTGACAGACTCCATGATTTCTTGATAGCCCCGGTACATGGAGACTTAAGCATTCGGTCACAATTTTAAATTTGAAAACTGTTAGATACAAATCTATTTAAGTGCGACTTCTTACTCAACTAATTATGTAGAATAAATTCATCAAATTCATTATAGTTTCGCCTTTTGCGCATGTATTTGAAATCGCTTTATGAGCCAGCATTATCAACATAACGATATCGTTTGGACGATTATCATCAGACACAATAAGGACCCTTATCTCAACTTTTACTTAAGCCAGCACTTAGTGTAGAGTACAAAAGTCGTCTTCAGTTTTATTTAGCTTTTCTACATAAATGTACTCGAATGCATTAGAAACTCTGTTTCACAGTAGGAAGAAGAAGAAGAAGTTTCACAGTAGACCATTTTCCATTTAAATGAAGATTAAATGCCCGATGTTTGTCATTTAAATGTTGCCCCGATCAAATTAATCTATAACACTGTGCGATATTTTTTAAGCCTTTCTACCAGAATCCGTTGACAGAACCCCATCATTTTGAAAAAAATCTAATTTTGTCTCACAGTGTAATTAACTGTAGTGGGGTTTAAAAAAAAAACAAACTTAATATAATTCAACTTTTGTGGAAAATTTTCTGTACATCTGCTACAGCAACAATTTTGATCCAATCAAAATTGCGTAATTTAGAAACTAGATGGCGCTTGAGCTCGAATTGCGTTTTAAAACTAAGAATGTCAATTAAAATGTAAAACTTATTGTAAGTTTACTTATAAGTAAGTTTATGCAAATATTCAGAATTAATATTAAGAAATTAATCATATATATAAATTTGTCGTAACGATTTCCCATAAATTGCTCCTGAAGAATTTGGAAACAAGCCAACGAAACGTTGAGTACAAAAATGAAATAAATTGGTTTAATTTATTGTCAGTAAGCTGCCTTGACCAAATAGCCCGTACAACAAACAACAAGTGTGTTGTTTTTAGACCGCTAAAGTTAATATATAACTTAATTTCTACGGGGCAGCTAAGCGTATTAAGCATCATTTCAATTTCTCACTTAAATTCCGACTTGAGCAATGATAATGTTGCCACATGTTCAATTTCAAGAAAGGACAACTAAAAGTTATCTTAGATAAATTTTGTTATCATTTCTGGTGAATGAAAATGTTATTAAGAAGGAGAGAATCGAAAATATGTACATATTTTCAAAATGGCTTACACCTCGTAAGTTCATTTAAATTATTTTATTTAATGAAAGACTACGTATATTTTTATATATCTAAATTTGAAGGATATATTTTTATTTCCGATTGAAAAACAAAATTGGAATTAAATTGTTCACAACAACGCGCGGTAAATGGTACAGATATTGATCATGGTAGAATTATCTATCAGGTATAGTCGTTTAAACAGGTGATTTAATTTTTTCCATGTCATTTTTCGTTTCACTTGTCAAACTCGTATGTATTTTGTTTTCATACTTTTTTGTATTCTTGTATTGGTGATATATATTTGTGAAGAGTTTGACAACTGAAAGGAATGAACAAAAATAAAAAAAACTACAATTAGAACAGTTCGTTCTATGAATAGAACTTTCCAAACTTCTGCATCGGTCCGTGTAAGTAGGAAAGCAATGTGTAAGTAGCGACAACAAACACTCTGCACACAATCGATAAATGTCTTCGGTTAGTGACTTGTGTAAATGCACACCGCAGTGGCTTAACGGGCTAGACGCTGCTGAAGATGATGCTTCACAAACATCGAAACGATCGTCCAGCGAATGTGAGTTCGAATCCCTCTCACTAACCGGAGAAAACATGATCTCTTACAGCCTTAAGGGAAATTACAACTTTAAAATGTCTGTAGTTGTTGCCTACAACTACAACAACATCTGCTGCTTCCATGTATTTATTGGCACTGGCTACAAACGTGTTACCATATCGCAATTTTTTTCACCCATTACAGCAAATGTTGCCACATTTCATAGTATTAAGTGTTGATCGTTTTGTTTTTTGTTTTTGGAAAGTCATAAGTGGGAATAATTTAATGGAATAAGAAACAGCCCTAATATTTAGAAACCATTTAGTTCAAGACCTTTAATTCAAACTATGTATGTATAATATTATCGGTAGAATATTTTAAACAAATCTCTAAATAAACTTGTGTATTAAAACATTTTTATAAAGAGCATAAGATAAATGAAAAGTTTGTAAAACAAAAACTAAAATGCGTTTTTTGATTTTAAAAGTATTCATTTAATCTGTTTATGTATGTATAATTTGTATGTATAGAAATGTATAGAAATGCCATTTCAAATAAACCATTTATTCAAAATTATATTTGCGTTCTTAATTTATTTACCTTCGGGATACCGGTATTCCCGGGAAATCCAAAAATAAATCCCATTTGCCGGTGCAACTAATTTTCCGCTAAAAGAAACCCCCTAAGAGGTAGCCAATAGATTATACCAACACTAAAATGTATCTCCACCTTGCGTAGACTTACTCACCTTAACTAATACCATTCCATTTAGAATGTCCTTATAAACAACCAAGTCCCCACTCTTGCTGTCCTCTGTTGAGTTTAGTTAGTATTGTATATAAAGACTATCTTTTGTTTGTTTATCCAGCATATTTCTCTAAACTTCTTCAAAACTCCGTCTATACATAAAATTATAAATAACATATTTATAATTGAAATCTGTTGCAAACATTTCCAGTTCGCCAAGAGAAAATGCAAAGTTTCCCCATCAGCCCAGTTTAGGCCTTTACTACCAAAAGTCTCTCAAACAATTTATGTTTGTTCAAATAGTTGACGAAGTATTCGATTAACAATGGATATTAGCTAAGCATGCGGGCTAAAGGAAAATGTGTATGTTGATGCAACTGCTATCTACTGCCGGCGAATGAAATTTCAAATATCTAACTGTTATAAACTCTGAGATTTCTATGTACATATGTACGTACACACAAAGGTATTTGTATACTTAGCTAAAGAAAGGAGTATAAAGAAAAGGAAATGGACTTCTTATGCGTTCACTTATTATTAGTCTATGTATATAAATATAGCACATAAATCCATTGAGTTGTAATGATTGCATGAAAATTGACTTAAATACCATAAAGTTTTGACATCAAGTTAGAAAGGGTATTTACTTGTGTTATACTAATGCTGAAGAAAGATATACGAGATTAACTGAAAAAGTTAAAAAATTTAATTCTTTCGATTAAGCCCTGTAGTCAGTTCTGGTGCAATTTTCGTTTTCAAAACAAGTACGTGTATAAAGAGCAGAGTTCGTATTTACCCATCCATCGCCCATACACATCGCCGTGCGGAATGGATAAAGATCGTTTACCCACTAACAAACCCCAGAAGACCCGCAAAACCGGTTAACCGTTTTTTTTTTGCAAATAGCCGTGTGCGGACTTTTTAAAAAATTAAATTTTCGAATAAACCGAATAATGATCAATTAAAAATTTAAAAAAAAACCGGTTATTGAACGTGGTTTAACGTGTTGACCAGTTTTTCCTCATTGTATCTTTAAAAAATTCAAAATTAAACAAAATGTATATAATTTTCAAATATTAATAAATATTTGTAATTAAGAAACTCGATATTTATTTTCAACTATAATTTTATAGATTGAATAAGTTCCGCCTGAGATATTAAATTTATATTTTTTTTAAATTTGTGGATGATTTTATAATATGAATAACAATTAAATAATTTAAAGTAGTGTACAAATTAATTTTACACTTTATAAGATTTTCGTACACGAAAATTTAATGAGAAATTATAAATTGAACGTGGTAGTCAAAATTAAATACCTTTGCGAAGTTTGAGACTGAAACACCAATAAGAATATTAAATTCAATGCAATTCATTACAATTGAATTGAATTCAACTCAATTCAATTTAGTTCAGCTCAGTTCAATTGAATTCAACTCAATTCAGTTCAGTTCAGTTGAATTCAACTCAATTCAGTTCAGTTCCATTCCGTTTCAGTTCAACTCAATTCAATTCTATTCAATTAATTATCTTTCAAACAATTCATTTCAGTTTAGTTCAATTAAGTTCAATTCACCTCAATTCAATTCAATTCAGTTCAGTTCAGCTTAGTTCAGTTCAGTTCAGTTCAGTTCAACTAATTCAGTTCAACTCAATTCAATTCAGTTTAGTTCAATTCAATTCAATTGTATTGAGTTCAGTTCAGTTCAATTCATTTCAATTCAATTTAATTCAATTCAGTTCAATTCATTTCAGTTTAGTTCAATTCAATTCAATTAAGTTCAATTCACCTCAATTCAATTTAATTCAATTCAATTCAATTCAATTCAGTTCAACTCAATTCAATTCAGTTTATTTCAATCCAATTCAATTGTATTGAATTCAGTTCAGTTCAATTCATTTCAATTCAATTTAATTCAATTCAGTTCAGTTCAGTTGAATTCAATTCAATTCAATCCAATTCAGTTCAATTCAATTCATTTCAGTTGAGTTCAGCTTAGTTCAGTTCAGTTCAATTTAAATCAGTTGAACCTAATTCAATTCAATTCATTTCAATTCAACTCGATTCAATTCAATTCATGTCAATTCAATGCAGTTCAGTTCAGTTTAATTCAATTCAAATCAGTTCAGCTTAATTCAATTCAATTCATTTCAATTCACTTCAAATGAATTCAATTCAATCAAGTTCAGGACAGTCGAATTAAATTCAACCTAATTCAGTTCAGTTCAGTCGAATTAAATTCAATCCAATTCACTTCAGTTCACTTCAACTCAATTCAATTCAATTTATTTCCATTTAACGCAGATCAGTTCAGTTCTGTTCAAATCAACTCAATTCAATTTAATTCGATTCAATTCAGTTCACTTCAACTCAATTCAATTCATTTCAATTCAATTCATTTTAATTCAATTCAACTCAATTCAATTCAATTCAATTTCATTCAATTCAATTCAGTTCAATCAATTCAATTCAATTTCATTCGATTCAACTCAAATCAATTCAGTTCAATTCAATTCAATTTCATTCAATTCAATTAAATTTAATTTTATTTTATTCAATTCCATTCAATTCCATTCAACTCAATTCAGTTCAATTCTCAATTCAATTTCATTCAATTCAATTCAACTAAATTCAATTCAATTCAGTTCAGTTCAATTCAATATCATGCAATTTAATTCACTTTATTTCAACTCAATTCAGATCAGTTCAGTTCAGTTGAATTCAATTCAATCCAATTCAATTAAGTTCCGTTTAGTTCAGTTCAGTTCAGCAGTGCAGTTGAACTTAATTCAATTTAATTCATTTCAATTCAATTCAACTCGATTCAATTCAATTCAAGTCAATTTAATGCACTTTGGTTGAGTTTAGTTCAGTTTAGTTCGTTTCAGTTTAATTAAATTCAAATCAGTTCAGCTTAATTCAATTCATTTCAATTCAATTCAACAGAATTCAATTCAGTTCAGTTGAACGAAATTCAGTCCAATTCAGTTCAGTTCACTTCAGTTCAAATTCATTCAATCCAATTCAGTTTAGTTCAATTCAATTCAATTCAGTTCAGTTCAAACCAGCTCAATTCAGTTCAGTTCAATTCAGTTCAACTAAATTCAATTCATTTCAATTCAATTCAGTTTAGTTCAATTCTATTCAGTTCAGTTCAGTTTAATTCAATTCAAATCAGATTAGTTCAATTCAATTCAATTAAATTCAATTCAATTAAATTAAATTCAGTTCAGTTCAGTTCAATTCCATTCAATTCCATTCAATTTAATTCGATTCAATTCAGTTCACTTCAACTCAATTCAATTCATTTCAATTCAATTCAATTCAATTCATTTCATTTCAATTCAATTCAACTCAATTCAATTCAATTCAATTTCATTCAATTCAATTCAGTTCAATCAATTCAATTCAATTTCATTCGATTCAACTCAAATCAATTCAGTTCAATTCAATTAAATTTCATTCAATTCAATTAAATTTAATTTTATTTTATTCAATTCCATTCAACTCAATTCAGTTCAATTAAACTCAATTCAATTTCATTCAATTCAATTCAACTAAATTCAATTCAAGTCAGTTCAGTTCAGTTCAATTCAATATCATGCAATTTAATTCACTTTATTTCAACTCAATTCAGATCAGTTCAGTTCAGTTCAGTTGAATTCAATGCAATTCAATCCAATTCAATTAAGTTCTGTTTAGTTCAGTTCAGTTCAGCAGTGCAGTTGAATTTAATTCAATTTAATTCATTTCAATTCAATTCAACTCGATTCAATTCAATTCAAGTCAATTTAATGCACTTTGGTTGAGTTTAGTTCAGTTTAGTTCGTTTCAGTTTAATTAAATTCAAATCAGTTCAGCTTAATTCAACTCATTTCAATTCAATTCAACAGAATTTAATTCAGTTCAGTTGAACGAAATTCAATCCAATTCAGTTCAGTTCACTTCAGTTCAATTTCATTCAATTCAATTCAGTTTAGTTCAATTCAATTCAATTCAGTTCAGTTCAGTTCAAACCAGCTCAATTTAGTTCAGTTCAATTCAGTTCAACTAAATTCAATTCATTTCAATTCAATTCAGTTTAGTTCAATTCTATTCAGTTCAGTTCGGTTCAATTCAATTCAAATCAGATTAGTTCAATTCAATTCAATTAAATTCAATTCAATTAAATTCAATTCAATTCAGTTCAGTTCAGTTCAATTCGATTCAATTCAATTCCATTCTATTCAATTCAATTCAATTCAATTCAATTCAATTCAATTCAATTCAGCTTAGTTCTGTTCAATTCAATTCAATTCAATTCACTTCAATTCAATCAAATTCAACTCAACTCAATTCAATTCGATTAAATTAAACATATTATAAGTATAATTCCGTTCCGTCTTTTTATGAAATATATTAATGTTACAAATTATTAGATATAATTCCCTGCATACTAGCCTTTGGCTTCGCGGGAGAAATAATGAAATGTAAATGAAACTATATTGTAAAGCAGTAAAGAGGAAAAAAACTACTTTGTATCTTCACAAGATAAATATTAAGCGACATGTATTTTTTTTTTAAATTTCAAATATATTAAAATCTGAATAATGTGGTTATATTTTCTGAATAATAATGATCCTTTTTTACGGGCAAAGGAAACACAACATAACCGAAAATTCACCGAGATGTTTCCATTCCGTGAAACCGAAACCCGGTTTACCGACAATATGATTTTTCGGTTATTCGAAAATGTTGGTTTTTTGAAAACTCTAGTAGGTACCAGCGACGATTAGGAATTACCCATGACAATTATCCATTACCCACAGGATATGGGTAAGTGGCCTTTTGCACATACCCAAGGCACATCCCCATTATCGATCAAAAAAAAGAAAAATTTTGTAAAAAAAAAATCGAAAAGTATAATAAATTTATGCGGATTTCTGAGGGGTTTTGATAAAGTGGTCCAATACGATTTGAAGAATTCCTTTGTTCAAAAACTCCAGGGATGAAATATCAGAAATGGAATTTAGACATTGTGTTTCAACATTTTCCACACTTCAGGCTCATTGAGTGGACCGAAAATAAAATGGTTGCTATTCTAAAATACGCTCTTGGCCAGTTTAAAAACTAGAAGAAAACTCTCAAAACACTTTTTAGGTCCGTCCTAGGATTTATCCATTATGACCCTCGTTTATGCGAAAACATAACTGCATACCTTCGTACCTGATAGATGACGACTATAGATTTAAACGTGAATAAGAAAACTGTTATAAAGGATGTTGACTTTTATTAAATGGCATTTAATGCGATTATAATTCTTTTGCTTTCTCGCAGTTACAACTCGTGAGAGAACTTTACAGAATGTTGATTTTGCTGAAGGACTTATTGAGTTATTACATTTTAAATTAGACAAGCGACTGTTTGGAATTGATATCAATGGATTATAATATTATAGTAGATATAAAGTGTTTCCCCATTGCATTCCTTTATAACAAGGACTTTATGGTTACATTTTTAATAAAAGAAAGTTTTTAGTCTGAACCTAAGCAGCAGACAGAAATATTTAATTGTATCTTTTGCCTACCTGCATAAGTTTAACAATGCATTGTAGGGTTTTGTTCTCTGAACCATAATGCAATACACAATAAATATACAAATAAATTCGAAACCAATTTCTGAGTCGATTAAATGCTGCTGACCCGGGTGGTGAAATGTCCGAATTTCACTACATTCAGGATAACTTTTTTGTTAAACAACGAAGACATACATTGTAAACCTATGCATTTCAAATTATAAAAGCTTTAAAGCCGTTAATAAGCAAAAGTTGTAAAACTGAAATAAATAAGTTATAGGAATAAAATTAAATTTTACAGGAACAAGTTCAACATAGTTAATAGTGTTTCAAAATTGGGTCACACTTAAGTTAAACTAAGATTTAAATGCCAGCGGAGAGGGTTGGTGGTTCAATTCAGTTTATTTGACGTTGGCGCAATGTATTGCAACTTGTTTGTCAAGCACTTCTGTCAATCTATACGCACTGTAAAACTAATAACAAATAATAATTAGTAATATTAACTTTGCATACTTTACGGCTGTGAGGAATTCACCGCAGTAAGAAAAGGTTGAAAACTTCGATAACTACAAAATGCTGCACTTAGATCAGAGATTATCGGCAAGAAAATTAGCTACATCCTGCTTTAAAATCGTTTGTGTTTACATTGCCCGAATTTATAGTAAATATACAGCACAGCTCACTGATTGTGAGACGCTCTCCCATATCCCTGCATGGGATGTAACGGGAAACCATTTATTTATTGATGTGTTAGCATCTATAGCGGCGTATATGGACTAAATCTATCAAAGTCAAAATCTGCTAAAACCAGATTTTATGCTGCTGCTAAAACCATCGCAGTCGACGTTATGGTGACATACTAAAACGTCAGCTACTTCGTACAAAGTATGTGTGATGTTGTGTGTTTGGCTGTTTTTATTTTAGGTACCCCCTACACCCACCCCCCACACAAACACTCCACGACACAGCAAGCACAAATAAATCACCAACATATCAGTAGTAGTAGTAGTAGTAGTTGTTGTAGTTGTTGATGTTGTTGGTGTTGTTGGTTTTTTATTATAGTGAAAGGTAAGTCCAATAAAATGTGGGTGCGGAGCACACTCAAAGCAAAGAGAGTAATGACGTATTATACGTATATAAAAATGAGATAGCAAGAGAGCAACGACAATTTTGTGAACTTGTGTAGCGTATGTACGAATATAACAATGTATGTATGTATGTATATACAAGTGGCTGTTGCTTTGCATTCTTTGACTTTTGTGGGAATAAAACAAAAAGTATTGAGCAAGAAAATAATGACACATGTGCTTGCACTGGGTCTTGAAATAATTTTAAGTATTAATATTATTTAACTGTAACGTCATCATATGATTGAACGCTGTTTTTTATTTTCAAATGTAACATTTACGAATGTGTTCATAGAAATCGAACAGGTACCGTGTAGCAAAAAGGTGTTAACACATCGCCCGTGAGTTCGAACACTCATTGGATTTTTTTATTTTATAAATTTCAGGTAGCAAGTCTGCGCACTAAATGGTCGGCGCTTCGCCATTAAACAAAACTGAAGAAAATTTAAAAAACTTTAAAAAATAAATTTTTTCCAAAACAACATTGCAAGTAATAAGTATGTCTATTTATTACAATTTTATTAATATTTTCTAATATCTGTGGTCACAAACAATAACAGCCTAACTCGAGTTAGGACACAATTGAAAAAAAATTTTGAGAAGTCACCGTGCTTTTTTGTTAAGAAGTAAGTAAAAGAATTCGCTTCCTTGTTATCTGTAACAAAGTTTCCACAAAAACTCCAACTCCTGATTTCCAGTAATGATATTTAACTTTACACTGCTCTCCCTGGAAAATTTTAGAATCGACAAACTTCGTTGACAATTTTCAAGGATATTTTAAGTTAACTCAGAACGCCCCAGCTTATGTCAACTGGCAAAAACTGAAAAAAAAATATCCTTGAAAATGGTCAACGAAGTTGTTTTGAAATATTATTAATAAAATTGTAATAAAAATAAATATGATGAGTGGGTCGATACATTCAGTTTTGATGTATTCAATAAAAAGCATATCAAAAACTTCTGCTACTAAAGATCTTTGGCAAGATCCGAAATGTCTATACAGACAGCCCTGGTCAACATTGGGAAAGTTTTTGTGCACGTCCTTTTTGAAAATAATATCAAGGAAATAAATAAAATTTGTATTAAAATGGTTTTCAGTTTGAATATATTTAGCAAATTAAAGTTTTAAAAACTTTTACTTTACTTTTATTAACTATTCTTTACACATATTAATTAAACAAACAAATTTTAACATATTTTTCCAACTGGTTCTATTCTTCGCCTTATCTCGCCACTTGGTAACACCAAGGATATTTAATAAATCTACCACTTCAAAATTAAATCGGTTGTCGACGTTCAAGTGCGGACCAAGTCGAGAGGTTTATCTAGTCGTTGACAGCCTCAATTTTATCTTGCCCCCAATAAGAGCAAGACCCACCTTCGCTGATTCTTTTCGATTCTTGAAAATACTTATGTAACCTCTCGCAAGTTTCACCCAATGATGTCTATGTCGTCAGCATACGCCAGCAACATACGGCTTTCGTGTTGATGGTGTTGTTCATATTTACTGCAGTTTTTATTATTATTATCTCCATTACGATGTTGAAGATGTTGCAGGAAAGTGTGTCGCCTTTTCTCAGTCCTCGCTTGGTACAGAATGGTTCGGTGAAGTCTTTCCCCAACATCACTGTTGATTTGGTGTTGGCCAGCGTCATTCTACAGGATCGGATTAGTTTTGCGGGAATCCCAAGTTCAGACATAGCTTCGTACAATTTTCCCCGTATGGGGCTATGGAAAGCAGCTTGTAATCGACAAAAATCGTGGGTCTTTTCCAGTAATTGCCGTAGCGTGAATATTTGGATAGTCGTGGACTTGTCTGGTCTAAAACCACACTGATAAGGTCCAATCAGCTTTTCAACAATCGGCTTTAGTCTTTCACATAATACTCTCGACAAGACCTTATACGCGATGGATAAAAGACTGATACCGCGATAGTTGAAACATACACATGAATCACTCTTTTTGAATACAGGACATAATACACTGAGACTCCAATCGTCAGGCATAGATTCCCCCAGCCAAATACTGCATAGAAGTCGATGTATGTGGGCTAGCAATCCTTACCTGCCTTAAAAAGTTCAGCGGGTAGGCCATCCGCACCTGCGGCTTTATTATACTTAAGGCGGGAGATCGCCTTTCTAATCTCGCCTTGGTTGGGGGGGGGGGGTCCAATCTACACTATCTTCCACTATCATTACCTCCTGATCTGCAGTGGAAGAATCTGAGTGGAGTAGTGCTGAAAACTGGTCTCTCCACATTTTGAACACACACTGCTTCTCAGTCACCAGATTCACATTCTCATCCTTGCAGGAGGGCAGGGCCTCTGGAAAAACTTTCGGGATTCACCATACATCCTGCACATTTCGGTTTTTTCACTCTCTGCTCCCACTGCTATTTTGTCCGCCTAAATAGTTGGTTTTCCTCCCTTCTCAGCCTCTTGTACCGCTCACTCGCAGCACGCATTGTAACTGACTGTTTCGTTGTCTTATGTGCAGCGTCTTTTTCATCAGTTTCAATGCGAAATTCTTCATCTTACCATGGCTAATCCTTCTGAGGTTTTTAATAGCCAAGTTCAGTCCTTGCAGCCGTTTCCAAGGAATGGGAGATGCGCTTTCACTACGCCTCTGGGTCCTCAAGAAGGGGGTATTCTGCTCTAGCAGGAGAGTGAGCTTTTGTTGAAAGGACTTTCCGTTTTCGGCTTCGTACCTTTTTCGCCCTGCCCAGTCTTGTGTAAATTAAATAGTATTTGAAAATTTCACAAAATTTCTTAAATTTTATTAAAAACTGCATTGTTTTAAGAAAACAATTACAAAATTATAATGTAAATGACCTTTTATATGAACGAACACAACAATTTTCTTTAATTTACGGTATTAAAACTTAACCCTGTGACATTCAACGAGAGTTGGTGGAACTGAAACACCTCTTGTATACTCGTTATACATTTTATTCTATGGCTATTACCGATTCAAAAATAAAAACATTAAATATTACACCGTTTTTGCAATTTATTAATCGTTGTATTTTAAATATTATTCATATATAACAGATTCCTCGTTTATGCGACGCTCTAATACGTGTTAACTTCAATCGTGTTATTTAGATACACACGTATATACGCATCCTTAACACGAATCGAAACTATTAAGCGTGCCATCATAAACCGCATTTTCAAAGTAACCTAAGTGTTGCTGAGCCGTGTTAATTGCCCCTATAATCACGAGTTGTGCTGGTATAAATATCCCATAAAAAATAGAAGTGCTGATCTTACAAACCATGTTTGAAAAAATAATTTTGAACATTGTTTGTAACAAAAACTAGTTTTCTGGGGTGGTTTGTTTCGTAGGTTTGTTCAATAATATAATAAAATATAGCTACTTCCCTAATGCGTGGAAAATGTCTCTAGTGAAAATGATATTAAAGCAAGGAAAGGACAAAACTTTAGATTCATCATATAGACCGATAAACTCTTCGACAGAGCATTTCTTTCAAAACTTAAAAGCCTCACTTCGCTTCATAATATAATCCCTGATCACCAATTTGGCTTTAGGGAGGGCCATAGTACTCTACAACAAGTAAATCGTTTGACCAACGAGATTAGAAAAGCTTATGAAAAAGAGAATATTGTTGTGCTGCATTCTTAGATGTTGCTCAGGCATTTGACAAGGTCTGGCATGAGGGTCTATTATATAAAATTAAAAACTATCTGCCAGTTCATACACATTCCCTCTTCGAAAGTTACTTGGGAAATAGATATTTTAGAGTCAAGCAGGGAGAAATAATTACGGATAAATAAAAAATATATGCCGGGGTCCCGCAGGGAAGTGTTCTCGGTCCGTTTCTTTTTTCTTATATTTACAGCTGACCTCCCCACGAAAAGCGATCTGCTTACGTCTACCTTTGCAGACGATACGGCAATACTGAGCTCTCATAGAAACCCATCAGAAGCCGCCGAAAATCTTAGCTTACATCTCCAAACAATCGAATCTTGGATTGCTAACTGGAGGATAAAAGTAAACGGGACGAAGAGCAAACAAATTACGTTCACATTAAACGCATGAACTTGCCCACAAATGTAACTCAACAATGTACCAATTCCCTTATGTGATGATATTACTTATCTGGGTATACATCTAGATCATAGACTGACCTGGAAAAGGCATATAGAAGCCAAGAAGACTGCATTGGCTACTTAACTCAAACTCAAGGCTGAGATTAGAATATAAGGTCCAGATTTACAACACTGTGATTAAGCCTATGTGGTCATATGGGTCCCAGATATGGGGAAACGCTAGCGCGAGTAACATCGAAGTAATACAAAGAGTGCAGTCTAAAATACTACGGTTAATTACTGGTGCCCCTTGGTATGTTAGAAATGAGAACCTACACAAAGATTTAAAGATACCTGCTGTAAGAGACGAACTCTAGCGCATCAAACAGAGTCATAATCAAAAACTGGAACAGCACACAAACTCCCGATTACGAAGAAGAGATTTCTCACCAGTTTTATAAATCTACCAATCCCTGATGCCATAATTCAGAGGCCCGCTTAAACAACAATTAATTAATAATAATTGAATTAAACTGATTAGAATATAAAATTCGAATACTTATTGTTAGGCTCTTTAAGAGCAGATTCAATAAAAAAAAACACAGTATGAAAAAAAAAACGATATGTGTCAACCGACCCTTCGACTTTGTTGTTCAGAATGGTTTTACAGCAAAATGCAAATCTTCAGATCCATTCCTCACTTATAAAAAGTATGCACTTTAAATGTCGTACGGCTCATACGAAAATGGTTAAATGCATAATCTGGATAGCTCACTGATTCGGACCTACAGTTTTACACCGTTTCCGAACGTTATTTTGAGAGGCTTTTTCATGGCTAAGTACTCGATAGTGTCGCCATCACTAAGCGAGGTGACCATCGTCGAAAGAAATGTATAGCAGTCTGAGCAGGGATCGAACCCACGTTCTCATTTACAAGAGCCGCACACACTAACCATTTCACCAACGACGACCTCGTATAAGTATTTACAGTTTTTATATAATCTGCGAAATACGTCTTGTTTTGTTCTTAAACAATAAATAGCATATTTCATTCAGAAACAGCTTTTCCTGGACAATTTTATTTCACTGGGATTGTCATCCATATTTCCTACATTCTTAACATTTTTCAACTCAAAAAATCCAAGTTTTTGATAAATGGAATAGGAATTGACACATTTAACATTTTCATCGACATTTCGCAAGTATTTCTTTGTATGGATTTTTGTAAAATTTCACGAGAAATATTGAACTAAGGATGGGCCTTTGTGCATTTAATAAATATTTGCAAGAACAAAAATAATTGTCGTACAAAAGGGCTGGGCAAATGATACGTACGAATGAACAAATTTGATTTGAATAAATATCCTACAATCGCAAAAAAGTATCCGTTGAAATTATGTTTTCATTCTACATAGTTCTGAACTTGACGTTAGCAGACCATTAATTAATAATTCTGTTTTATACCAAACTGGCGAAAATATCAACAACAGTCTGAAACCACTCTTTTAGGGTTTCGATTTAAATATTTAGATTTTTTGACTTCGCAGTTGTACAAATTAAAATACTAACGAAACTCTGCGTCTAAATAATTGATACAAGAATTGAGTAGATTTCGGTGGAAACACGAATATTAACTAATAGTAATTTGTGTTTATCTGTTACAGTGCTGCCATCTAGCGATGGCTAGGTGGTGAAAAATAATACGTTCCAATGCAACACTGCGGGCGACGAACAAATCAACACAATACAACCCTAGAAATATAAGTAAAAGAAAAAATAAAAATGGCGTAATATTTGTGTTGCTTTACCGTACTGCGTCGAGAAATTTGTAAGAATTTTACGTGAAAATTAAAAGAAATCAACAATAAAACACAAAATTAGTGTAAACAAACCAAAAATGCACACGGACGCTATGGAATATTACAAGAAAATGCAATAAATTTACGTAAATTTGTTACGAAAACATACGTGACTCCCAAGTGTCGTAGCAGTATTGCAAGAGGAGAAAAAATCAGCACACAGTGAAAAAATAATGCTCAGTTACGCTTGCAACGTATGCGAGTGACAAAGATAGCAAGTGTAAAGTAGGAGAAAAATAAAACACAACAAAACAACGCGTAAAGGAAGAAAATAAAAACCGTATAATAATTATCATATTTTATAAATAAAATAAAGCCGGAGCAATCGTATAAGGAAGATTTTTTAAGTACACAAAACTACGTTACGACTCCCTCCCAAACCTACGAACTGAGTGTTCGTTTTGGAAAATTGTGGGATTTTCGTTAAGTGAAGTTTTCCGTGGCACTTTTTGCAGCCGACGATTGTAAACTGTGGAAAACTTCAACAACGCAGCGCTTCAGTATCCCCGCGTAACAACCTCCATCAACCTTATTCAGCGAACGAGAAACTGTTGTGAAATTTTGCCACCTAAAACTTCAATATAAAATCGTTCAGCGTTGCCAATAATGTCCGGTGGTGGACAAGACTCCACTAGCAGCAGTGGCACCAACGGCAACAGCGGCGGTGGCAGCAATGGTGTCTCATCTTCAGCGGTGGCGACAACTCCCACTTCCACCGGGCAGTTGGGAAATCAACGTTCTCGTGGCCGTCCGGCAAAACGAGCCACCTGTACCTGGTGTGGCGAGAGTAAACAACCGCTGCAATATGTTTTACCCACACAAAATGGCAAGAAAGAATTCTGTTCGGAAACTTGTATAGCGGAATTCCGAAAGGCCTACAGTAAAGGAGCATGTGCCCAGTGTGACAATGTCATACGCGAAGGAGCGCCCAACAAGGAATTCTGTTCGCTAATGTGTATGAACAAGCATCAGAAGAAGAATGGTTCGACAAGGTCGCTCAACAATGGGGCACGTGGCGATACTGCGGGTGGCAAGGCGATGGGTGGCGGTGGATCGTGTACACCTACAGGACCATTTCAATATGAAAGTTTTCACGTCTTCGATTGGGATGCATATTTAGAGGTAAATAGTTGTAATGTCCTTTAAATGAAACGAAAAAAGAGGTCAGGGATTATCAAGAAAAGTATTACCAGAATTGAGCAACGAAAAGTTTAATTGATAGGGATGAAGTTGCCAGGTAGTCGAGGAAAATCTGCAGATTTTATGTTTTGTTTTAATATTAACACAGAACATAAAACAACATTAGTGTTCATATTGAACAACCGTCCGCTACCAGTTACAACAGTTCAATTGGAAAATTAGTTTTACCCATTATTCCATGAAACCAACATAAGTTTTATCTTTCGTCGCATCTAGAAAGTAAATATATTATTGTAATTTGTTCTTTTGGCCAATAGGCTTTAAATTGTTATAAATAAAAAAACTGATACTACAGTTTATGGGGACGAAATTATACGTTCTGGATAAGGTCTTAAATGTAACAAAGCAGTTGCTCCGGCTGTGAATGAAATAGAGGTAACACTTTGGAACAAAAATAGCTAAGATTTATATGATCTTTCAAATATCTAATAAATTAGATGGCAGTTGCGATTCTCATAATTGTCAGTTATATTATGCGAACTATTGTGGTCGGAACTGTATTTCCTATATTAGTTTTTATCTTCAAAAATAATTTAGGACTGATATTTGAAAGGGAAAGGACGCTTATCCCAATAGGAAAAATATACCAATTCAGAACTAGTATTCCGGAGGAGGATTCCTTGCAAACAAGTCAAGACAATAGCATTGCGATACACTCATTTTGAAATAATTGTCTCCTTTCTGCCACTTTTGAACTAGTTGTGCGGCAATTCAAAAAGTACTAGTTGGGAGCCACTTCATATGTTCTGAGGCAACAATTTTAGACTAGTTTTATAATTATACTAGACAACAAGAATTCATAATTCATAATTGGTACTGAACTGACGCCATTTAACAAGTTTCCAACTAGAAATACTATAAAAGATAAGAAAATTAGGGAAAATCGCCGGACAAATATAAGAACAATAAAAGTTACACTAAAAGGGACACGTAGGAAAAGGCAGGTGCGGGTACTCAAATTAACGGGGTCGTTACTCTTTTCGTGTGACATCTGTGTGAGCCTGAGTGACCGGCCTTGTGGATTTTTTCCCTCTGAGGTTGATCATTTCATTTTATTATACAAAATTGTAGCTTAAAGCCCATTGGCCAATTAAACAAGTACAATATGACACTTATGCTTTGGTTTTGTTGTTTGTGTTTCAAAGCTTTCCGCGTGGTCGAGGGATTTTCTCCTCTAGGGTGTTTCCAACACCGGTTTCGCTGCTTCGGAATAGTTTTTGTTTTTTAATGTAATTATACTTTATTTATTTAAAGTCAGTATGGCCAATTTATCTATGTTAAGCGTGAGCTTAGGGATTTTCTGCTCTGGGACGGTTTCAACAACGGCTTCAGCAGTTTTGTACATTACAAAGCTTTCTGCGTTGTCTCTGGGGTAGGTCCAACACCGGTTTCGGCATAGTATTTTTGGGTATAAAACTTTCTGCGTGGGCTTAAGGATTTACTCCTCTGGGAAGGTTTCAACAAACTTGTGGGGCAGTTTTTTATATTACAAAGCTTTTTGTGTGGCCGGGCTTAGGGATTTTGTCCTCTGGGAAAGGTTCAAAACCGGCTTCGACAGTTTCTTGTATTATAAAGCCTTAGGTATATACGCCTTATAGCCGGCCTTAGGTATTTTCTACGCTGGGAAGGGTTTAACCGGCAGTCTGTTTATGTTACAAAGCATTCTGAGTAGCCGGCTAAGGTATTTTTCTCCTATTGGAAGGTTTCAGCACCGGCTTCGGCTGTTTTATGTTACAAAGCTTTTTGCGTGGCCTGGCTTAGGGATTTTATCCTCTGGGAGGGTTTCAAAACCGGCTACGCAAAAATACAAAAATCGCGCGGTTTAAAAAAAATATTTCTTTAAAGTTTGGAAATTTTTTACTTAAACTTTCTGCAATATTTGTCCTTGAGGTTTCCAAATTGACTACCAATGAAGCGGGATCATCATTCCCTTAAATTTGAGTACCCACACAAAGTGTTTGGCGTTTTCCGATTCCCAAGAACCACTATAATATTGTAAATTGAAGTTATCTGTGTCCACAGATGTCGCTGCACACAAATAGACACCATTAAATTTGTTAGAAAAAATACCATTCTCTTGAGTACCTACAGTTGCCTGTTTGTAGCCGTCACTAAATACACCCAGGTTTTGGACACTAGGCTGTCACTTTTTTTGAGGCCTCGAATGATTTTAAATGGTTTGTTAAGATTTTAACCAATATCCGCTTGAGAATTTTCTATTAATCAGTGCCATTCTGCAAAGGCATACTAGTTGATCGGATATACCGATCTCAAACAGCTTCGTAGTTTTTTTCCACGTAAAAGTTCATCGAAGGAGCTTTGTAGCCGACAAGGAGATACCACCTGTCAAGTATCTTCTAGTGGTCTTTTTCTAGGATGTTGCGTAGGTTAAATATTTATTTGTTCGGTTTCATATTTTACAGATCTAAAGCCATACAGATAAGGATAGATCAGGTTTGTTAACATTTGATTTGAATATGCAATGGATAGAAGTCGTATTCCACAATAGTTGGCACATACGATTAGAGGTCATACTACGTCGAGAGTTCAATCATCAGCCATTCGTTCATCTGATTATATCGTGCTAAAAAGCTGATGGGTGCATCTTGTCAGCTCCTCGCCGCCGGCCTTAAACAACTCCTCTGGTAGTCCATCGGCAAACGCAGCTCTGTAGGCTTTAAGCCGGGATATTGCTGTTCTGACTTCGTTTTTGGTCCAAGTTTAATATTCTTGTCCTTACAGAGCGGAGCCCATACCATGGACGTTGGTTTGGCTTTTTTAATAGTCTAGATAATCATTCGAACTTCGTTCTATCTCCTCTGCCTTTGGGGGTTTTTACTCTCGCGCTTTCTCCATTGTGGTTTTTAAACCTGAAAAGGCGATCCTCTTCTCCTGGGAGTGGATTCTGGTTCTGTGAAAACTTTTCAGTGATAATTCTTGTACCTAAAGTAACACTGGAGATTTTTTTCATTTCACAGAAACAGAATCGACCCCTGATCTCATATTGACGATGCATGTTCTTGCGCAGTCTTGACCGACGACATTTTAAACCCGCTACTACGTTAGAAAAATTGCACATGTTATGTTCGGATGATATTACGACCCCATATTTTACAGTTGACATTTTTGTTAAGGCTTGTGATCATTGAAATATTGTCGTCGTTAAAGTAATTGCGTGTCGGTGTGATGGACGAACAGGTTTTTGCAAGTTTTACACATTTGCAGTCATGTCCCAGTTAGAAATTAGATAATGTTATATACGATTTAGGTTATCAAATGACCCTAACGTAGTAGCGAGGTTACGGTCTGCCCACATTACGCTTGTGGTATTTACAGCCACGTTCAGTTATGCTTAGCGTTATGGGCATTTCCTTACTTGAAATTTTGAAGGTAAAAGGCTTTTGGAAGCAGGCAATATGCCGGGAAAGATCTCACATTTGGTTGTCACCACGTATATATAGTTATCAATTGTCCATGAAAGAACACTAAAATCGGTCACGAACAACCCCTGGGGGGTCAGGGACCTTCCTTTTTTTTACACTAAATTCCCAGGCAAATTAGTTGTACTCTTCGTCTCACAATCCCTAAAGCTTCCTAAAGAGTCAATACATACGAGACATTTGTAATGAAAAGTAGCTAAGGAAGAAACCAGTACTCGACCATTATCAGGAAAAAGAAGTTAATGTCAATGGATAATTTAGAAAGGCATTTCTTAATTCCATATAAATGTTCCTCCTTATTCTGTGAGAAGAAGAAGGATCCTAAGGAAATGAAAAATCTATATCAATGTGTTTTTAAAAAAATCGACGGTTAGAAGTAGAAAAATGATAGCGAGATAAGATATGGCTTACTAAGATCAATCTAGCATTATAATGGCAATAAAGGGATTTGATTTAAATATACGGAAGGTATCGTTTCGGATCTCTAAATAATCGTGTTTGCTTTACCATCATTGTACATTATAAGTACAAATGGCGACTTCGTCAGCAAATACGTTTTAAAAACTCAATAACTTTCTTCTTTGATATGATTTTTTCCTTTTAAAATGGTTTTGTTCAAATCAATGTATATTGGAACGTAATTCTAATTTCTATTATATGGGTTCACTTTATATAGCACGTAGTTGTGGTGCAATGGCTAGTGTACATGAGATCCTGGGTTCGAACCCTGCTCTGACCACCTTCAAATTTCTTTCGGCGGCGGTCACCTCGCATAGTGACGGCGACACTATCGAGTATATAGCCATGAAAAAGCTTCTCAAAATACCGTTCGGAATCGGTGTAAAACTGTAGGTCCCAATCAGTGAGTGAAAACTGGAAAGCGCACTGCTCAGTGATTGTGTTAGGTTCTCCCCGGTTCCTTCTTGGGATGTAATGGGAAACCATTTATTTATTTATAGTTGCAATAGTAGACAATTTCACACAAGTCTAGACCAATTGAACAATTTTTGAGAAATTTCGATGCAACCATTTTTGGTAGGGATCAAATGTGGTGTGATATTTCGACTGAATAATTTTGGTATCAATACTTTTTCTTTCTTCTCTAACATCTTAATTAACAGCCTTTTTTATATCTATTCGAAAAAACCAGCTAGGGACATTTTTTAATATGTAATCATTATATGTAAAATAACCTTTTTTATTTTTGTAATCCATTTTTTAATATGTAATCATTTTATGTTTTACTCTTTCACTTCAATAAATCATTATGAATAATAATAAAAAACAAACAATTTACCAGCTGGTAATTAAATGGTAGAAACAAATAATAAGATTTTAATAACGATATGTTCTTTCTTCTCAGGAAACAGGATCGGAAGCTGCTCCACCCGATTGTTTTAAACAGGCCCTAAATCCTCCTATGAATGATTTTAAAATTGGTATGAAATTGGAAGCTTTAGATCCACGTAATGTTACCTCAACGTGTATTGCCACGGTGGTGGGAGTTCTTGGCTCACGTTTGCGTCTACGCCTTGATGGTAGTGACAGTCAAAATGATTTTTGGCGTTTGGTCGACTCGAACGAGATTCATGCCATTGGTCATTGTGAAAAGAACGGCGGCATGTTGCAACCACCACTTGGCTTTCGCATGAATGCCTCCAGCTGGCCCGGTTACCTCTGTAAGATATTGAATAATGCTATGGTAGCACCGGAAGAGATTTTCCAACCCGAACCAGCTGACCCCCCGGAAAATCTCTTTCGTGTGGGCCAAAAGCTCGAGGCGGTCGACAAAAAGAATCCACAACTGATTTGCTGTGCAACAGTTGATGCGATCAAAGACGACCAAATCCATGTGACATTCGATGGGTGGCGTGGAGCGTTCGACTATTGGTGCAACTACAAATCTCGGGATATTTTTCCGGTTGGTTGGTGCGCCCGTAGTTGTCATCCAATGCAACCGCCGGGTCATAAATCACGCATGGATTCCAGTTCGAGTAAACATCGTAGTCCACGCCAGCGTTACACTTTCATACAGGAAACCGATTCAATGGCACCGGCTTCACCAGTTACAGCACATTTTCATACCAATTGCAAAGGTGGTCCCTTCATAAATAGCTCAAAGCTACCATCAATGGTAACGGGGCCTACGCATCAGACACTGGCAAAGTTATGTCTGCAGGAAGTATTGGCCGCCAGTACGGACACACAACAGTTGTCGAAGCTATTGTTTGCACTGGAAGGTGACGTTCATATTGTGACAGCGGCAGGAAAGAACTTTACGGTAAGTGAAAATTTGAAAAAATCCTATTATCAAATGGTTGCTAATTATAAATATTTAAAAAATGTTTCATTTAATATAAAAATGTTTCATTTGGTGTCTAAACCGAATGTTTCTATATTCCATCACATAGGATTTGAGGAGGAAAATATAGATTTATTATATTTTGTAATTTTGGTCCGGAGTTTGTACAGATGTAAACAAAATTAATATATTTACGGTCTTAGTCTTAAAACGTTATGAGAGGATGGAGTCACGATTTATCATACCCAAAATCGTCAACGTTTGGTTGACTTCTTTCCAACATCTTTAAGAGAAAATAGTTGCTTTTCATCATATAAACAATTTTCCACGAAAAATGTTGGAACACCCCCAACGAAACGTCGACAAAGAGATATATTAGTTTTACTTATATCTGAAAAACTCCCGATTAAAATTAGGCCAATAAAAAACATTCCAAAAGCCTAGAATCAAATTAATTGACCTATAAAATATGTATATATGTATCTTTCAACTCAAGTGTAGATCATCCGGCCTAATTGAGATCGCGAGGGCTGAGTATACATACATTTTTGTTTTGAATTAAATTATCATTTAAGATACATTAATTCCGCAGCTGTAGCCATAATTGCAGTAATTTAGTTTTCTGAAGCCGATTCCAAGTACAAATACTTGGTAAAATGTTTAGTAATGACCATTTTTGATTTTGATTTTAAGGTTAAAATCCCATCACCGTTACGCATGAGAGATGATGATAGTTTGGCACAATTTATCGAAACGCTGTGTACAACATGCAGGGCATGTTCAAATTTAATTTCACTCACACCTGATACAGAGGACTGTGAGAAATGTGCACACACGAAGAAACGACCCTTGCCACAAACATCGACAGGTGGAGGAGGATCGAGGTGCCAGTCACCAGATATACCGGAGAAACGTTGCAAGACGCCCAGTAGCAGTGAGAAGATAAATATTAAGCAAGAGGTGCCAACGTCAACGACCGCGGCAAATGTGGCAGTAGACAGCGGGGTCAGCAATAGCATAACGATGGCCACATCATCGACAACTACAACAACGCACTTTAATCAAAGCAACACAAATGAACACTCTATGACTACAACAACACCTTCAACACCCACGTCATCGACAAATATAAATCAAAACGTACATGGTAACATTAGCAGCAGTAGCAACAGTAATTGCTACAATGATGCCACAAATTCGACTGCTGCCAACACAAATGGTGGCAGCTGCAACAGTGTTCTTCCTAATAATGTCCATATTAAAGTTGAACCAACTGTTGCTAATACAAATGGTGTACAGGTGAGATATTAATTTATTACTGTTACTGCTTTCTATTTTCTTATTGAATATACTTTGTTCTGCCCCTTTCCAGAATGCTACACCAGTGCAAGCTTTAAGACAAATACGTATACATCATTTAAATACTGGCAGTACAAATAATTCTGCAACGGCCTCATCTTCATCCTCAACATCATCATCATCGTCATCATCACTGTCATCTTCATCCTCATCAACATCTTCATCTCTATCTACACATTTAGAGGAACCCAAACAACAGCATTCCCTAACTAACTCGAATTTTAAGTACTTGGCGCCAAGGGTGGCCGAAGTGCATCCTGAACAATCAAATTTGGCAGCAACTGCTTCGGCAACTGCATCCTCAAACTATAAATCTCCTTCCACTCTTTCGTCTAGTGCTTCGTTACCTACATCTGTATCAACACCATTCTGCGCCTCACAATCCGCATCGTCGACTGTGGCAGCAGCTACTGCTGTTATACCCTCCACATCCGCTTACGGCGGTACAGTCACAGTACCTGTTCCTGCGCACCAACTACAACTCCACCATCATCAGCACAATATAAATGGGGCAGCGGGGTCTGCATTACCTCCATTACGTGCCCAGCCGGGTGATTGGTCAATTGAAGAAGTTATACAATTTATAGAGAGTAATGATACTACATTAGCTGTGCACGGTGATCTCTTCAGGAAACACGTAAGTTTAAATTATTATTTTACTTACTTAAAACCGAGCCTGTAACTGCTATTATATGCGAAGAAGGCCTATAGTTCTGTGGCTTGGAGCCAAAAAGGGCCAATGTCAAAAAATAACCTTTTGAGATAATTGTACTTGACTTTTTTACAGAAAACTATTTAACAAAACTTCCAAGTTTCACTTACCAACTTTGGCTCAGATATAAAATATATTTGAGCAGAATACGATAGATAAATTAATTTTTTAAAAAGTTGGAAAATTTAGAAGAAAAGGATGACATTGGCCCTTTCAGCATAAAGTTATGTTTTTATTTGATGTTTTTTTTTGTGACATTGGCCGTCATAATAAGAACAATAACAAATAGAAAACCATTGTATTTCAGTTGTTTATTATGTTGTTTCAAAGTCGATTGTAATCAAAGGATATAAAAAAACTAAAAATTGTAGCAAACTAAGGAAATAATAGCATTATTGTGTTAATTCACATTCCCCTTCCATACCTTCATCTGCCAAGTAGTCCACGATGTTGTCATTTGTAGTTATTTGTTCCAGGAAATGATTGTAGTATGTTCGATTCGTATTGGTAATGTATGGCAGAAGTGACTAAGTCATTCAATTTTCCTGTACTTAAAGGAACTGGTTCGTTGTTGAGTGGTAGAAGCTTGAGAAGATTTCCCTGTCGTGTTTTCTTACTAAATGCAAACGAAAACTCATATGAATTGAGAATTTTCCACAATGCAAGTGTTCAAAAAATATCGCAAGCAAAACAAACAAGAAAACATTTGCAAACAACTTCTTTCCATCTCCAGAGAACCATCGCTCGCCATTAGACATGATTGCAAGCACTTTAGAGACAAAGCCCTCTCTCGAGTAACAAAAGTCCAGCTGTACCAGACTCTCATTCAACCTGTCTTGCTTTATGGCGCAGAATCCTGGGTCCTATCGCAAGCAGACGAAACATCTGTAGGAGTCTTCGAGAGAAATATACTCCGAAAAATTTATGGCCCTATAGTGCACAACGGCGAGTATCGGCGACGCATGAATCATGAGCTGTATGAGCTTTATCCTGACATTGACATAGTTAAGCGGATCAAAATAACGCGATTGCGCTGGCTAGGCTATGCCAGTAGAATGGATGAAGACTAGTCAGCACGAAGGGTTTTCGAAACCGTACTCGAAGGAAGACGAAAAATAGGAAGACAAAGACTCCGCTGGAGGCATCAGGTTGACGAATCCCTACGTACACTTGGTATAGCAAACTGGAGAGATAAAGCAAAAGATCGAACTGGTTGGCGAAATATGTTGTCTTCGTTTTGTAAGGTCCCTGACCCCCCGGGGTTGTCCGAGACCGGATAAGTAAGTAAGTAATTTGTTGTTGTCTAAAAGACAACACAATGTTTTCAGGCAATTGTTATTGCCTGTTGTTTCGTCGTGCTCTACGTTCATCAGGGATGATTTATTTATTTTGCCTTTTTGTTGGTACTTTTTTATTTTAATATTCAACCTCAAGACAATACTATATCTCTATTTTCTTATTTATTTTGTATTATAAAAGGGGTTTGTCAGGAATCACGAAGATGCATTTGCAAACCATCTTCTTTTTAAAAAACTATTTCTCTATTTATTGAGATATATATATGCCCTTGAGAAAATGCCGAATGTTTCTTAAAAAAATATATAACATTAGTGATTGCTAAAAGGGCCAAAGTAGACATTGGCCCTTTTAGCTTTCAATTTTATGGATGAGTTCATATTGACATTGGCCAGCATTTCATTTATTAATCTCTTCTGGGTTAAATTTGACATTGGCTGTTTTAGCATTATGAAAGAGAGCAAGAAAAGAAATCTAATGCAACGATTAACTCAAAACAGCAAAATATTGACATTGGCCCATTGGACCAAGCCCTTTTAGCACCAAGAATATTAAAAACAAAAAGTGAAACCGTTTTGTCTGCTTTTAAAACGACATATTCAACTGTAAAATCATACAAAAAAACCAATCATACATACATTTTCGGTTAGATAGAATGGTAACAATCTTGCATTTACTAAGTGCCACTTCTTTCTCCATTATAAGAATTAGAATTCATCCAATTCATTATTGTTTTGTCGGTAGCGAAGTTTTATGTATGCATATATATCGCACCCTAAATATAAAAGGGGCACAACTAAAAATTTTCAAATTTTAATTTTTTTGCTTAAAAACAATAACCAAGGACCATTTCTATCCACTGTAAAAATCTGACGTCGTTTACTCTTCTCTTTCGTAAAAACAATCCTTTATGAATATGTCTATTAGTGAGTATTTTCATACATATTTCTAATTAACCAAATCAGTTTTTTGCCTCTACTGAATAATTGAGAATTTTGAGTTGTGCCCCTTTTGTATTTAGGGTGCGATATCGTCGGTATCCTGCAAAATGATCTCAAGTCCACTATTTTGTGAAATGGAGTTAATGATGCAAAAGTGTCCCCAATGTCATAGTGTATGCCCTGTAAAAAAATCCCATGTCTATTTAAAGTAGTTTTGTAGTTATTGTATCAAAAGAAATCTTTCTATGTCCAAAACGCCCAAATGTGTGGAGCAAACAAGACCTAAGTCCACAAATCTTTTTCTCTATTTTTGCTGCCAAAAAGGGCCAAGTCCTCAAATTCAAAGATAATACACCCAGCAGAAAAAACAAGTATTTCATAGCCTACTTAAAAATTTGTTAACATCAAAAAGATCTATAAAAGCAACCTTCCTATAAGTAATGAAAAGAAAAAAAGATTTGCTTAATCTTTGCATGTCAGGAGCCATCCCGGACGAGTTTCAGCACTGGTTCAAAAGCTTGATAACAAGCAAAACCACCAGAAATAAGGCCCCAGTACCCGATATAAATGATGATTCGCAATCAGTTCAAGATTAGCAAATTTAAAATAAAAACAACACATTTTCATAAAAAAAAACCATGTCCATAAAAATTTATTTTTTCCAAAGTTTCATTTCATTTTTGTATAAAAAAAAGTTAAATAAATAAAATTGAATTACATTTTTTGACTTCATCTTATTTATAAATGTTTTAACTATCAGATTTTAATATCGATTTTCAAATCAAAACTACTTAATGATTTTTCCAGCGGCCATAAACTTTAAATCTTCAATAACTCAGAAACACAATTATGTGCGAGTCGAAAAATTCAGCTCCTCCTCAATATAAAACTCTCACTCCAATTTTAAAAAAATTCAAATCTCGAGCGAATTTAATTTTTAAAATGTTTGTTTATTTGAATGGCTCCCGGGCGAATCAAATATAAAATATAAAAATTCGATTCGAAATTTAATTTTTAATAATTTACTGGGAGTGAGAGCTGGAATCGCGAGTGGAATTTTTTTGAATTTGGATATACATAAGAGGCAACTGCTACAGAAATCGATTGGAATGTTGTGGATGGTGCAGAAAATAATAAACGTCTATCAGAAAAGGCATAATTATAAAAAGACTAAACAAATTGGATGGAACAATGGGGAATGCACCTATGTATATTAAATTAATCGTATATATGGTGACAAACTACAAATAACAAGATAATTAGTATGGAATGATTGGGTCTACATAAGTTTAAATAAAGCTACTAAAGGCAGACCAAAATTTATTTTGGACAATAACTGGAGATATATTAATTATATAATATATAATAAATTATAGCAGGAACTGATGATGTTTGTGGAGCAGGATCAGATGAAGCAAGAGCAGATAATACAGGAACAGATAAAGCAGGAACAGATATAGCAGAAACAGATGAAGCAGGACACATGAAGCAGGAACAGATGACAAAGAAACAGGTTAAGCAGGAGCAGGTGAAACAGGAACAGATAAAGCAAGAACATGCGTCACAGGAACAGGTGGGGAATGATACACGAGCAGATGAAGCAGGATATATGAAACAGGAAATTTAGTTTGGGGGAAAATGAACCAAAATTCATTCACATGATTTCTCGAATGAAATCTTAAATCTGGCAATTCTATGCATTATCAGACATTACAAAAATAATCGTTTGTTTCGTTACTTCAAACAAATCCGATTGAGAGGATAGATGGTGGAATGTTTAAAAATAGTGTCTTTGGGTAAAAAGGGGAATAAATTGGTAAAAATGGTACAACTTGCAATAACGGCAAAAATATTTAGAAATGATTAGAAATTAATTGAAAATAATGTGTGTAATTAAAACAGCTGTAGAAGGGTCATTAAATGGTACAATTTCAAAATGCGAGGAAAATGGTTTGGAATGATTTGGAATATGTAAAATATAGTGTACGTGGGCATTTTGGAATTGTACCTCATCATACACTTTTTTCATTCACAAACGATTTGGTCGCATTTTCAAGTTTTACCTTTTCGCTCCCCATTTTACCCCCATTCAGTATTTTTGCACACTCCTAACCTTTCCAAACGATTCTTCTCGCATTTTAAAGTTTTACCCATTTTGCCCTCTTTTTATCCTTTTTATACGCATTCACAATTTTTGCACATTCCTATCCTTTCCAAAAGATTTTTCTCGTATTTTCAAGTTTATCCTTTCCGTTTGTCATCGGTTGGATATTAAGCAGCGAATCGGGTATGTTCCCCTAGTTAAAATATTCATTCAGCCCAATTCTCAATAGCAATTCCCTGGGAGTTTTTTCCCTTATTCTAAACGAACTTCGAAAAAGGGAAATTTTTCCCCGGGAAAAAAGTAGGTATTCTAAATGTCAATAAAATGGAGGAGGTGAAAACAACTTTTGGGTGTAATTCCTCCAAAAAATTGCTAGTTAGTGCTGCGCAATAATGTAAGTATTTAATATTATCTATAAAAATTAAATAATATCTTTTATTTTAATCAATATTATGTCATTATTCTTACGGAATAAATTTACTTTAGCACCAACTCTCAGATCTACATCAAAATGTCACCACCGAGAAAAGCGTCTGCACTGAGTTCAAAAGTTTTAAAAGAGGTTATCAAAGTTAGTAGAAATGGGTATCATTACAAAGGTCTTTCTAAATTCTATAAATCTGTGTATGTACATATTTATTTTTATTAATCCATTGGGGGTAAATTAAGAAAACAATATTTGGTAACCTCCATTTTTTAATAAAAATTTATTATATTCAAAAATTTTTTTGGTAGACTCCGATAATAGACAAGACTTGCCTTTTTTAAGGTATAATTCTCACCAATGACCCTTCAAAGACCGGAGACATTTAAGTTCAAAGTTTTGAATACATTTGCCACTTTTTTCACCAAAATTAAAAAATTATTTTTTAGAAAATCGCGCGATTTAACACAAAAATACTATGCCAAAGCCACGAAGCGGTTGTTGGACTCGCACCAGACGAGAAAGTCCCTAAGCCACGCAGAAAGCTTTATAACACAAAAATACTATGAACTTTAATTTTGAACTTTAATATCTCTGGTCTTTGAAGGGTTATATGTATGTGAATATTATACCCTAAAAGAAGTTAAGGTCGTGTCTATTATCGGAGCCTAGCAAAAAAAAAAATATAATAGGGCATTTATTTTGAAAAAAAATTTATATCAAAAAAGTGAGGTTAAAAAATTGTTTTGTATAAATATAAAATTGGTTAATATAAATAAAAATCCAATGTGTGTTCGAACTCACGGATGATGTGTTAACACCTTTTTGTTACACGGTACCTGTTCGATTTCTATGAACACATTGGTAAATGTTACATTGGAAAATAAAAAAACAGTGTTCAAACATATGATGACGTTACATTTAAATAATATTAATTCTTAAAATTATTTAAAGACCAGTGCAAGCACATGTGTCATTATTTTCTTGCATAATACTTTTTGTTTTTTCCCACAAAAAACAAAGAGAATGCAAAGCAACAGACACATGTACATACATACATTGTTATGTTCGTACATACCATAGACTAATACTTATAGTATACCTAATAGTTATCTTACCAAATTTATGACATTTGGAATGGTGTGATATTTACGTTCGATGTTGAAAAAAATTGCTTTACTTATACCAGATAGAGGCAATGGCTCAAAACAACGAACAAAATAACAACAACGGCATTTCGTTATTGTGTTAAATACAACACAAATGTATGCTAACAATAACAGTCAATAAAAAAGTTTAAAACACATTTAAAATTCAGTTTTTCACCAAAACGACATGAGAAATTAAAGCAAGGATTTTTTTGTAATTCCACCTGGTGTATGTCACTTTTCGTCAAACATCTCTCTATCACACCGACCGCATCAAGAAGAGTGTGAAAGGAAACTTCAGATGAGCCAAAAATTCTCTCTAGTATGATTTACTCTATAGTACGTACGCTACAAAAGTTCACACAATTTTCGTTGCTCTCTTGCTATCTCATTTTTATATACGTATCACCACGTCATTATTCTCTTTGCTCTGAGAGTACTCTGCATCCACACAAGCCAACCATTCGCTGCAGCTACATCAGTGTGTGTTTTTTTTCGCAGTCTCACAATCTGTGTTCGCAGTCTTACAAATGTGTGTTCTATATAGCGATGTGTCATCCTTATCATGTAGGGGTATGAAAAATAGATGTTGGCCGATTCTGAGACCAACCCGATATGCACAAAAAAATTCATACAAATTGGTCCAGCCGTTTCGGAGGAGTTTAACGGCAAACAATGTGTGCTCGCAGTCGGACAATCTGTGTGATCGCTGTCGGACAAACTGTGTGGGATGTATTCACTTTGTGAATATAGGCTGTACCCGCGGCTATAGATGTTAACACATCAAAAATGTTTATACACAGTTTTATTGGGTTTAAAAAGGCCTTTGTAATGGCACCGATTCCAACTAAATAGATCGGATAATAAATGGCTGGCTTTTTTTTATTTTATTTTTTTTTTGCAATTGAGCAATTTTTTTAATTTTTTGGGGGTGTATAATAGAATTTATTTTTAACTGAAACAAAAACAAAATCTTCTCGTAGGCCCATATTACCCGAGTTATGGCCCTTCAAAGTTCAGATATGTAACATGTTCGGTTCGAGTAAAATTTCCGTAACGTCGAAATGAAAATGAAAATTAATTTTTGAAAATCGTTAAATTTGTATTCCACCTTGGCTCAGGCAGGGGGTACAAATTCCCTCTGTACCTTAAGTCGATGTGTGGCAAAATCAGAAAAATTGCGCGATTGTTTTAAAATAATTTTTGATATTTTGATGAAAACAGGCCCTCACAGATATTATATTGGAAGTTTGATAACAAAATTTTAACTTTTTATATCCCCTGTCTATAAAGGGCTACTACTGAGCCGTATTATACCTTGAAAGAAAGCCTGAAATCTTCTCTATTACCGGTGTGTAGAAAAAATGTAGCAACACTACGGTCTATTTTTGAAAAATAATGATTTTAAAGAAAAAAGTGAGGTTATAAAATAATTTTTTTTTTAAATTAATCCACAATGGGTTAATAAAAAATTAATGTGAGTCCGATCACAGGGGAGATGTGTAAACATCTAGTAATGAAGTTGGAAGTACTTATGCTTTTAGTATATTTTTTTAATTAATCAATTAAAAGTATCAAAACTTTCAATATTGTAAATACATAGAAATCTGCTGGTTTTTGTTTGTTTCATTTAACTTATTTGGTTAATAAATGGGCACACTGCAGTATATACATATGTACTGCATTAAAAATTATAGTAAGCAGTAAATTTACTGATTACTGAAAAAATTCAGTAAATTTTTTACTGATAATGAAATTTAATTTGCATTACCAGTAAAATCATAGGGCCGTATTCATAATAATCAGTAATCGGGCAGTACCGATTACAGAAAATTCAATGCACCTCATCATAATCATTCATGTAGGCACTTTATAAAAATTGCTGAAAAAAATTTTAGTAATCAGTAAAAATTTACTAGTTAAAGAATTATTTTTACTGAAATTGTAGTAGATAGTACTGCAAAGTGCCCATCTATGGTAAATCCCTTAAGTACAAATATTTAATATTGGCTTATGGTAACTAAAATAAGATATGTGACCTGGTCTACGGTGTCAAAAAATCAATTTTCACTTTTTGGTTGATTCGGATGGAAGATGAGATGCTTTTTCACGTGGTGAAAAGCAGAAAATCCTAACTTGCTTAGAAGTGTACTAAAAATGTAGAGAAAGAAAGCATTTCAGGATCCTAACTTGCTTAGAAGTGTACTAAAAATGTAGAGAAAGAAGAGTAAAAATACGACAAAATAAAATTTATTGGTAATGAACAAAATACATTGAATTATAAGCTATAAAGACATGATTATACAGTAGAAAAACGTATTATGCTGAGTAGTTTATGTATTTTTCTTTGTTGTCGTTTTCCTTGAGATCTTTTTACGTGTTGATCCTGAGGAAGATGGACCTGGTTCCTCGTCTGGTTTGAGAACATCTTCACTAGTTTTTGCCTTCCGTTTCTTCGATCGCAAATCTTTCGGCAATGGAGCCACAATATCTACTTTAGATATATCCGAAACTAAGCTGCGAAGATTGTGATAGATGTACCACTGACGTTCCAAAGATAAACCGGCTGGTTGTATAACTTTCGGCATTTCAGGATCGATAGGTTTTAACAGAAGCTTAAAGGACTGCACTTCTTCACTGTCTGCGAATTTCTTTGTTTTTACACAATCTGTAGAGATTATGAAATGATGGAATTGCGTTATTCCAACAAGTGACTTGTACAGTGGTTTAAAATAGCTATCCCATTCATACCAGACGACTTTTTCAGCCGATACAGCTTTATTATAACCCCCAGGTGATGATGCCTCGACACACTGCAGTAAATCTGCATACGTGTCGATGTTACTGACGGCATACTTACTTTTGAAAATACCGAAGTACACATACTTCGTCTTCATCATCATCGCTCTCTTCATAGTTTTCATCATCATTTTCATGGAAATATTGTCCGTATACGGCACTGAACTCCTCATCAACACTCATGTTTCATTTCATGCGAAATGCGAAGACGATAATCAACAGAAACAGTAAACGTCACTGCTTCAGTGTTACTTTTTTAAATGTTCCACACTAGCAACTTACACGATGAACTATAATAATATTCCGACCAACAACAACACTTACTGGACCAACAACAACACTTACTGGACGTCCGGCGCGGAGAACAATTAACGAGATAATGAGAAACTGACAAAACGAGTCGCTTACTTTTAACAGCTTTTTCACAGAAAACTAGTTTTCGCACGTAAGCTCCCTTTTCGTAGACCAGGTCACATATATAAATTTTTGACTCGATTGTATTTAAAAATCTATTGAAAACTGCATCTATAGTAGTGGAATTGTTAGTTGTGGGGGTTTGTGGAGAATTGCTCACATGCAAGTGGAAAACGTCAAATAAAAATTTTAATAAAGCTTGCGACTGTGGGTTTGCACAATTTGTATTAAAATCTCCACCCATAATAATTGGCATGAGATGGCGATTGTTACCCAATTGTCGTGCACCAGCTTCAGTGTTATAATCTTAATTTATATTGGAATCTAATAGACATTTTATTAGAATTAACATTACCTCCATTCAGCTTTGATACACTTTGTGTTGTTTTATGTTCTGAGTTAA
The DNA here is from genome assembly GCA_963931995.1 of Phaonia tiefii. Classification (NCBI taxonomy): domain Eukaryota; kingdom Metazoa; phylum Arthropoda; class Insecta; order Diptera; family Muscidae; genus Phaonia; species Phaonia tiefii. The sequence goes on from OZ008367.1 coordinate 361,782,526, forward strand.
AATTTTTTTGGTGTTTTGTAAAATATTTTATTATTTTTTATTTGTTGCGGTTGACAAGTTATTAATAAGCTGTTCACTGAAATGTAATGTTATTTTACAGCAATGGTTTTCGAAAATTAGTCGCTACTATTGCACACTAGATGGTGTTGAGTATATTGTATGCAGCGTATGAGTACACTAATACACTCATACATAGCTCACACCGATTTGATAACGCTTTACGATTGGTTAACGATTACATCGCACATCTTACTCAAAATTTGTGATTGTATTGTGAAAAAGATTTTTACCCCCAGCGTATAGATGTTTACACATCAAAAGTAAAATATTTTTAACCGTATTTGTAGAGTTTAAAACGACCTTTCTAATGACATAAATTTTAACAAGGTCCAAGAAATGCCCCTGAACTAGAGTTAAGCCAAGTAAATATGTTCCCTTATTTTCTTACAAAGTTTGCCGCAGCTCAAGTGAATTCGTCGCATCGCGTAACGTTTGTTGTTGCTTCTCCTGCTCCCGGTCGTTCTTCTGCTGCCATTCTAAAGGTTATGGTGTATAGTATAACTTATTTTGATTATTAATTAAGTTTTATTTGCATAAAATAATTTGCATTTAACAACCAAAACCAAACGTCATACAGCAAAACAGCTGACTTCGAAAATTCGTAATTCTCTCTCCTTTATTATTCTACTCCCCGTCTGTTTAGAATAGGTGGATTTTATTCCCGGGAAAAATTAATTCCCAGGGAAATCATTCCCTGAGAATTATTAGAATTGGGCTGATTATGAATATGGTACTAATGAAAACTTCGTCAAATCTTGAAGCATTCATTAACTGATGAATTTTTTAGAGCTAATTTAATGTAATAAGGACGTTAGTAAGTAATTTGCTTGAGTAAAAGACTGAGGGCGAGTTTCACACTCGTCATTTAAAAACTCAATTCAAAAGCTTACAGAAAATTTTCGTATTAAATGACAAGCATCAGACATTTAAAGTCCATTTAAATGGAGAATTTTCAACTGTGAAACTGGGCATAGATAATGGATGAATGGAATGTTTAAAATTTTTGTTTTGCAGTATATGTAATATATTTTATGAGTTTTGAAAATAAAATTATATAATTATTAATATTTGCGCATAGAACTGGAGAGAATATGAGTAAATTAGTAGATTAAATTAAATTAAATGAGTTTAAATTTTAAATTAGATTAAATGAGTAAAGAATTCATATATTTTTCAATTAGTCATGAAAATTATTGAACTGCATAAAAGGCGCAATTACTCGAATTTTTGAATAGTACCTTTCATGGTGAATAAATTAGTCGTGAGTATTGAATTAAAAAATAAACAACAAATGTTGATATTCAACCTTTATGATTTGAACTTCTTTTGCGGAAAAATGCTCGAGGTCTTGAAGTTACAAGATTTTTGATAATTATATTAATCATAAATACGATTACTGACAATTTATGATTAATCAATTATGATCACACTTTACTAAAATTTTATAACATAATTTGTTTCAATTGTTTTGGCGTAGAATACGTTTTACCTTACGGTATAGGGAGTCATGTCAGATTGTTATTGTTGTAATCTTTATTTCATTGATTATGAGGAAACGGCGAGATAAAATTTTTTTGTAGGTAAATGAAGATGTTATCTTTCGTTTGATATACATTTCATATTGGTTGATATCTTCCTAATATTTAAATTTCTCAAATGAAAATTGTTTAAACACATACACTCAAACATATGTGTGGTGTTTGGTTGAGTGTTTGAGTTTGTAGCGGGAACACAAACTATGCTGCTGTTTCAGTGTGGACACAAACCTTCGGCTGTTGTTTTGATTGATGAAATATTGAAATTTCGTATATTTACTTATGTATTTAAGTGAAACAAAATGTTAAATGTGAATTTGAATTTAACATGGATATATAATTATAAAAAATATAAATCAAATTGATTTGCGTCTGTTATTTATCATTTATCCTTACTCTTTTAATTTAAAAACATACTTATCCTATTTTTCCTACCATAATTATATTATATTATCAAAAGTAACTATCAAATAAATAAATTCATTTGCTTATGTTATTTATCATTTATTGTTATATATATTTTCTGTCTTATCGGATGGAGTATTCTACGTTAAACTTAATGGCCGTGTCTCTGACACAGCCTGCAGGGACAGTCCGTGGCCGAAGGCCTCGGACAACTGTCTGTTGTATTTTTTTTTAGAGTTTATTTGTATTCACTATATTCATCTCTATTATTATTATTATATCTGTATTACAAATTAATTATCAATAACTAAAACTTGTATCATCTTCCTATTTTGTTGCAGGAAATCGATGGCAAAGCCTTGTTATTGTTAACCTCAGAAATGATGATGAAGTATATGGGTCTTAAACTTGGACCAGCCTTAAAAATTTGCAATTTAGTTAATAAAGTCAATGGGCGTCGCAACATGTCCCTGTAAATATCTCAAAATAAAGCCATTAGACCCCCCCCTCCCCCCCCCTCTATCACCCCTCCATCCTGTCCTGTACGCTCCTGTCATCATAATCATATACACATTTACAAACATACTTAGAAATCTACTACCTTAACCAAAAACACCAAATATTCCATTCAATCAATATAACTCCTCTTACAAAGTAAAAACAAAGGATACACAAGGAAACATATAAAGGACAACATGTAAAACAATAAGAATCCAAGAAAAATAGAGACAACAACTGAAGGAAACAGTACCATATACATGAATACAATATACATCATATATAATCAGTAAATTATATAAAAAAAATGAGGAAAACAACATGAAATCACTTACAAATACTAATTACCTTTTTATCTTTTGCACAATTTCTGATAAATACTTCGCGAAAAATTACACAAACCCAGCCACACAAATCATACACACACAGATTGTCTTGAAAAAGGAAATACTGAGCGATTTTATTAGTATTTTTGTTGTTATAAATCTCAATTTAGGTCTGCACAAAAATTGTGTAAAACTATTAGACATTTATCATTTTAGTAGTTTGGTTTTAATTTTTTTTAACTTAAACCAAATATGTATTAGTATTCACTTGTGTTCCTACAACACTAATCTAAATTTCACCCACTTGTTATGGTGGGATCTTGAAACAAGATATCATTTAGGCAAAATGTTGGTGAAACGTAGAGTATGCTGGTTGTTGTAACATAGGTGGTATATGCATTTTATATTCAATTCGTTGTTATTTTGTAATATTATTGAATTTTTAGTTTAACATTTATGCAAATATGATTTTCCATGAAAACTTTATTACATATTTGACTGTATTTTATTTACTATGTTTATTTTTATTAATATTTTATCAGCAAATGTCAAACATATGCAGAGAAATAACATTAATATTTAATTACGCCTACATACAAACATACATACATACGCCCCCACAAACCCTACATGCAAAAAACAAACAAATTCGAAATTCCTTAAATTATATATATATATTGTTTTTAATTTTAAGTTCGATGTTTAGTAATGAACTTGTTACGGAAGAGTGATGCCATGCCGACGACCCCCTCAATTGTACATTATATTTCGTATATCAAGATCATTTTAATTATTTTAATTCATATTTTCACTAATTTGTGTTTTGTTTTAAACAAAATGGCATTGCTACTTTCCCTACCCTTATCTGTACTTTTTATCCCTATGAGTATAATAAAAAATTGTAATTTAGTTTAGTTTTAAATAATAAAAACAAAAACAATAAAAGAAGCAAAAGTATAAAAACTAAACAAACCTATTCCATCATAGAAACATAATAAAATAATAAATGTATATAACTAATAAAAGTATAAAGAACAATATATACATTAAGCGTTGAATTGATTCAGTCAGGTGTCCTTGAAAGAGCAAGTAAATGGTCCGCCATCTAACTTTTTTTTTTCCAACTAGTGCTTATTTCGTGAATGGTAACACTTAGCTCATGTCTGATTTGACAGATAATTAGTTTTATCCTTCCGCTGAACGAATATGGTTGTGTATACGCTTGAACAACGCTGGGAAATATTGCGACATTACTTTGAAAATCATGGTAATGTTACAGAATGTGTGCGAAAATTGCGTACGGATTTTGGAAGAAGAGAAGCACCGTCAGCTCCGTATGTTCGTTATCTTGTGAAAAAAGTGATAGAAACTGGCATCCTTTGATTTGACACCGTTGGATTATTATTTGTGGGGTGCCCTCAAAGATAAGTGTTACGCCGACAAGCCACAGACAATTTACGCTTTAAAGGACAATATTCGTGAAGCCATTGGCGAAATACAGCTGTACACAATCGATAATGTGCTTAAAAATTGGACTGGTCGTGTAGGCCAGCCGAGGCAGCCATTTGAATGAAATTATTTTCCATTATTAACCGGAAGGATTGTACTTTCAAATAAAAAAAGAAATTTGAGAAAATATTCAGTAGTTTTTTTTTATAGCATTTTCAAAAACAAAAGTTATTTGGCGGACCCGTTATAATGTGGCAACGTTGACGGTCTGCGTGATAGGACAACAACTTGTCAAAATAAATCCGATTGGAGTGAATACAAAATACAGATCTCGATCAGTGAAACTAAAAATTAAAAGCGCAAAACTTACCGTCTCTTGGAGCCTAGTTATTCAGTGAACAGGTGGATACATGGTACAAATATAATGGTAGATGCATGCAGTACGACAACAAATACAACAAGCCAAAAACAACAGGCATTTTGTTTTTGTTCGGTGTCTGTATTGTGTCAAGACAGCTGCTTGAAAAATAGTGAAAAAGCAATCAAAATTGGAAAAAAGTGTCATTTACCAAATGATTGTGTTTTATTTGATATTATGAAAGTGTTTAACAGTGAAAATTAAAACGCTTCTATGTGATTTTTGTGGCGAAAACATTTCAAAAAGAGCAGTTGCTGGTGAACGAGGGTTGCAGACAAACAAATGTATAAAAACTTTGACATAAGAGAAAAACCCACTCATACTCACGTCAGAAAACAGTTCAAATCAGCTGGGCTAGTGCTTCTACCATTTCTTTGTACCGTGGGTGGATAGCGTCAACGACATGGCGAAGATAAAAAATTTCTCTCTCTAAGATTCTAAGAAACGCTAGTAGATGACACGGGGAAGAGAATGGAGACAATAGGTCTGTCTGTTTACTGCAATATTGTACAATATTGTACAAAATGTTACAAAATGTTGTCTGTTTACTGCAAAACTTTTGCAACGAGAGAGCCAAAGAGAGAATTTTTTGACAGTTGGATGATAGAGAACTTGCAAAATGTTACTGGAGGAATTTCTTCTATCAAGATTTTGCAAAGTTCGATCAGCTGTTTTTTATTTACATTTTGATAGCAATATTTTTGTGTGAAAAAGAAGAATAAAGTTGAAATTTAACAATGGAAGAGGTAAGTGTTTAAAATTGTATTGTTTTTTAACGCCTATTGTAAATTAGAATATAAAAACATTTGTTTTTATGCTAGAAACGTCCATACATACAGTGCGACCGTAATGCAAGTGGCTTGGAGACGGAACCAGCGGAACACTTGTTGCTGTTTTCTTGCAATATTTCACAAAATGTTGTCTGTTTACTTTTTGAAATAGAGAAAAAAAAAGAGCGTACAATTTTTTTACTCTGCAAAAAGTTACTGGATAAATAATCTTGCTGGAAAAGTAAACAGACAAAGCTAATGTAACAAATGTTGAGACCATAGACGAATGTAGGTATAGATACATTTATTCTCTCATCTGACGTTTCATTTCACACTCTTCATCGTAGGTTTGTGGAAATGAGAGAAATTAAATTTAAAATTGACTTACACCAGGTGGAGTTACAAAATATGTTCACTTAACTTTTTCATGTCGTTTTGTTGTAGAACTGAAAAATTTAAATGTATTTTGCACTTTTTTGTTGACTTTTATCGTTGGTATACATTTGTATTGTATTTGACACAACTAGTTTGCCACAAAAACATGAAATTCGGTTGTTGTTCTTTTGCTGAACGTTGTTTACTATTGCCTCTATCTGGTATTATTGAACCCATGTTTTTCAGCATCCAATGTTTACTTTCCACCATACCTATGACGTTTAACTTATTGAGAGAATAAATGTATCTATACCTATATTCGTCTATGGTTGAGGCACTTGGTGAATACACACTTTCCGAATGGGAACGCCGACCCCCACGGGAACGACGATAATGTGAAAATGTAGTCTATCAGGCGCCAATCATAACGGACCAAATGGTCAAAAAAGCTATAAAGATTTTTACCCCATATAAGGAGGCGGGGACGTGTGGATTTTTCTGGTTATCTACACCAAATGCAAGCTATACAACGGCAAAGGCTTACAGAGCAATTAGCCTTACCTCGTTTCCACTCAAAACCCTGGAGAGAATAGTGGACGACATGGTGAAAAGTGGAATACAGGACGATATGCTGAAGTTCAAGCAACACGCATATGTTAATGGTGGGTCAGTGGAAACCGCACTTCATGAGGTAACCCACTACATAAGGGAAACTCTCAATGACAAATTGTAAACGCTTTCTCTATGCATAGATATTGAGGGAACGTTCAACAATGTCCGGACCGCAACACTGATCCAATCCTTAAGCCAGTTTATACTGAAATTATAAGACTGGATCAATCATATGCTAAGGAATAGATGGAAAACCCGAAGTTCCCATAACATAAATATTACAGACAGGGTACAACGTGGAACTCCACCAGGGGGGATTGTGTCACCACTCTTATGGTGCTAAGTCTCCTAAGGAAGCTTACCGAAGAGGGACTTAAACCAGTCTGGTATGCAGACGACGTTATAATACTTCTTAGGGAAAAGGATCCTAATATATTATGCAGCAGGCACTGAATATCGCGTACAACTGGGCACTGCCAATAGGCTTTAAGTGAACCCGAACAAAACGTAAATATGTCTATTCACAAGAAAAAATTAAAGTCAGAGTTTGAAGAGCCACGATTACTGGAAAAGACGATTAAACTGCCTGATAAAGTTAAATACTTAAGGGTAAGCTTAGATCGGAAATTGAATTGGAAGCACCACATAGTGGGCAGGGCCTACCGAGTTTGTTCGCTATGCAGAATGGCTACAGGATCCAAATGGTGCATTAACCCGGAAATAACACGCCAGCTCCACAGAAGCGTACTTAGGCCCGTACTAACATAGGCTTCTGTACCATGGTGGACGGCAGTTGAGAGGAAATACAATATCCCGATACCGCAGAGGGTTCAACGAATGTGTTGCAGTGGTATTAGCGGTGCAAAGAGGACAACATCTACAAGGGCCAGGTGAATAGGGAATAGGTGAATGGATCGGCAGGGATATTAAGTGGAAACAACAACGGATAATGGAGGTTTTGGCCGGTTAAGTGTTAAGGCGGATTGTATGACTATAATGCCATCTGGAGAAGCTGGGCGGGAAGGAACATACATGAGAGGTTTTGTTACCACTTACTTGCGTGAAAGCAAATTCCGAAATGATTTTCTCTTTTACTAGTGAATACTCTTTTATATTTAAATTTTTTTTATGTATTTTCTGTTTACTTACTTATACGGTCTCGGACAACCCCGGGGGTCAGGGACCTTACAAATCGAAGATAACATATTTCGTCAACCAGTTCGATCTGTTTTTCTGTTTAGTATATTATTTATTCTTTATTTCTTTTTAATACCCATTGCACATTTTGTTACACTTTTGGCTCCCTTCCTTTAATGAATAAACCGGCACTACTCCGCCACCGGCTACACCGATCAATAGGCGAAAAGAATTGAGTAAAACGGCCAACAAACAACAATATATAAGTACACAATTTTTTAAATAGACGGATAGTCGACTGCTACAACAATAGCCATCGAAAAATATCACTTGCTTTACACATTAGGTCAAACACAGTTCAAATGTTGTTGCGTCTTGTTTCATTTTCACTGTTTGCATTAGAACCACCCATTGATGGCCGGACACCGGCAGTTGTTTGTTCGTTTTGCATATTAACATCACTTACGTTTAATAGTTAACAGATTGTTCAAACCATTTTGACGTTTTGTATGATATTTAGTTAACAATAACTTTTCATATTTTCTTAATTATAACTGATCGCGATTCCGAAACTTTAAAATAAACTTTCAAGCTAGAAAGAAAATACTAAAAAGAAACGGTAGACTGAGTTGCCATATTTATGAATTGTGTGTAACGGCATACTCCGGAGAACATTTAACAGTATTGCCAGCACTGAATACAGTACAACCGGAAAGTTGTTGGATTAAGGGACCTTTAGACGTGTGGATAAGTTGCAGGCATTTCAAGTTGACATCAACTTTTCCATGGTGTACACAGAAAAAAAACCTTGTGTAATATTACCCACATTCATGGTCTGATATCAGCCAATGCATTGGGCAACATAGGATCAGCTATTTAATTTGGCAATATTACCAATAAACGTTAGCAATTTCAATATTACCAATAAACGTTAGCAATGGCCGTCGGTGGTGCAATGGTTAGTGTGCGCGGCTCTTGTACATGAGATCCTGGGTTCGAACCCTGATCTGACCACCTTCAAAAAAAAATTCTTTCGGCGGCGGGCACCTCGCATAGTGACGGCGACACTATCGAGTATATAGCCATGATAAAGCTTCTCAAAATTCCGTTCGGAATCGGTGTAAAACCGTAGGTCCCAATCAGTGAGTGAAAACTGGAAAGCGCACAGCTCAGTGATTGTGAGAAGTTCTCCCCGGTCCCTTCATGGGATGTAATGGGAAACCATTTATTTATTTTATTTAATTTCACATTGACAAACCATACAGAATTATTTATTTATTTATACATGCATATTTTTTATTTTATACATACTTATATATTGCTGTTAATCTTATAATCACAATGTAAAAGACAATCACATGTAAAACTTTTAAACTTTGAAACAAAAAGTAATTTAAATCAAATAATCAGCGACTTGCCGGAAACTACACCAGCGTTTGATTTCTTCTAAAGTTTGAGAGTCAAAACGTATTAATTACCCACTTAATTGTACTGCTGCTAAAACACTTCGGTTGATGCTTGGGTTTGCTACTGGGAGGAAAGATCTGGTAGTACTTTTTTCTTCCATCTTCCATCCGATTGTGACTGTTGCTGCACCAACACTGTGTGGGTTTTCAGTTTCAGCTGGCTCCTTTTTAACTTAAGGTGAAGTTGCAACGACTTTCATACGCATTTTGAAGAAAAATGTTCATGTGGCATCATTATCGCCAAAATAGAAATAAATAAACCAACAAAATAAAAAATAACATTATCGGAAAACTATAAACTAAATACAAATGAATAGTAGTGTTATTTAGAAATATTTATAGAGAATAAAAATTGTGTGTTTCGTCAAAATGTATAATATTTTCGCACTGCGCTCATCATCTTTCCTTTTGGCGTATAATAAAGTTGCTTCAACTTGTTTGACAGTGTAAGTGCAAAATCGAAGTTGATGTAAAAATAGTCGAAGTTGATGTCAATTTGAAGTCGATCAACTGATCCAGAAGTCGAAGGGACCCTTTATACCATAGACTAATTATTATAGATTTCACACAGCAAATTTCTGACATTTGGCCTGGTGTGATATGAACGTTGGATGTTGAAAAGAATTGCTTTACTAATACCAGATAGAGGCAAAGGTTCAGAAGAACGAACAAAATAAGAACAACGGCATTTCGATTTGTGTGTTAAAATTATTGTGCTAATGTATGCTAACAATAACAGTCAAGAAGTGTAAAACACATTTAAATTTCACAGATTTGCACCAAAACGTCATGAAAAATTAAAGCCAGATGATATTGTAATTTCACCTGGTGTACGTTACTTTTCGTCAAACATATCGCTATCACACCTACCGCATCACGAAGAGTGTGAAAGGAAACGTCAGATAAGTCAAATATTTTCTCTAATATGATTTACTAGTATGGTACGCGACGAAATCCATTCATTCAAAATTTCGTCATTGAATATATTACTCGACAATGAATTTGAAGTTTAGAAAAGAAAAAGTGACGTCGTGGTACAGTCTAGTATTTTGAAATTCCACATAAGTGCATCAGAAATAGACCACCAGCGTTGGTAGTCAACCGAAAATCTAAGGAGAAAGGAAAAATCTCCTAATAAACATAGAACCAGCAGGAGTAACGAAAAAGACGAGAAATGTTTTTAATTAGGTAAGTGGGTGTTGATGAGAGGTAGATTGGTTAGGGATAATTTTATTAATTTGGATGTTTCTCTTTTCCGAATTAGCCAATATACATTTCGCCCACAGCAATTGTTATGCCAGACAATTGCGGTACCAGCAATGAACGTGCACGACAAATTCTCTATAAACCGCACGCGACAAGGGTAGGACCGCCGAGGACACGCACTTCCCCACGAAGTCTTAGCGCCAGTAAGTGCCACAAGCATCAATTAGACTCGGGGGAAGTGCAGTACCAGGGGAGAATTCCGGCTTTGTACCGTAGCGTGGCCCATAGGCCTGTCTAAAAGCCAAATCTCTCTCTCCGTCGATACCTCGTCATAAGCATGGCATAATAAGCATGCCGCTCAATCGGGTAAAACGTAAAATTTCGAAAACAATATCAATCTGGCAAAGAATGGGATATAATGGCACCCAACGTGACGTATCCATTATGAATACATCAGGATGGAAACATGAGGTGTTTGGTGTGACATTTTGGCTAAACACATACATATGTTAGAAAGATGTACATTTTCCTGTTGTTTATTGAAACACTTTCCCATAGATCAAGAAGATACAAGCAACACAACGCAATTTTCTATTTACAAAAGTTCTACAAAATAGACTTTTGGTCAATAGAAATGTATTATTTGTTAAAATATTAAAAAATATTGTTAAAATAAATAAAATAATGCAGAATACATTTTTACTTACATTTCATTATGAAATTTGTAAATTCACACTTTTTTAAGACATTTTTTGGAAAAAATATTATTTTGCCTTTCTTTTGCCAAATTAATGGTATTAATTCATACATACACAACGACACAGTAGTAATATAAATTCTTAGAGGATTATAATCGTCTTGGTCTAACGCACGGTGTCTATTTGGAATGCTGGTGGCTCACCACAATGATATTCAAATAAGAAACAGGGGGTTTGGCTACATACACATGCAAATTCAGCATTGCTAAATACTCAGTTTGAAGGCCTCTTAAGAGGCCTTCCCAGTAACGAAAATACTCAGTTTGAAGGCCTCTTAAGAGGCCTTCTTTAGCAGACATTAGTACTGCAAGCCGCATACCATACTCCGTTACAAATTACACGGCGTGACATTGGACAGCTAGTCCTTCACTCTCGCTGCTTAAAGGAGACCTTCAATAGTTTTCCTTATATGGGAAACCTTCAGAAGATTATTTTATTTACAGAAGTTCTGCAATATAAGACCTACAGAAGGTGTTTGGCGGGTTCTGCTCATCATTTTAAATAACTTTTGTTAGAAACACTTTCACTCACTTTTATTAGAAACACTTTGAACACTGACTCTTTTTCACAAAATACTTCTAGCTCCGTTGACGATTGCGAAACAATTAAGCAACAAAACGTGCAGTCATAATAGTATCAGAGCAAAAGAATTTTGTTTAACGGGATTATAACTGACAACACATGTTTGTTGTTGCATATTTGCACATGGTATTTCATTTGTATTTATAGATCTTCTGTATGACTCCCAAAAGCAATGAACAAAAAGGCACAGAAGAGATCAAACAATAAAGTGCTTTCTCTTCCACTACCACAACTACCAACAATTTTTTTTCTTTCGTTTTTTAATTCTGTGTCGCTGATATAAGAACACGAAACACAATATAAGAACACTATCTAATAACGTATTTTGGAAATGAAAAGGTATGACTCGAAGCATTCCTTAATTTAGAAGGAATCTTGGTAGGTGTATACATTCTCAGAGAAGACCTACGGAAGCAATTTTTTTGAGAAGGCCTAGCCAGTTTCGCTACTGGGTATTGGTAGTGAGTTTTGCACCATGGTACAATAATATATACATGGTAATATCAGCATGCGTTGTTGTAGTTGTAGGCAGCAACAGCAGGCATTTTGTTTTTGTTCTATTCACATACACAAGACAAGAATGCAAAAGAGTACAAAAACAAAATACATATGAGTTTGAGAGTTGAAGCGAAAAGTCATGAAAAAAATTAAATCAGCTGTTCAAACGACTTTACCGTGAACATATTATTTTACCATGTTTTGCACTTTTGATTTAGGCATAATGCCAACTTTTCCACTCTTCATACAAAACAATCTGGGCAGTATTACCGATGTCGTTTTTTCTGTGTACAGGGTTGTTATGCCAAAGATATTTTGTACGAAACCAACTGAGTGATAATTATTAGGGACTGGAATTTTGGCATTTCGTCAATTTTAACATCCAGAAATAACACCTCGTGCGTTAAAAATAAAATAGAGCACGTAGGGGAATTATAAATGGAATATTTGCAAGGTGAATCAAAGAGAGATGGTAACTCTCCGGAACAAAATTTTCCGTTTAGTGATAAATGACAAAATTTCTTTATCATCGAGAATTGCTTTATTGTTTGTCAATATACTCTCTATGAAGGTTAATGTACTTTAGTTCGACCCAGTTTCGAATCACTTTGCCACACCGATAGAAATACTTCCAAAAACTAGCGTTCTCAACGCATCAACTACTTCGTCAGGCACGTGAATTCGCAATTATAGTTTGATGTGGTTGAATAAAGAGAAAGTATTGGGTTCTAAATCAGGCATCGGCAAACATATACAAACTTATTTTGTGCTTGTATGAGTGAGTTGCAGCTTTTCTCTGTCAACGCGTATCAGTGCACTCATAGAAAAATGTTAGTAAAAAATGTTGCTATATTTTAGTTACATTTGAGCTAAATTTAAGTTTACTGAAAGTAACAAATTAATCTTCACAAATCAGCAAAAAATTTGATAAATATTAGTAGACAAAAAAATCATAAAAAATGTGAAATTTTTTAAGTTTTTTTGTTGATTTTTTTTAAAGCGAATAAAAATCTTGCACTTTGCACATATCAAACATTGTGCATTACCAAAAAAATTTTCGGCAAACAAGTAGTCATACTCCCATTCTATATTACACATTTTGTCGAGTGTAAAAAAAATTTCGCAAACAAGCGATGTAAGAACCTGCTTCATTGACTGCTTTTTAGCGACTAAATGATTTTATTTAGTTTTAGGTTCTATGTGTGAGCTTATGTAGGTGTGAGAGAGCGCCCATGGGCATAGGCGCTGCCGATGCCTGTTCTAAATCAATGCTGAACGACGGATAACCCATGACTTCGATGTTATAAGTGTTCATAAAGTCACATGTTTGAACCGACATGTGGGAGTTCGCTATGGCGTTGTGAAGAATGGCCCATGTTTGGAGGTTGGTTTTAATTTGAACGTTGCTCTAAAAGCACGGTAGAAACGTGTCAGAATTTGAACAGTACCATTTAGTTTGAAGTGGTTTATGCGCGAGCAACTTTTGTTGGATTATAAAACATTTACAAAGCTGTTTATCACGGCCAGGTTGGCGATAATCTTGTTCTCTAATCTTTACCGTTTACACCACCCAATTTGAGATTAAATTGACATTTCAGGTGGCAACTCCGTGCTCAGACAAACTCCGCACCGAGACAAAATTATCGAAGAAATGTAGTTACACAGAAAAAATAACCGTATGTAATATTGCCTAGTTTGGGTTTGGTGATTTTTTTTTGTATGAGGACAAGAAGAAGAGGCAATATTGCCAAAATGGAAAGTGCAAAACGCACTACTAACGACAATGCTGAAAACCCCGCAATTTGGCAACCCTAGTAGAAGAGAACCAAAAAAGTCAACGCGATTCACTCAAAAGCATTTCTTTCATAGTTTTTTTTGAATGTGGTTGGGATTTCTATAGTTAGATAGAATAACATCATCAGAAAACTACTCGTGTATTGAAATATTCAACAAAGAGAGTAAGAGAGCGAGCAGAGAAACAACACGCTCACTCGTTTTCTTTGTTGGCATTCCACTCCATGAGTAAATTTTCGTCTCTATACAATAGATTTCTTTCGGCGGCGGTCACCTCGCATAGTGACGGCAACACTATCGAGTATATAGCCCTGAAAAAGCTTCTCAAAATACCGTTCGGAATCGGTGTAAAACTGTAGGTCCCAATCAGTGAGTGAAAACTGGAAAGCGCACAGCTCAGTGGTTGTGAGAAGTTCTCCCCGGTCTCTTCATGGGATGTAATGGGAAACCATTTATTTATTTTATACAATAGTTGCTTTATGGTTATTAGAATATCAACAGTAAAATTTGGTGTGAGATAAATACAACTGCGAAGTTTTCTTTCTTGCGAAACTACAGAACTTCTTCAAAAAACGGGCTATTGTCATTTAACTCTTAATTCCGCGACAATTCGCAATTGAAAGCACATCGTTTGGAGTTAAGTACCTCAACCGATTATTTGAATGTTTTGGAACACAAATGTGAGATAGTAGACGATGCCTTTTCTATTAAAACTGTTCGAAGCCCTTAAGCGTACAATAGAAATGCATCCAAAGAAAATTGTAATGGTAAGTAAAGTAATCGATTAGATTTACATATATCGAGAGAGTAAAGCCTTTTCCCATTCTGTTTTATTCTGCAGCCTACAAGTCCATACGTACGCTGGAAAGCAATCCATTCAAACAATTCCGGCGCCACTGTCAGTGCAGCAGATCGTTCTCTAATACAGCAACAAAAACTTGTTGCGATAGGTGACAATATTCCGCAACAACCTCAACAGCAACAGTGTAGTGTGCAGCAAAATACATACACCTGAAACAGCAGGTAAATTGGTTATAATATCTTTTAAGGAGCACTTCAACGGCAGTACCACATACATACATAGTTACATACCCTTTTGAAAAACTTTGAAAGGGATACAATAAAAACAATGAATGATGTAAAATAGTTTGCTAAGCTCCAAACAATTGCCGCCGTTTTAGGGGACGATTGAGACTATGATGTAGGCATTATGCTGTCATTCAAACATCAATATCAAATAGCAGTCAGAAGACCAACCTCGTACCACCACCCCTCACCATTGTGGTGAAACACAGTTTAAACTCCAAAAAAACTATGGTAAGCTTATCTTAGAAGTTACGACGATTTCCCCATCTGGTAAATAGCAACAAGGTACAGCAGCAGTCATAATAGGACAGATAAAAGAAAATACTACTAGACTTTACTCCGGCTAGCAAACCAAAATGCTTTAGCTGCATTAAAGTTAAGTGGGCAATTAAATCGTATTGATCCTCAAACTTTAGAAGATATCAAACGTTATAGTTTCCGACAAGTCGATGATTTTCATAAACACGAAATAAACCCGTTGATAAAATGTGAGATATACACAAAATCTATTAAAGTTTTATGTGATTTTGTTAATTTGTTATAAATTAGTTTTTATTTCAATAGAATTACATGTGATTATCTTTTATATATAGGTTATAAGCTTCACATAAATATATTTATTTATTTATTTACAATATATTAAACTTATAGTATGTATAAATAAATAAACAAAAATTAAAAAAAATATTGTTTTTATTAACACACTCGAAACTGCACAAATTCACATTTTGAAGCACCCACAGCAAATTTTGTTCGTTGCCCTTTTGCATTGGGTAAATCTAAAAATATGCAAGGCAAATTTCAGACTAGTTTGCCAACGTGAAATTGCTTACGTTTATTGGTAATATTGCCCAATTAAATAGCTGGCCCTATGGTGTCCAGTGCTTTGGCTGATATCAGACCATGAATTTGGGTAATTTTACGCAATGTTTTTTTTGTGTGTACTTAACGAATAATGCAATTTCCGTTCTAGTATTAACGTAATTTTCAGAGCTGGCAATACTGTTAATTGTCTTCCGGTGTATGCCGTTGAAAACAATTCATAAATATGGCATCTCCGTCTATTAATAAAAAGCGCAATTTCTACCGTTTCTTTTTAGTTTTTCCCTTCTTCCGTGAAAGTTTAACGTTCCGGTATCGCGATCGGTGTTAATTTAGATAAAATAAGATTATTGTTAAGTAAATGTTATAGAAATACTTGAAAAGTGTTGAACTATATGTTGGCTATTAAAACCAAGTGTTGTAAATATGCAAAACTAACAAACAACCGCTGATGGCCGACCGGCAATGAAAGTTGATTGTGATTGTTTGTGGTCTAATACGAATATGTAGATAAATGTTATCCGTTACCAGAAAAGAGTAGCAGATATAAAAACATTTGATAGGAGTTGTAACACAAATGAATGCCATTATTGCTGTTAGATATTATCTAATTGATTTTAAGATATTAAGTGCTACGAAACTAAACAGAGAAATTGAACCCTTGTGCGGTGTTGCGCTATAAAGTTTTGGAGAAGTGTCAAACTATGCTAAAGCAATACGAAAGCATCGATATTCGTTCGCTTCGTCGTTATTGAGAGTGTTATCAAATTAGAGGATTGTCGTTTAGCGAACGAAAATGTTCGTTTGAGTTACAGGAATTTACTGGTATGGAAGTGATCTTTTGCAAAGGCTATTAATGTTTGCAAAAAAAATGTGTGTTGCCTGAAATGTGTGGTAGTGCCTGTTTATTCGTTAAGCAAAAGAAGTCGACAGTGCAAAAGAGTTAAATGAGCGGTGGGTGTAAAAAGAAGTGAATAAATAAGATAAAGAGAAAAGCATAAAAAATCGATATATAAGGAGAGAGTTTCCTTGCAAAAGAGCGTGTGCATTCGAAAATCATTTCGTAATTTGTTTTTGTACAGGGAAAAAATCAAAGAAGAAGCAAACTATTATCCTCTCATATGGTCTTTTTAATAGAAAAATTAAGAGGAAATTTAAAAATGTGAGGAGATCCAGTCAGAAAAAAAATAAAAATCTTCAAATCTGAAATTTGTATAGAAAATATAAAAAATTATGGAAATAATATTATAAAAATGTAAAAGAGAGGTAAAAATTTGAAACCTCCAAATATGGCCTTTTATAAATGTTATATAAATAGTGATTAAGTGATTTTTTTTAGTTAAAACAAACAAAGGGAACACATTATATAACAAAAGGATTTACGTACCCTAAGGGTAAGACTTATAATTTTATAAAATAATAATTTCTTATTTTGTTTTGCCTTTGATAAATACCTCTGTCAAATATTTATATGTGCAAAATAATTTTTTTGTCTTTCCGTCTGAAAACTAACTGAAATTTAATGTCGACCATATACAGAGAGAGGGATACTCTTTATCATATACTTTTTTCTCTTTTGGACTTTATTTGTAGTTCCGTTTTCTATGATTATCGCTGTAAGTTTGCATTTCAATAGAAAATAATTATATGTGCAGTCGCGTTCCTGACACTTTAAAGTGAACAACTCTATCTTTCTCGGGTGTTTAGTATAAAATATCTTTCTGTACGTGAGTAAAGTGATCGTTATGAATATATTCTAAGAAACGTTTTATTCACAGTTTTGTTTCTAGTTGAACATGCCACGTGGAAGTGAACTTGCGGATGAGGAGCGCGGAAAAATTGTTGGAATGAGACTTGCAGGTAAAGGAATTGGCGAGATTGCAGCTGCGGAAAATTGGCATCGCAATACAGTCTCGAATTTCACCAAAGACCCCGAAAACTATGGTTGTATTAAGCGCAGTGGACGCATCCCAACTGTAGACCAGAGGACTAAGCGGCGCATTTGGCATTTAGCAGCTAATGAGAATATAAGTTGTAGGGAAATAAAGGTGGAATTGCGTCTAAATGTAACGAGACAGCGTGTATAGCAACTGCCAAAGGACGATATTGGTCATCGGTTCCAAAGCAAAGTGGCCAAACCACGCTTAACCCAGCGCCATAAAAATGCACGTATTGCTTTTGCAGAAAAGTACAAGTTTTGGGAGGACGAATTTGAAACCGTTATATTTAGTGATGAGAAAAAGTTTAGTTTGGATGGACCTGCTGGTCGCCATAAATATTGGAGAGATTTACGACATCCTCGGCAAACGTGCTACAAGCGAAACCACGGTGGTGGATCTCTTATGATATGAGCTGCATTTGGAGCACGAGGAAGTCAGAAATATGCTTTGTCTCAACTGAAATGAATACGGAAGCATACGCTGATCTGTTGGACAGCAATTTAATTGACTTTGCTGGCGAATTATATGGAGATAACTGGACTTTTCAACAACACAACGCCCCGATCCACATTGCTCGGCTCACAAGGGATGTTTTTAAGTCCCGAAATGTTCCATTACTGGAGTGGCCAGCCATAAGTCCCGAACTCAACCCAATTGAAGACCTCTGGGGGATACTTTCCACCAAGGTGTTTTCAAAGTCGAAGCAGTATACGACGCTTAAAGAACTAAAACTAGCAATATTGGCGGAATGGGAGGAAATTGACATGTCCAGTTTAAGCAACTTAGTGAGTTCTATGCCACGCAGGCAACAACAAGTTCTTATGTACAAGGGCAACTCAATATCATATTAATTACATATTTTAATTGGATAAGATTAAGAATTAAACTTAATTTTAATTGTTGCCTATATAAATATTTTCTATGAAGAATATATCAAACACTTTTTTTTGTTCTAAAAAAGGAATGAAAAAATATATTTTCTTATAATTTTAAAGAACACATAAATATGAACTAATATCTAAATTAAAATTAAAAAAATTTTAGTTTTCAAAGCTCCAACTCAACATGATACATTGCGCATAT
This sequence comes from Phaonia tiefii, assembly GCA_963931995.1. Lineage (NCBI taxonomy): Eukaryota > Metazoa > Arthropoda > Insecta > Diptera > Muscidae > Phaonia > Phaonia tiefii. Next base: position 361,801,346 of record OZ008367.1, read on the forward strand.
AAATATTTGACAAGGGTATTGATGTAACTCATAGAGGAATTAAAAATAGAGTAATTTATTCTCTCAATATTTTTAACGTCATTGGTATGGTTCCAAGTGAACCTTATTGGATGGTGGAAAGCAAGGGGTTCACTAATACCAGATAGATGTAATAGTACACAACGTCCAACAGAGGAACAACAACCGTATTTCGTGTTTTTGTGCCAAAATAATTGTGTTAAATACAATACAAATGTATACCAACCATAAAATTCTACAAAAAAGTGCAAAATACGTTTAAATTTCACAGTTTATTCGAAAACCGACAAAAAGGGCCCCCACCAAAAAAAAAAAACCAAAATCGAGTAAAATACGGCAATTTCAGAAACCAAAAATTTTTTTAATGATAGGACCCCTGGTGTGCTCGGAGTCGAAAAAAGGGGCCCGTAAACGTCTGGAAACATCTTTCCCCGAAAAGAAACCAAAAATCGACCAAAATATGAGAATTATAAAAACCAACAAATTTTTTGGATATCGGACTTATTCCGCCCTCTGGGTAAAAAAAAGGGCCCGCCAATTATTTTTATATACTGCTCGAAAAGAAAAAATAAAGAATTAGTGCGTTATAGTTGTTTTAAATCGGATTAAAAAAAATTTTAATTTTGGTTTTTTTTTTTAAATTTATACAGGTTTAATAAAAGTATTTTTGTAAAACAAAATTGTTTGCTCTTTTTCCCCATCACAATTTCATTTTCCGTATGATTTCCGATAATCACTTAAGGCGAATTAGAAAAAATTTAAATAAAAATTATTTTTTTATAAAAATAATCCCCGTTGAAGCCCCGTATTCACTTCTTGCGAAATTTTCGTAAGAAATTTTGTCATTTATTTCTAAGAGGAAAATTTTATTACAGAGTGTCCACATATCTCTGAACAACCTTACAAATATTTTATTAATAATTTATCTCTGCACTCCATTATATTTTTAACGTATGTGGTATTACATTTGTTTACTAAAATAATCGAATTGTCAAATTTCCCTTCCCAAGCTATTGTTTTCGTACGAAATAACTCTGGCGTAACAACCCTGTAATTGATTTTGCCTACGAAATTTTCGCAAAGAGCTGAGTACCAAGCAAATGAAAAGTGAGCAAAATTTTCGGTCCGTGAAATTTTCGTTATATTTTATACACGTAATTGTTTGCCAAATTTCATAAAAACTGAATACCGGGCATGATGTTTCAAAAGAAACATTTGTGGCCGTTTTTCCTGCTTCCGCATTGTGTTTTTCCTACCAGTTTCAATAATTTTCAAAAATGGGGACGTGATTTTCCTGAAGAAATTGAAATATTTAATTTTTCCGACTTTAAAATTGACAAAAAAGATTCCGTTTTACTTGTTTTTAAAGGCGAATTTAGAAAAAAAATATTTTTTTTTTAAATTTTATTTTAGAAAAAAATTCCCGTTGAGGGTTCAAAACAAACATTTGTGACCATTTTACCTGCTTCACAATTGCGTTTTTCCTATGATTTTCGATAATTTCCATAACTGGGAACATGATTTTCCTTTATACCTAATGTAATTCAATGACTTCGTCCATGCATAGTCCGTTGAGTAGAGAAGATGTCACATGTAACAATTTAATTTTTGGTATACACGATTGGGAGCGTGAGGGGCCCTCGTTTTAATACAAAAATTTATGGATTTTTTTTAATTTGTATTTTCTTTATTTTGTAATTAGTGAAAAATTATATACGACCAAATTCGCGAGGAGAATTCCTTTAAGTTGAGTACCCACTTGCTTCGTAGATGTAACTAAGTGCACCCGTTTTTTGCACCCAGGGGGCCCATGGGTGCGATTGTTAAAAAATTTTTTGGTTTATGAAATTGCCATATTTTACTCGATTTTCGTTTTTTTGAGCTAGACCCTTTGTCATGTCATGCCCGAAAACGAAATGAAAAAGTTAAGTCAACAGTTCTTGTAACTCTACCTGCTGTAATTTACTTTTCATCGAATTTCTCTCATTTGCGCAAACCTAGGACAAAGAGTGTGAAATGAAACGTCGGGTGAGAGACTAAAGTACTCTATCCTAAATTCCTCCATGATGTAACTATGTTTGATGTAACTATAGACCTGTTTTTTCATTACCTGCTAAACTAATTCCTCGACCACTTTGTATGGGGAGCTAAGTGATATTAAGCAATTTTAAGCTGCTCCCCATATAAAGTCGTCGAAAAATTAGTTTCGCGGGAAATAAAAAACACGCTTTATGTTTCACTACAACAATTATTGACAATGCTTAAAATTGACTACGAGTATCTTTGCAGATTGAAGAAAGTGGTGACAATATAAGAATTTCTAAAGTATTGTGATCGTTATATTTTGCTCAAGAGGTATCTTCATAATTTCAGTGTTTTTTCAAAGCTATGAGGTTTTTTTTGAAAGCAAAGGCCTTAACTAAGGTACTAAAAATGGCCTTAGCTAAGGTACTAAATGTAAATTCCAATATCGTCAGCTGAGAATTATTTTGGCGCACTTACCAAAAAGTATGAAGTTTTAGTATTTTATAAAGTGTTTTTCAATTAGAGCGCTACAAAAGTTTTTTTAAATAAAACAAATCCGGTTTTAGATACCAATGAAATTCTTTATTCCTGTGAAAGTACGTTCGATGCCATTATGTATGGAACTCGATTTCTTTTGCATGACCACCACGGGCACGCTTGCAGAAGTCCAGACGCTGAACCCAATTTTCGACGGTTTTCAAGCATAAATCGGCCGATACTGCTGCAATTTCACGTTCGATATTCGTACGAAGTTCATCAATCGTCGCTGTCGCTGTCGCTGGCTTGTTGGCATGACGTAGCCCCACAGGAAATAATCTAACGGCGACAAATCGCACGACCGAGGCGGCCAATCGACTGGGCCATTTCGTGAGATAACACGTTCACCAAACTTGGTTTCCAATAAATTGATTGTGGCATTCGCTGTGTGGCTTGTGGCGCCGTCCTGTTGGAACCACGTGTTCTCCAAGTCCATATTATCCAATTGGGGCCAAAAATATTCGGTTATCATTGAACGGTAGCGATTCGCATTCACAGTAATGTGCCGGTCTTGATCATCACGGAAGAAGTACGGCCCAATTACGCCGCCGGCCCATAAACCACACCAAACCGTAATTTTTTCGGGATGCAATGATGACTCATGGATTACGTGTGGATTGTTGTCTGACCAATAACGCATATTTTGCTTATTGACGACGCCATTCAGCCAGAAATGAGCCGCATCGCTGATTGTTGAGGCCTCTTAAAGTTGAGGCCACTGACTCCAGATTTCGGTAGTAAATTTTAATAATTTCGACTCGTTGTTGGCTCGTATATCTTTCCATGATGAAATGGCAAACCTTACTGAAGAGAAATGTCAAAAGAGCGGGAAAATATATGGCGTCGTTTGCTGTCCCTATCGATTTACTTTTGTAGCGGCTCTGTTGAAAAACCCGTTATTATGCTTAACCCTTATTGGGGTATATGTTGTGAACACAAATATAAATTCTCTTTTAATTACATATGTACAATATCTGAAAAGTTATTAAGCTTTTACTGAAGTAACATTTTCTGGTTTTGTGGTCCATAGGCACCTTTTTGTGGAAGTTACACTTTTTTGAAACGACGTGAACTAATACGGACCGTGTTTGCTTTGCGGTATGTTTCGTGCACCAAAACAAACAAAATTATATATAATCAATACCTAACTCCATTTTTCTAAAACTGGCTTTTAGGCCTAAATAATTCTCAGCTGACGATATCTTATAGGTTATTCACATTTACCGCGTTTGAGCTGTGACGCCGGCGTTTCGCTCTCTTGAGATAATTTCGAAACCATGGTGGTCACATTGTGCTTTTTTTAACTACTGTGGTTTCATGTGACATTTCTGTTTTGTGTTTTGACTGTAAACAACACGAACGCATATTTGTGAATAAAGAAATATAAAATAATATCAAAAAATGAATTTAATTTTTATAATATTAGAATTTATATCATTGTATGATAAAGCAATGAATGCATTCTAAGATATAAATGATTATTTTACTAATATAGTGGAATTGTATCATAAATTACATTGCAATAAGTACTTACCACCACAAAGCAAACTAGAAATGTAAACAAACAGATTTGTTTTCCCTCATTTTTTTGACATTTGCTTTCAAAAAGGATGTAAAGGTAGAGAAGAAAAAACCCCCGCAATTTGGCAACCCTAGTGGAAGAGAACCAAACAAGTCGACGTGATTCACTCAAACGCATTTCTTTCCCGCGTCATAACTTCATTATTTCATACTTTTTACATACTTTATGAAATTTTATTTAAATATAGTTGGGGTTTCTTTAGTTAGATAGAATAACATCATCAGAAAACTGCTCGTGTATTGAAATATTCCACGAATAGAGCGCGCAGAGAAACGACACGCTTCACTCGTTTCCTTTGTTGGCATTCCACTCCAAGGGTAAATTTTCTTCTCTATACAGTATTTACAATTAGACGACCAGAAGATGTGCGCAACTTGGCAACCCTGGTAAAAGAGAACCAAAAAGTACTAGGAGTTCACTCAAACGCATTTCTCTCTCGCGTCATATCTTGCTTATTTCATACTTTTTGCATAGTTTATGTAATTTTACTTCAACATGGTTGGAATTTGTATAGTTATATACAATAACACTATCAAAAAGCTGCTCGTGTATTGAAATATTCAATGAAGAGAGTAAGAGAGAGAGTAGAGAAGTACTAGGGTTTCACTCGTTTTGTTTGTTGGAATTTGAGTGAAGAGAAATTTTGACTGTCTACTTGTACATCGTTTTTGTTTGAACCAGCAATGGAAATTTTTTCATTTTAGTCCTTTTTTTAACTACTATTAGAGTACAACACTGTACTATCTCTCATTTATACTGTGATTTCAAACAAACTACAGAAAAAAGAGCATAATGTTTGAATTTTTTTTGTATGGAAATAAGTGCCAATTAAAGTGAGTTTCGCTGAATTCATCGAAAGAGAGCGAAACGCCGGCGTCTCAGCTGAACTGCGGTAAATATGAATAAGCTATTAATTGCATTAAAGAGACATAGACTGGGCTATAAAAACTGTTAAAATGCCCTAAAAATTAACTATGACAACACTTCATTACCGACAAAACGCTATTTATTATACTTGTAATTTGTTAACTATATATGTACAGTCCAATACACGGTGATAATATGGTTCATACATACAAAGGTTTGTAACTAAGCCATATGTACCAAAATATTGCATAATGCCAGATTGTTGATTGAAGATAGGTGATTGATGTAGATGGTGTTAGTGTCAGAAAGTAAATTAACAGTGACAAACTGAAATCAGTGTACAGAGTTACAATCACTTCAGAAATCGAAAACCAGCAATTTCATTATAAAACATAATTCTGTTAAAATCGAAAAGCCTCTTTCGGTTTTTTAACTTGGAATTGCGTTTAACTGTGTGAGGTCACTTTGTTTTTCAATATAATTTAATCAAAAATTTTATTTACTTATTTTCCGAAAGAGCTGTTTTAGCAGTTGTTGGCCACCCTAAAAGGCAGACAACATGAAAATACAATAGAGTCAACTTTTTAATAGAGATTCACCATCTACCCTTAAACACCTATTGGAAATCATAATTTTTTTCTTGCAACATCTTTGCATCTACATATGTCTGTTATTATTCTTATTATTTGTTAACTGCATATAGTCCAGCCTTCGGTGGTGCAATGGCAAGTGGACGTGGCACCTTACATTTTCTTCGATGACGGTCACCTCGCTTAGTGATGGCGTCACTATCGAGTACTTACACAAGGAAAGGCTTCTCAAAATTCCGTTCAAAACCGGTGTAAATCACTGATTGTTCCAATCAGTGAGTCTCAATCAGTGAGCGAAAAATTAGGAAGCATACAGCTCTATGGTTCTGAGAAGCTCTCCACAATCCCTTCATGGAATGTAGTGGGAAACGGTTTTTTTAAACAGTCCAAAACATGGTGATAATAATGTTCAGCTAAGGTTTATGGCTGTGATTGTTATTCCATTGACTGACAATTGTTTACAAAGGTTGCTTGTACAGTTAATACAACCGGATAACACAGTGATATAATTAAGAGTGAAGGCAAAATACCTGGGAAATGATATTATTTTTCTGGTAGGTGTTTCTGAGTACAACAAGAATCTGTTTTTGAAATTTTGAAAATCTTGAATTACGGGTAAACAACCGGGTTTTCGTACCATTACGCACTTCTAAGTCAGTAACGTGGTTGAATATCAACCGATTTAGAAAGAAAAACTGCAGTCTTTCGAATGTAACCTTGAGCAATCTGTGTGTATTTTTCATGCAAATGCATGTTTTTTCTTAAAATTTGGATATGTTGAATTGAGTACTAAAAAGTGGTTTCTTATGTAAAATGCAACGTTGTTTTTAAAAATCACTTAGTAATTGATTGACTTATTGAACTTTCTTAATCTACACTGTCTACCACAATCATTACCTCCTGATCTTCAGTGGAAGAATCTGATTGGAGTAGTGATGAAAAGCGATCTCTCCACATTTTAAGCACTCACTGCTTATCTGTCACCAGATTCCCATTATCGGCCTTGCAGGAGGGCAGCCCATTATTCGGCCCGTTATTGGATCTTCTTACCCTGTCGAAAAATTTTTGGGATTCATTATTCATCCTGCACATTTCGGGTTTTGATAGCCAAGTTCAGTTCTTGCAGCGGTTTCCAAAGAATGGGAGATGTGCGTCCACTACGCTTCCGGGTCCTCGGGAAGGGTAGTATTCTGCTCTAGCAGGAGAGTGAGGTTATGTTGATAGGCCTTTGATATCTCCGGTATATGCAGCTTGTCGATATTTAGTTTTTCCTGTGTTCGTTCTATGATCAGGAGATAACCAAGTTGCCTTATGTATGTCCTTATGTTGGAATCGTGTGCTACTAACTACCATGTTCTTTGCAGCGGTTAAGTCTATCAGTCTTATTCCATTATCGGAAGTGGTATCATGGAGACTGTGATTACCGATGGTTGGTCGCAAGATACTTTCATTTCCCAATTTGTTATTAAAATCGCCTAGAATAATCTTAATGTCGTGGTCAGGGCAGCGTTCGTATACTTCCTCCAGATGCTCATAAAATGATTCTTTGACCTTATAGCATTTATCCTCTGTCGGCGCGTCCACACAAATTAACGAGATGTTGAAATATTTCACTTTGATGCGAATTGTGGCTATGAATTCATTCACTGGGTTGAACCTTGAAGCCAGGTGTCGTAATTTCTTGCCAAATATAAATCCGCACCCTAATTCGTGCTTTCGCGCGTGGCAGTTGTAGTAAATGACGCAGTTTTTCTTTCTGGTGCAACCATATCCTATCCATCGCATTATCTGGATAGCTGTGATGTCAGCTTCATATTTTCCAAGGACAGTCGTCTTGTGTACTGTTCTGGTGTTCCAGGTACATATCGCTAAATCGTGGTCCTTATAACGATTAAATGAGCAGAATGATTAGTTATGCGATCACTGACATGTCTCAGGTTTAGTAGGAGACTGATGCCACTGAAGCTCAACATACTATCGGGCATATTCTTTTGTCCTTAGAAGGCGGATGAGCCAAATATTGGGGCCCACGGTGGATAGAAACCAAATGAAGAAAATCCAGGTTCGACATATTGCATCCTGGTCAATTAAATATCCTGGCAGTAGGTAAAATGCAAAAAACCCCGTGGACTGGGTTTGCATCCCTGCCACCGTTTATAATGGCAGTGAATATACAACAACGAAAGAGAAAACATAAACAACCCCTATTTATAAGGACCACGATTTACAGATATGCACCTGGAATGTGAGAACTCTATATAGATCCGGTGCAAGCATCCAATTGGCAGATGTCCTCGAAAGTTATAAGGCTGCCATTACAGCTATCCAGGAAATGCGATGGACAGGACATGGCTGCACAAGAAAAAGAAACTGCAACATATACTACAGATGCCATGAAAAAAAAATGAATTTGGTTGCGGATTTGTAGTTGGCAAAAGACTGCGACATCTAGTCTAGGTTCAATACTGTGAGTGAACGTATAGCCACAATTGCCATAAATCTGAAATATTTTTATATTTCACTAATTTGTGTGCATGCCCCGGCGGAAGAGAAAGATGATGACGGCTAAGACTTATTCTATTAGCGCCTAGATAATAACTGTGACCGCTGCCCTGGCCATGACATTAAGATTATATTAGGAGATTTGAATACTAAAGTAGGCATGGTTCATCCAAGTATTGGCAATTTTAGTCTTCATGCTGACATTTCCCACAACGGTAAGAGTTTGCCGCGGCAAAAAATATTCCAGCATAAAGATATCCACAAGGTTACTCGGGTATCTCCTTGTAATATAACGAAGAACCAAATTGATCACGTGGTAATTGATGGAAGGCACTCATACACTGTAATGGACGTACGAGTGATCAGAGGAGCTAACATCGATTTTTATCACTACCTGTTAGCAGCAAACCTGTTAGCAGCATAGAGAAAGCTGGACATCGGAAAGCTGCAATTACCAGGGGTAGCCACAGCCTACTCCGGCAAGCTCTCGCATCTTTTGGCATAGAACCCAACCCCGACCGATGACGATCCTGAAGCCTAGTGAAAACCCATTTCCGACTCTATAAAAACTACCGCGACAAGCGTACTTGGTTTTGAATGGTACAATGCAGGAGCCATGGATTTACGGCGGAGCTGTTTAAAGCTGGTGGTGATAAGGTGCATGCATCAGCTCATTAGCAAAAATTGGTTAGATGAATGCATGCCCGGCCACTGGAGTCTCAGTGTACTATTCCCCATATTTAAAAAAGGTATCGAGTATCTGACCCGAGTACCGTGGAAGAAGCCTTATATCCATAACATAAAAGGTTCTATCAAGTAAAGGGTTATCCATTTTGCGGTTTCAAAAGTAAACGTAAATAAAAGACATATAAAATATTTTTTTTCATGATATTTCTTTTTTATTATAAAGTTTGAACGTTGACATTATGTGTGAAACACTACATCATTTCAATGACCACCACGCGAAGTGTTGGAAGCATTGATTCTTTTGAGGTAATTTTCAACCACTTTTTGATACATATTGGGCGGTATCTCAGCCATAACTTGACGAATGTTGGTTCTTAAGTGCTCAAGAGTTAAAGGTTTATCTGCATAAACACGGTCTTTCGAGTAGCCCCACAAAAAAAGTCTAATGGTATGTGGCTGTGCCAGAATCACCATTTTTGTAGTAGGTTTTAATAATTTTTATGTGTTGTGTGATAGTTAAGCGATCCATTTTCGGCAATGTCAGACTTTCAACTGAAAAGAAAAAAAATTGGTTTAACAACTTAGTTTGACATATGTCGAATTCCAGCCCTATACTTTTGAAACCACGAAATGGATAACCCTATATAATGAAAAAATACAACCAATTATCGCTGACCTAATTGGGCCATACCAGTGTGGCGTTAGGCTTGGAAAATCGACAACTGACCAGATCTTCACGCTACGCCAAATCCTCGAGAAGACCCACAAATCGACACCTATCATCTATTTGTCGATTATAAGGGGGTCGTCGATAGCCCGATACGGGAGAAACTCTACGAAGAAATGCCTGAACGTGGTATTCCTGCAAAACTCATTCACCTTTGCAGGATGACCTTGACGAACACCAAATCCGCAGTGAAAGTTAGTAAGGATCTTACCGAACCTTTCGAAACTAATACGAGGCCTCAGGCAAGGCGACACCCTATCGTGCGATCTCTTTAACATCTTAATGGAGACTATTATAAGAAAAGCTGAAGTCAACAGGACTAAAACCTTCAGCAGCAGAAGTCACATGCTGCTCGTGTATGCTGATGATATAGATAACATTGGGCGCTCAATTAGAGAAGTTACTGAGGTGTTTTCGAGAATAGAGAAGGAATCAGCAACAGTGCGTTTGAGAGTAAATGAGGATAAGACAAAATTCATGGTTTAAACGAGTAGGGCCTTCACGCGATTAGACCAAAGCGTGAACGTCGATAACCGTTATAATTTTGAGGCGATGGACGAATTTATATTCCTCGGATATGCCGTAAACAAAAACAACAATGTCAGCCTTGAGATAAAGCAGAGAATTGTGCTTGCGAATAAATGTTATTTTGGGCTAAGCAAGCACTTTAGAGATAAAGCCCTTTCTCGAGTAACAAAAGTCCAGCTGTACCAGACTCTCATACAACTTATCTTGCTTTCTGGCGCAGAATCCTGAGTCTTATCGCAAGCAGATTAAACATCTGTAGGAGTCTTCCAGAGAGAAATACTCCGAAAAATATATGGCCTTATAGTTAGTACACAACGGCGAGTATTTGCGGCGCATGAACCATGAGCTGTATAAGCTATATCCCGACATTGACATAGTTAAGCGGGTCAAAATAACGCGATTGCGCTGGCTAGGCCATGTCAGTGGAATGAACGAAGACGAACCTGCACGCAGAGTTTTCGAATCCGAACTCGAAGGAAGACGAAAAATAGGAAGACCAAGTCTCCGCTGGAGGGATCAGGTTGACGACTTCCTGCGTACAATTGGTATTGCCAACTGGAGAAATAAAGCAAAAGATCGACCTGGTTGGCGAAATATGCTACCTCCGACTTGTAAGGTCGCTGACCCCCGGAGGTTGTTCGAGACCGGATAAGTAAGTAAGTAAGTATAACATTTGCGAGGGTCGCCAACAGTTTACTATATTCTTTGTGTATTTTCATTGCCTATATAACGGTGGCGGGAGGCAAACACAGCTTATATATAACGAATATAACGAGTTTAAAAATTCACCTCGAAGTGGAACAATCTAGAAAATAGTGGTATACTCCACTACGAATGATTGGAAATAAAAGAAAAAAGTTCCCGAAAAGTATAGATGGCGATAAATTAGCTATATTAGTTCGACCGCAGCCTCTGTTTGAGTTAGCGTGAATTAAAATCATAAACCGTATACATTATCGAGGAATAAATGTTGAACGGTGTTGTATTGTATTCCAATTGGAAAGTGTTGAGTATGTGTTGTATCGTGGATATAAAGAGGCTAAAATTGTTATTAGTGTACCATATTAACAATAAATAAAACCACGAGGAATATTCAACTAGTACAAATATGTCTCTACATGTTTAATTATATCTAGCATATACCATTTCATGGAAAATACTAACCCATACAGTTTGCCGCGAAACCCATCAAGTACGAGAAGCCCATTGAATACCGCTACAGGTTTATATCAGAAAGAATGAGATATAGTTCTTTAAGATTAAAACACAGAAATAACTGGCCATACAAGACAAATTTTAAATTCGATTTTCTGCGTTTGCTATTCTGATACTTATTTACTTAGTATAATTCCAAAAACAGTTTCCACACTTAATTTGTGTCATCAAAATTAATGGTCTTGTTTATATAATATTCAACAGCAAAGTGATTGGATTTACATCTAATTGCTGCAATGTTAATTAGTGCCAGTTGATTTATATGTGTTTAGCAGACATTTTGTGAACTCATTCAATTCTGAACATTGGTTGATGGTTGGCTACGAGTACTTAATGTGCAGAATAAATACTCTAATGCATTCATACTCGTACTCTGTGGTATGGAGACATATGGACTGGTCACAAATTTGCTAATCTGACACTATCATTAGCGGTGTGTTTAAATTGTACACTCAGAGAAATAATTGAAAGTTGTACGAGAATGTCGGTGCTTCAGTAGCAAGAATGTGCGCGAATTGTTTATGAGCAAAATAATTTAGTAATCTTGCTAGCACAGTCTAGTATTACGCAGAATGCAAAAGCTTAGTCACGTTTGTCGCCTCAGCAAATATTTTCAATTAAAGTGAGCTAACGTAGAGATTCATCGCCTCAACGAAAATTATATTATTAATCAATAAATTTTCGTAACTATGACAACAATATTTTATTGCTGCGATAAATATTTTTCACTGTCGCGTTAAAAATTATACATTGATGCATTAAACAACTGATTTGGAAACTGAGGCATCCATATAAATATGAATGATGTATGAATATTTGCATCAGGCTCTTCTCTTCTCTGTTTCCTAACTTCTTCCCACTTTCCCAGTTTGATGACAAATTAAGAGTTTTCATTTCTATTTTGATGGATGAGGCAGCACACAATTTGTATTGTTATCAATTTCTGAAATTCCGTCGGATTTGCGACTGAAAAGTGTTTTAGAGAAATGTTTTCTATAAGTACCAGGAGATTTTTTTGCTATTTGGTTTTTCAGTGTTAAGTTTTTGGGAGTTCATGCGTGATTCGTGATATGTTTCGAATTCAAAAATGTTCAATTTGCCTTGCCATTTGAACATGTATAGACTTACAAACTAACAACTCTTGCAAATCATTGAGTTTTATTATCAAAATTCGAGCTCTGTGAAAAATGTGTGTTCGCATGTTACTCCCTTTTATGGTCGTCATAATTTTGGCTCAACAGGTACATCAATAAACAGAATTGCCGAATTTGGTCCGAAGAGCAGCACTGTTTGGTCGGCGGCATCATTGGCTCGCACTTCTTCAAAGACGTCATGGTTAATGGAGCAAGGTACTGTTCGATGATTACTGACTTTTTTTTTGTCAAAAATCGAAGAATTGGACTTGGCTGACATGTGGTTTCAATAGGACGATGCCACACTCCACACTGCACGCAATACAATGAATCAATTGAGAGGAGAGTTTGGTGAGCAATTAATCTCACGTTGTGTTGATGTCAATTGGCCGCCTCGATCCTGCTATTTGACTCCACTAGCATGTGAAGTCTGTCGTCTATTGGGACCAGCCAACCACAATTGCTGCCTTGGAAGACAACATACACGTGCAATTGGTGAGGTACCGGCCAATATGTTGGAAAAAGTGTGCAAAAAGTGGACTTCCAGAATGAACCATGTGAAGCGTAGCCATGGGCAAAATTTGCATGAAATAATCTGTAAAAAGTAAATCGCAGGCATTGATTTATCGATCCCAATCATACATGGGTTTTTTTAATTTGCATTGGATTTTAATTTGCATTACTTTATCTAATGCAAATGCAAAAGAATTGCCATTGGTCGCAATGGCAATTACAAAATTTTGAACTTGCATTTGTTCAGGCAATGCAAATGCAGGTTGTGGAATCGGGTGCCAATGGTAATGAAATATTGGAATGCTTTTAAATAGTTTGAATTTGTTTGACTGCTGGCAATTCTGTTTTTACAGTATTTTCTATGTAGAGGTTTGTGGTTTTTACAGGTATTGCCTCATAGTACTTTCAAATTCATAAACCTGTACTGTATAAAATATTTGAAAACCAAAATTGCCAGATATAAAGGAAATGCTTTGAAAATAAGTACAATTGCCAATGGTATTGAAAGTTTTTTGAATTTGCATTTGGGCAGGAAATTCAAATTAAACAACAAATTATAATTGTCATATAATTAATTTGCCCCATGTATGATCCCAATAAATACTTCATTCAATTGTAAATATTTTCTTTGTTTTCTTCAATTTTCAAAATCCAAATAGCAACAAAATCAACTATTATATTTAAAAAATGGTACATGTTCATATGTATATATGTATGTATATATATACAAAGTACATACTCTCATTTATTCCACGAAGGGGTAGAGGAGAGATTCTCACAATCAGTGAGTTGTGTATTCCTAGTTTTATACCCGCTGATTGGGACCTACAGTCCGAATGATATCTATTTCAGGGCTAAGAACTCGACAGTTTCGCCGTCAGAGTTCAAAGCCGAGCGGAAATTGTCGGTCGGCGGCGGGGTTTTAAAAACTAGCACTCGGTTAATAGCAAAAAACTTGGTAAACCGGCTTTTCGGTTTTGGGTTTGGACACTCTATCCGTGTTTCAAGTCGATGTAAGCCGATGAAAACGGCGGCTGCTATCGGCTCAGGAAAACACACAGCTGCGCCGCGTCGCTGATTTGTGATCGGTCGGCTTGTATCTCTGGTCGCCGTCACTACGGGCGATGAGCGTCGTCGAAAGAAATATATAGTGACCAGAGCAGGGATAGAACACACGTTCTCATGTTTTCATACTCCTTACGCCCATATTTCATACTTCTTGTTATTCTAAACTCAATTTTTCTTTGAGTATAGGGAAAAATGTATCCCTACATCGCACATATGTATGGTTCTTACGCGCTTATTTAGGTGTAGTATTCGATACAGACTCCGACAACATCATTAAAAGCTTTGCGGTTTTGAAACAGCACATATGCACAAGCAATATCCGTACTAGCAACACTTGCAACAGCATGATGCGCTATGGACATGAGTATATTTGGTTCACAATTTTAGATACGGAGTAATAAAAATAGGATGATGAGGGAAGCAATACGATAACGAGCAATCGAGAGTCATGTATGGCTACATATGGGATATTATTTGTGAAAATTCAGGCGCATATGCCAAAGATGTTAGAAGGAGTCAGTGTTGGGGTTTTTAACTTTGAATTGGATTTTATTTTGCGTTACTCTATCTAATGCAAATGCAAAAGAATTGCTATTGCTCGCAATTACAATTCAAAAATGTTGCACTTCCTTTTGCTCAGGCAATGCAAATGCATGATTGAGGAATCGGATGCCAATTGTAATTAAATGTGGGAATTCTTTTGATATTTTGAATTTGTTTGACTGCTGGCAATTCTGTTTTTAAAGTATTTTATATGTACAGGTTTGTGGCTTTGATAGGTGTTGTCTCCTAGTACTTTCAAATCCATAAACCTGCACATATTTTTATTGTTACGATAAATGCTTTTGCTAATTGGGTTAACGAACATTTATGTCAGAATAACGTTAGAATGTTAGCAATCTGGACAGTACTGCGAGATGGTTCTTGAATCGGCTATCAACAAGTAGCAACTGTTTAAACGGGTGAGGATACAGTTCATCGGCAATAGCGATATAGAGTAAAGACTTGTTGTAAACTGTTAAGTAAAATAAGGAAAACTGTTCTACTTATCGTAATTTAAAATGAACTTTTTCTATTAAAAGTCCAATTAGGAAATTCGTAACAATATAAAATATGTACTTGAAAACGAAAATGATCAGATATCAATCAAATGCTTTTGAAATATGTAAGTACACTTGCCAATGGTATTTACATTTTTTGTTCAAGTTAAACTACAAATAATAATTGTTACATAATTCAATTGCCCCATGTATGGAAGTAATATATTGAAAAGTACATTTAAATCTATACCATGATAGAAACACATTTGCATGTTGGCGTTGAATTTCAAGGTAAAATATTTTTGTTTAGAAAAAATTAAATCTTAATAAGAAAGCTTTCACAATTATTGTGACATGTTGCATTTATGCATAATTATAAACATTCAAATATTTTCTTTCCATAACTTTAAGTTTTAGCTCCAGACAATTCACAAAAAATGCCCCATATTCAAAGACAAGCTATCCATGCATGCTGTCGATGTTCCCGCCAAATGTTACACTGGTACCCAGTGGTAGCGTATTTTAATGTGGAAAGTGACCATTCGTTGCAATTTATACAAACGTGTGATTCATTTCGAGGTTTTTTTTTACAGATCTCGCGTAGCTGTTGTCTTATATTTTTCAGTATTGTTTGCCGATTGTTGTTCGTCACACCGAAACAACGTCTTAAAATTATTCAACTGTATTTCGAAAATCAGCGAATTGTGAATAATATTTTTGCTCACATCGAACAACATATTTTTGAGATTAAGGGTAGTATTCTAAAAGTCCCGAAAGTGAACGTAAACACAGAGGCGAACGCGAACTCCAAAGTCAAAAAATGGTAGTTTATATATCACTTCGCGCTTGCGTTTGCTTATGAAAGCTGTCACTGACATATGCGGTTTATAGAGTTGACAAACTAAAATAAACAATTATAGTTTTGTTGAGTGAAATGCTCAGAATGAAAAACATTAAAAATGTAGCTCTATTTCAGTAGCTCAACAGATTTTACGATTGCTATTATTTATAATACTGCAAATACAAACAATATTTACATGAAATGTGTAACAAACCTATCTTATTTTGGGGTTCAATGTCCAATAAATTTCCCATCCATCACGTGCCATTTGGAGGTATGTATTGATTGTAATATATTGGTTCTCTTGTTTATTATTGTCAACATCAACTGATGTCTATAAGTTTTAAATATAATTATAATTGTTTTGCAACGCATTATTTATTTGAACGTTCCACTTCTAATTTTATTATTCTAAATAAGGAAAAAGTTTGAGTTCTATCCGTCGAATGCATTTCAGCCAAAATTGCCAACTACTTGTAAGCAATGAAATGCAAAATACTTCCATCTGCCTATTCTCGATCGACATTTTTGTTTAAATTTGTAATTTCTTCAACTAACGCGAAGAACTGTGGCGTGTTCAATTTGACAGCTGAAGTGATCAATAACGTTGCGCTGCATTTTATAAACTACACATTAAATACCGTAACTCAACGCAGGTAGTCACCGAACAGCTGTAACGTTTTATAAACTACCAAAACGACAAAAGTAACGCGAAGTGACTGATTCACGACTTATAGAATACCACCCTAAGTAAAAGCCTTTATTTACGCTTAATGCCAAAATTAATATAGTGTAATTAACAGGGCGATTAATGTTGCTCCTGAAAGTATACCATATACCAGCTCGGCAAATCAGGTTGATGAATATGCTGCAATACCGATTAAATCCAATAGGATTTCAAAAGAAACGGCAAACCACTATTTCTGGAAACGGCTGGAAATCTACAGATAAACGACTATAGCGACAGCGAAAGATACCGGATAGTGAAGGTAGTACTAGAATGATGTGGAAAACCTAGTATTAAGTAGTGGAATTGATATAAATATTGGAGGCCAGCGTATTGGAGTAAGTCTGTGTTTAAATACCCAAAAGTAGGCAACGCGAAGTAATAGTGAAAAGGTTGAATATAGACAATTGTGAATGTTAAGTTGTGTAACTAAAGAGAACTGTTGTACTGTATAAAATAAAATGAACTATTTGTACTTGTAATTTAAAAGGAATTTTGTTTTAATAACGGGAATTAAAACAGCGCTGGAAAAAGAACGATTAAGGAAATTCGTAACAATAATGTGGGAAATTTCTGGCCAAAAGGGATACTTAGATAGACAAAATTGCCGCATTTGGGCTGATGTGTAACCCGAAGGGATTCTCGAACTTTACATCCACAAAAATGCACTGTTTGGTGTAGTTTATGGGCTGGTGGAATCATCGGTCTCAATTTCTTTCAAAATGAGGTCCGACCGAACATAACCGTTAATTACCTAAATTTTGAAGATCGTGGTGACGGCGATATTGGGTTTCAGCAAGACTGTGCTGTGCTGTACACTCAGCGCGCGAAACAATGGCTTTATTGAGAAATCATTTTGGCTAAATTTGCGATCCGGAACTGCCAATTGGTCGTTTAGATCGTGGGATATGAAACCTCTGGAATATTTTCTTTGGGATTATGTGAAGTCAAAAGTCTTCGTCGATAAGCCAGCTACGATTCAAGACTTGGAAACTTTTTAAATTCGTGATATAGCGCTAGCAGTGCTGGAAGACGAATGCTGGAAAGGTGACGTAAAGCGTAGTCGCGGCCAAGATTTGAATAAAATTATCTTGAAAAAGTGCATGTCAGACATTGTGCATTCTGGCCATGACGAAGATTCCGACAACCAATACTATTTTAAGTGTTTTATTTAAAATTTAAAAAAGGTCTAAATGAAACACCCTTTACTATATGGTCAGGAAATGGTAATGTTGCTTTCGTTGCTATTGTTATAGTTCATTGTGTCCCACCAAGGGAAGAGTTTGCAACGACTGTGTTGTGTTGTAGTTATACATATATTGCGAATTCATTAAATGATATCATTTATCATCTATTATACCCTCCTCGGCCATTGATACCAATCTATGTTGAGTTATTTTCTATGTTGTGGCACACATGACCGTCCATCCATTCGTTCGTGACTAGATTCTGTGACTGTGGTCTTTGTTGCATTTTTGCGGATCTGCAGCACTGGAAAAATGGACGTACATACATATGTACATATTATTCTTGTAACAACAGTGATAGGATGAACAGCCGTATCAAAGTGTAATAAAAATAATAATCTACCAGCCGTTGCTGCAGTGTTACAAGAGGGACGCAGATTGTTCTGTCGGTCATATGGCGCGAGTGGTATTGCTGATGATTTACTGAAATTATGAAATTTTGCATGAATGACGTTTATATGTTATATGTAACATATTGTTACTTAATATTAGGACTGTTTTTTTATTATTCATTGCTAAACTAATTTGTCGACGATTTTGTATCGGTAGCTAAGCGATTTTAAGAGGCTCCCCATACAAAGTCGTCGAAAGATTAGTTTAGCGGGAACTAAAAAAACCCGCTTATTGTCTTTTAGGTTTTGTTTTATTTATTGTTATATTTATATTTATTATCTGCATAAATATTGATATTGCCAATAGTATCTTTATTTGTAAAATATTTTGTATTTGATATTCAATAACAATATTTAATACATAGTTATAAGACCTTTATTAGTATTACTTGACGGTATCAACGGTTCGTCTATCATACCGACTATATTTGCCATCTACATTTTCGACTACTACCAAATATCCCCACTTATCTTCAAATATGCGTAGCGGTATATTCGGGTATGTTCGATAGTTAGCGAGTTCTTCAACCTTTCGTTGTGAATTCACAATCCACCGACCACAACTACGTAATTATTAACTGCACGTATACATTATACATTATCAGCCATACTTGACGAAACTGTTGGTACAACTAAATTGCGTTACACACCACCTACTGACCGCTAACATTGAAAGTTAATTAAGTGTAACGTATTTTTCGTAAGAAACAATATTATAATACAAATTTGAAATAAATGGTTCACGAAGAACATAGGGCGTCAAATTCATAGTGTAGCTCATGGTTAAATTGCACGCGATAACCATTGCACTGACGATGATCATAATGTAAAGGGTGTTCCAAAAGTCACGAGTCGAATAATCTGAGCTTGATCGTCATGAATATGTGCCGGTTGCTGTCTCTCTTCCACTCCATTTTTTTCCCCATTTTTCGTTAATGTAGCTGTTATTTTCATTCATGAAATTATGCAGGATGCAACAAAATACAATTATATTTTATGTATTAGATATATTAGTATCTAAACCTTTTCCAATGCGACGGAAGCGTGCCTTCAAATGTCCAAAGGCGTTCTCCACAACTCGCCTTGACTTAGATAATTTATAATTAAATGCATTCTGCTCTCCTGTATGCTGCACGGATAAGGCTTCATGACGGTTGTAGAGTATTTGAAAGCTGAATCTCCCAACACAACCACTGGAACTTTAGTGCCACACAGAATTCTGGCATTATCCCTGAACAGCGGTGTTTCTTCCAGCATGAACTTGAGCTTAAATAAATAAATAAATGGTTTCCCATTACATCTCATGAGGGAATTGGGGAGAGCTTCTCACAACCAGTGAGCTGTGCGCTTTCTAGTTTTATTCTCACTGATTGGGACCTACAGTTTTACACCGGTTCCGAACGTTTTTTTGAGAAGCTTTTCATGGCATACTCGAGAGTGTCGCCGTCACTAAGCGAGGAGACCGCCGCCGAAAGAAATTTTAGGTGGCCAGAGCAGGGGGTCGAACCAGAGGCCGTCGGTAACCATTGCACCACCGACGGCCACTTGAGTTTGCTCTCCGAAAATATCTGCGAGTCGTGGCAACGTCCTAGGCATCCGACGTTGATATACATGAATCTGTAACTACAATAATAAAGAGTTTTATACTATTGTATTCGTAGCAAATAAACGAGCACTTATCGGTAGCCGTTTACAGTTCTGATAGTCAGTTGCATCTTCTGCTTTAGGCCGCACTTCTATGTGGCATCCATCTGCAATAAATACACACAAATTGTAATTTTTAATTTAGTAATACATTTTAAATTGCTTTGCCCATTGCTCCAAAGCACTGCGGTAAACCAATCTTCTGAAATCCTTTCACGCACTCTTTTATCTTTCGATCTGTTCATTGCAGAATTCGTACAATATTTTGAACACCATCGATTTGGAAATACCAAACAGCCTTCCAATTGTCCGGTATTCCGCTGAGGAGTCAAGAGTATAAAGGAAAACAGCGATCCGTTTTTGTAGAGGGATAGTAAGCCGAAACAGAGTGCCTTTCTAGGACAGTGCAGACAGGCGCTGTACCAACATTTGAAACAGGCTCCTATCTACACGGAAATTTTGAGGCACGTCTCGTTCCCAAACGACACCATAACGTTTCTATTAAATAAATCCAAAGAATAACTTGAAAATAATAAATATGGTTTCTCACTTACAAAAGACCAGACACTTCCTGCATTATTAACTTGATATACGACGGTGCTTCCACTGCACATGTCCATTAGGCGCAATAACTTTTCATCCTCATTTTCTACTGCAGTCAGCAAAAGAATATCATTTAAATCCAATATTTGTCTGGTATACGTATAAAACTTTTCTCGTCACAAAAAGTAAACACAATCAGCTGTTTGGATGCGAACGCGAACGCGAAACACTATTGCGTTTGATTCGATAAATCGTTAACGCGATAACCAAACGCTGCCTAGTGGAAACCGCATATAAGACTCCGGTGTTAGATCCAGGTGGCTGAATCCCTTTAAATGCCTGGTTTCACTAACTGGAAGAAAATGCGAAGAATCGAATTGATTGGAAAGTTTTGTTCTCTATGTTAAATAAGACCCCTGACCTAAACTGTGAATGTAACTAAAATGAGAGTTGTTACTGCGCCTGTCTTAATATAAAGCTCTCATCCTTTACTTACTATTTTTACCATCTGTTACAATTTTTAATCTTTCCCATCAAATTTGTAATAATACCAAAAATAGAGAAGAAAAATCCACCGCAATTTGGCAACCCTAGTAGAAGAGAACCAAAAAAGTCGACGCGATTCACTCAAACGCATTTCTTTCCCGTGTCATAACTTTATTATTTCATACTTTTTACATAATTTATGTTATTTTTTTTTAAATATGGTTGGAATTGAAATATTCAGCGAAGAGAGTAAGAGAGAGCAGAGAAACGACGCGCTTCCCTCATTTTCTCTGTTGGCATTCCACTCCATGAGTAAATTTTCTTCTCTATACCATAGTTACTTTATGATAATATTATAAACAGTAAACAATAATACGCATGGGAACAAAGCTATAAAGTCATAAATTATTGCAAAAGTGACAATGAGGAACTCTAAAATTGTGGTTATGAAGGGTAAAAGGGTGTGATCAGATTCAAATAAGTTGGCTTTAAAACAATTTTATGAATATCTTGTTTTTAAAATTATGTATTTTTAATCAAAATTTAAAGAGTGTGTCAGTAAGATTGCACTTTTTAAATTTAGTGTAATTATTTTTTTGTGTAAGTAGTAACTCTGGAATTTGGCAGCTGTCACATATGTTTAATCCGATTATTAAAAATGGAGAGCTTTACGAAAGAACAACGCCTTATAATTGTGAAAATTTATTTAGTAAAAAATTTGGAAAGTTATGCTGAGACCGCTCGCAAACTTCAAAGAATTTTCAGTCGAGAAACTGCATCTACTGTGTCAACCATTCGCAGAGTGGTCAACAAAATTTGAAGAAATTGGCTCGGTTATGCACATTAAAATGCACCGGTCGGTCTCTTGAAATGATTGCTGCTGTAAACCAGAGTGTCGCCAAAAACCCAAAAAAATCAATTCGTCATCGTTCTCAACAACTTCAAATTTCACGAAGCACTACGCAGCGAATTTTAACAAAAGACTTCAACCCTCATGCTTACAAAATTCAGCTTACTCAGGAGCTCAAACCAGCAGAGCATCGAAAGCGCTGGCAATTCGTTCAATGGGTAATGGAGCAAAGTGAAATCAATGCCAATTTTTACAAAAAAAAGTCATCTTCTCCGCTGAAAGGCATTTTCAACTGAATGGCTTCGTGAATACACAAAATTTTCGAATTTGGGGTTCAGACAATCCTCATGCAATCCATGAGAAACAAACTCACCCACAACGAGCAACTGTCTGGTGCGGATTTTGGGCCTTATTTATCAGGAGATGAGGTCGAAATTGCAGTGACTGTGAACGGCATTCGTTACAGGAACATGATAACGGAGTTCTTGTGGCCTCAACTGTACGACATGGATCTGGATGACATGTGGTTTCAGCAAGACAGCGCCACCTGCAATACCGCGCATGAAGCAATTTATTTATTGCAGAAACAATTTCCAGAACAAATTATCTCAAGAAATTCTGATGTCAAGTGGCCACCAAGATCATGCAATTTAACGCCGTGCGATTTCTTTCTTTGGGATTTTGTGAAATCTCCGGTTAATGCGAATAAACCACAAACAATTCCTGAGCTCAAATCCGAGATCCAATGCGTCATCGGTGAGATACAGCCACATCTCTGTGAAAAAGTCATGGAAAATTTCATGAAAAGAGTAATGGCCTGTTATCAGAGCCGTGGGGGTTATGTGCCGGATATTTTATTCCACACTTAATCGGAACATGTCTTCTTTACAATCCAATAAAAAAATTACAACTGTCTTAAAAAATAGGTGTTTTTATTTTAAAATGAGAAAGTGCATTCTTACTGAGACACCCTTTGGATTCCCTAATTTTTAACTGACGTCTTTTAAATTTGAGTTGTTGTTTTGAATTTCATTTACTGTTGCAATTATTTTTTTATGAATTCCAACTGGTTTTTTTTTCAAATATAAGTTAATGATTTTGAAATTTTAACGGATTGATGTTTTCCAAACTTCAAATGGGATTTTTAAATTTTAATGGATATTTATTAAAATAAATGAAATATTGTTAGAAATTCTGTTGGAAGTAGTGTACAATCCAGAATTCATGGTTTAGTCTTATTTTAAGGCAAAATTTTTTTTAACAAAACAACTTAATTGTGTTTTTTTGTTATTTATCCCTACTAGACAGAATTGATTATATTATATCTCTTCTGCTTTCGTAATCATACACTTAAGTTTCTTTTACAGCCAATCTTGAAAGTCATTTGCATTTGCATATAAATAAGTAGAAATGACTCAAGAGTTTCTTCTTCCCTTAATATATCACTGAACTGTCAAAACTTACATTAAAGAGAAAGGTATTAAAACTTTTTATTTTTTGAGGAGGGACATTCTAGCTTTTATTATCAAAACTTTACCTTTACGATTTTAATCCTTTTAGCCTTTTAAGCCAGTTCATAGACATATTTAGGTGCAAACAATATCTGCGTTTTTTCCCAACTTGTATGAGTTGTCACATTCAAAATGGCAAGAGGTGCGTTAAAATGAAAATTTATGTAATTTAATGTTAACGTTGGAAAAAACATCGTGTCTAAGATTATCTTTCCCACATCCATATAAAATTGGGAATTATATGAAATTTTTGGCGACAAAATTGATTTGTGTGACGCAGTATTATAGGAATATTAAACTTTCATACAAATTTACATTTTCTAATCCTTCAGCACACATTTTCCCCATGCACTTTGAATGCAAATTCTTGCACTCCTTGCTCCTGTTAAATTAAAACCATAAGTTTTGTTAAATAGCAGAGATTATCCTCTTTCACTTGAAGTCATACAGAAAGTATAGAAAATAAGAAAAATTACATGAGGTGTCAGGGGACACTCGGTTGGAACGAAGTTCCTTTCGCTATATATTATGTACTAGTTAGTTCCAACACGCCTAAGGCGCCTATTGAAAAATACTATAATTTAAATGGATCCTTCTTATTCCTTAAACGAGCTTAAGATCTTATGTAATATTAATATTTGTTCCCTGAAGAAGTCGCCCAATGTGGAGACGAAATATTGGAGATAAATAAGCAAAACAAATAAAAAAAACTTAAGCTCGTTTAAAGAATAAGAAGAATTTCAGTTGAAGATCGTGGAAAACTTTATATATTTAAACGGATCTTAAGAAGACTACTATTTGTAAAATGATAAACTTTTTTAAGAAATTTTTTATTTATCAATGTAAATGTTTTATTAAAAAAAAGTATATTTTTAGATCCTTTTTGTAAGAATATATATTATATTTTCCCGAAAATGTCCGTCTTTAATGAGAGGTACTTCTTTTATTAAAAGTTAATGTTTTTTTAAGAAAGTTACCATTTTTAATAAGAAGTACTTTCTGTAGGAAAAGTCTAAGAGTATGCATTATTTTTACAAAGAGTACTTTTTTTAAGAACAGGTACTATTTAAAGAAGTGGTACTCTTTATACGAAAAGGTTATTTTTTTTAAGAAAATGTACTTATATTCAGAAAGGCTACTTATCTCTAGAAACTAAAAGAAAAGGTATTATTTTATTTCTAAGAAAATGTACACTTAAGAAAAGGAATTTTTGTAAGAAAAGGTATTTTTTTTAAGAGAAGGTACTTGTTTTTTTGAAGAAAACTTTTTTTTTAAGAAATGGACATTTTTTTTTAGAATTGATCCTTTTTTCAGGAACAGGTACAATTTTAAGATTAGGTACTTATCACAAGAAAGGTTATTTTATTTTACATAAAAGGTACTCTTTAAAGAAAAGGTAGTTTTTTAAGAAACAAACCAATTTGTTGTAAGATAATGTACTTTTTTAAGAAAAGGTACTTATTTAAAAAAATTACTTTTTTTAAGCAAAGGTACTTTTTGTAAGAAATTTTACTTTTTTAAGTAAAGGTACTTCTTTAAGATAAGGTGTTTTTTTTAAGAAAAGGTACTCTATTTAAGAATAGGTATTTTTTTTGGGAATATTTAATTTTTTTTAAGAAAACACACTTATTTAAGAAAATTTAATTTTTTTAAACTTCTTTCACTTTGCTTTTTCTAAATGTACTTTTTATTCGGTTCAAAACTACAATATGTAATAAACAGGCTACACCTAGAACACTTCCTATTAAACAAGAAATTTCTCCCCATATGTTAGTCTAGACACAAACCAAACCAAAAGTACGAGAGTAAGAGTAAGTGTGCTGCCAAATGTAATTCCATGCTCTGGGTTGTATTTCATGGATTTGCCAGTCTGGCGCTTTGGATTTTTTAAATTTACCTTTTATTGGGTTCAAAACTACAATATGTAATAAACATGCTCCACCTAGAAATCTTCCCATTAAACCAAACCAAACCTAAAGTACCCAATATATTAGTTGATAATAATGGGTTGTAGTAAAGTAGTTAAAAAAAAGTTGTTTAAATTTTTTTTAATTTAGCCCCCATCCCGCAACGTGCGATAAGGAACTTCGTTCCAACAGTAGTTTAAAATGCGTGTTGAAACTTTCAGACCTTTAAAACGAAAACACGATGACGAAATGACAGACTGAGTACACAGTTTCAAACCTTTGGTCTCTAGTTAAAAATAACTATTGTTTTTTTTTGTTGGCAAACAAGTAGTGTCGCTGGTTGTAATCAGTTATCCTTATTTGGATGGGCAACTTTTTAATAAATCATTTTTTATGCTTTCCTTTGGACCAGTTGTCTACATACATACGCAATTATAGATTCGAAACTAAATATCACTACATTTATACAATATTTTAATTTAAATAAATATTTAAATATTTATTTTTTATTTTTTTTCTTTTTTTTCGCATTCATGTAGGTACAATAGATAGACGACAGATGGCAAAACTATTTGCCAAAAATAAATACTGAGGCAGATATTAAATAAATTCCGACACATGCACCTACATACCTCCACAACCATATGGCACATCCTTTGTCATTTGTCACATAGCTTAAAATTTATGTTTTTAGGGTATTCAGTTGACACATGTTATGCTACGTATGTGGGGGTATCTTCTTTTTTTAATTTTGTCCACAAATATAAAATATGAATGCGAACAAACCGTCCACAATTTTGAATAGTTTTCTGTTGTGCATGAAATGAAAGGGTTACGTTCCTTTTAAAAAGTATAGCATATGAATTGTTCCTCAAAAAGTTTTATTATTATAATAAATAAATGTGGAGAATTAGCTATTCTCTTTGGATACCCTACACCAAGATATAATCTGTATAGAATTAAATCAAATCCATTACACTTAAGTTGAATTAATATTTAATAAAACCATAATGTCGTGATTATCATTCACGGCAAAAAGGTATTCACATGCATTTTTACTCGATTTAGTGTTGACATTTTTATATTTCATGATGTCATGATGTGAATTATACCAGGTGATAGCAGGAACATTTGTGTACATTAGCATCATAAAATTCTTCCAAAGTCAGTCATTTGTTCTATTTCTTTCTTTCTTTATTTGTAATTAACTTTAACGTTTTGATGTGGAATTTATTTAGAATTGCTTCAAGTTTTATAAGTATTTTGAAAATAAAGAAAGTAAAAACAGCTGATCTATATAACACTACCTATTATCAATTGTATGTGTTGTCATTAATGTCGTGTTCAGTGAAGTACGATTCCTTTACAGTCCTATTTTCATTGCCTTTTCACATACTCTCATCATAGACTAATACATACATAGATATGTACATTTATTCTCTCAATAAATTAAACGTCATAGGTACGGTGGAAAGTAAACATTGGATGGTGGAAAACATGGGTTCAATAATACCAGATAGAGGCAATAGTAAACAACGTCCAACAAAGGAACAACAACCGAATTTCGTGTTTTTGTACCAAACTAGTTGTGTTAAATACAATACAAATGTATACCAACGATAAAAGTCAACAAAAAAGTGCAAAATACATTTAAATTTTTCAGTTCTACACCAAAACGACATTAAAAGCTTAAGCGAACATATTTTGTAACTCCACCTGGTGTAAGTTAATTTTAAATTTAATTGCTCTCTTTTCCACAAACCTACGACGAAGAGTGTGAAATGAAACGTCAGATGAGAGAATAAATGTATCTACATATGTATGTATTAGTCTATGACTCTCATACTAAAAGTGAGTATACAACTCTGCGGTTGAAATGATTTGTGGCATGATAATAACATTATCGAGGTAAATTTGGTCGATCTTGGGTACAAAAAATGTATGACAAGCCACATGGTGATAGTGTGATTTGTCGATTATCGAGTCGATCTGTAAGATTGAGTGAATGTAATAGCGCGTAATCCATGGAGTTTAAAATGTCGACTATTTTTTGTAGTTAGAAGATCATAATGTATCAAAATTATATAATGGATATTGGGTCACAGGAATTTCATAGTGTTACTGGAGAACGAAAAAGAAAATACAACTACTGTTAAAAGGTAGTCGCAACAATGTTATGAAGTTATGTCGACGAAACCATGTCTCACAAACTAGTGAGCAGTGCGCTTTCTGGTTTTATACTCACTGATAAGGACCTAATGTTTTACACCGGTTCCGAAAGGTATTTTGAAAAGATTTTTCATGGCTAAATACTCGATAGTATCGCCGTTACTATACGAGGTGACTGCCGACGAAAGAAACTTAAGGTGGTCAGAGCAGGGATCGAACCAAGGATTACACTATCCATTGCACCACAGATGGCCACAATGAATGATAACTTAACATTGTTATTGGAATATGGCATTTGGCCGCTGAGGCTGGCTCGAATTTAGTCAAGTCGGGAGGTCAAATTTTCAATCACATTTTACATCATTTGGAACCGGAATTCGGTAATAAATCGACGAATGCTAGGCCGTCCAGCATCTATGGCTTATCGGCATTGATTAACGATTTCACATACTTCCACAGAAAATAATCCAGCGGTGTTAAATCGTCCGATCTTGGAGGTAAATTCACATGTGTAAAGTGCGAAATTTTGCACCAAACTTTTCCTTCAATATATCGATTGTGGCACGTGCTGTGAACCATTCTGCGAAATTTTATCGAAACTACGGCTCTCCCACATGAAGATGAGTCAATTCAGAAACGAGTAAGTGAAATGTGCGAACAAATAAATTGATCATTGCTCTATAGCGGTTGGATAACTACAAAGTTATGGCCGGCATTATTTTTGGTGAAGTTAGAGCTAATGATTCCATCAGCCCATAAAGTACAGCAAACAGTCACATTTCTGGATGTAATGGCATCTCAATGATGGCTTGAGGATAAACTTCATTGCTGAACAGAATTCACTCGTTAAAACCCGGATCAACAGCAATCTCCTTTTGGGCTCATTCACTATTGGTGAAATTACAAACCAAACGGAACATAAATAATATAACAGGTACCAAAGTGGCTGACGCTGAAGTCAGT
This sequence comes from Phaonia tiefii, assembly GCA_963931995.1. Classification (NCBI taxonomy): domain Eukaryota; kingdom Metazoa; phylum Arthropoda; class Insecta; order Diptera; family Muscidae; genus Phaonia; species Phaonia tiefii. Next base: position 361,829,658 of record OZ008367.1, read on the forward strand.
CTTTTCAACTTAAAGTTCTATACCTCTAATAAAACCAGACATTATTTCACTGTAAAAAGATTCAACGGGATCCAAATTTGTTCTACCGATTCGTATTTTTGGCGTTGTTTTATTTATCGCCAATAAATCAAGATTCTTGACAAATTACAATTATACTAGCCTCTTTATTTCCACGTTATAATACCTCACAATTATTCGATATTATATAAAGATGTTGAAATCACTCTAGTGCTCGACTGTGTTTACGATTCGGAGTTTCGAGTAATTCGAATATCGATACCATCTTCCGCAATCATCAATAATTACACCCTAAGACCGGCCCCTGTAACATTATGCAGGATTCATGTACATAGAAGGTGGGGCAAATGTAATCACTCAATGTTCTTTTGCTGTAATTTTTTCTCAAAGAAAAACTTTGGTTCTGCTTGTGAAATTTGTTTATTTAATTCACTAGAATTTATTCCATCAAGTTGAGAAAATGATATCGGCCAAGGGGCAGCCGCTAGAGTTGATGACCATACGGGCTCGTTTTATGGCATTTTTCATCACTCTTGCCAGAACTTCGGGCGACAGGTTCTCGTATTCTTGGTGAATATTCTCCTTAAAGACTTCAAGAGTCTGAGGCTTGTTGACGTAAACGCGCGACTTCAAAAACCCCCATAAAAGAAGTCTGGAACGGTTAAATCGGGTGATCTGGCCGGCCAGTGCAAATCACCAAAACGAAAGATTTAGCGACCCGGAAATGCTTCTTTCAGAATATCGGTTGTAGCTTGAGCAGTTCATCCAATTGTAAGAAACAATTCGGTTATCATGGCTCTATAGCGCGCGCCGTCCACAGTCGTCGATTGGCCCCAGGTGTGCTCAAAAAAAAATTGTCCGATGACTCCTCCAGCGTAAACAGTACACCAGGCAGTAACTTTGAGCGGGTGTAATGGTTCTTTGTGGGTGATATACGGATTTTTTGTGCTTCAGAAATGATTATTTTGTTTATTCACGTGACCGCTATCATGGAAATGAGCCTCATCGCTCATGATAATTTTCGATGAAAACTCGTCCACCTTTTCGTTGAGATTCAGGATGACTTGAACGGAGGTTACACGCGTTTGGCGGTCAACAGCTAATGTTTCACCAAACTGCGTAGGGACCGCCGGTTAATGCCCAATTGCGTGGCACGTCGTCTGATCGATGTTCCGGCTCCTCTTCGACATCTTGGGCAACAGCAGTGATATTTTCGACAGAATGGCTGCTCCGGAGCCGACCAGCCTTGAGAAGATCTCGTGTTGTTCCAGATTCTTCAAGGCGAGTGGCCAAACGCCGCAGTGTTTGTCCAGTTGGTATTGGACGGCCAGGAAATATGCGACGAAATTCACGCTGCGCCAACACAACCGACGAAATGTTGCGCGAAAAATGGAAACAATTATTCCGCGTTCTTATGGAGTAAACCTATTCATGGGTGGTTTGTGTACTTCACAAGTGCAAAACCCGTCTTGACATTTGGCGCCATTTGCACAAGTTATAGGGGTTTCCAATAGGGTGATTACTTTTGCCCCACATTGCATATGTGCGGAACATCCATATCCTTATGTGCCAGCATTGTTTTAATGAATCGAAGATCTGCTGCTTTCTTGTTTCTATGTTGTCTGCCACGTTTTTGTCTTCAGTAGGTTTCAACAAACAAAGGCATATTTGTGTCACAAAAACATGTATTAAGTATTTCATATTAATCATTGTGTCTCCTATATGTAATATTGAATAGTTAACGCAATGTGTGTGGACATAAGTATAGGTAGTATATTTCCGACAATCTACAAACACGTCATATTTGCATCCAATCAATAAGAAAATATAGGTTTTTCAGCGTGTATCTACAATAAACTAGTATTTTGCAGCATATTCTACAGTTAGCGAAGTCTTCAACCTTTCGCTTCTATTGTGAATTCGGTATATTCCCTATATTTGTTATGCTCGTAGTATAAAAGTATGCTAACTAATAGTTCATACTACACTTAAATAAAAAATAAATGGTTTCCCATTACATCCCATGAAGGGACTGGGGAGAACTTCTCACAATCACTGACCTGTGCGCTTTCCAGTTTTCACTCACTGATTGGGACCTACAGTTTTACACCGATTCCGAACGGTAATTTGAGAAGCTTTTTCATGGCTACATACTCGATAGTGTCGCCGTCACTTTGCGAGGTGACCGCCGCCGAAAGAAAATTTTAAGGTGGTCAGTGCCGGGTTCGAACCCAGGATCTCATGTACAAGAGCCGCGCACACTAACCATTGCACCACCGACGGCCATACTACACTTACTTACTTACTTTATTCGGTCTCGAACAACCCCGGGGGGTCAGGGACCTTACAAAACGAAGATAACATAATTCACCAACCAGTTCGATGTTTTGCTTTATCTCGTCAGTTGGCAATACCAAGTGTACGGAGGGATTCGTCAACCTGATCTCACCAGCGGAGTCTTGGTCTTTCGATTTTTCGTCTTTCTTCGAGTTCTGTTTCGAAAACCTTTCTACTGACACGGCGTAGCCAGCGCAATCGCGATATTTTGATTCGCTTAACTATGACAATGTCGGGATAAAGTTCATACAGCTCATGGTTCATACCGATGCTCGCCGTTGTGCACTATAGGGCCATTCATTTATCGAAGTACTTTTCTCTCGAAGACTCCTCAGAGGTTATATCTGCTTGCAATAAGACCCAGGATTCTGCGCCATAAAGCAAGACAGGTTGTATGAGAGTCTGGTATAGCTGGATTTTTGTTACCCGAGAGAGGGCTTGATCTCAAGGCTACAACCAATATTCATTCATACCAATAATGTACGGTAAAATCATATAATGTTAGAAAAATCAAACTGTTATACTGTAATTGAACTTTTATATAACAATTAATACCACTGATTGACATTTCATACTTAGTTCATAAAGTCTAAATCGAGTTTTTGTTGCAATATCATAAATTTCTGAACTAATAAACTAACGTGCATATACATACATACTATGTAATTTCTAAACGATATCTTAGAATCAGATATATTCACAAATCTTGTCTATAGTCCCAATATCCAAGTGTACAGTGATTTTTATATTCGTCTAGGATCGCTAGTTAAAAGGCCTGTATGTTCTACTGTCTGTCTGGTCTCTTATTTGGAATTGTTTCATGTCAGCCACCCCTTTCATTTTTGTCGACAATTGTGTTTTTAACCGTTTCCTTTTATTTCCGTTTATTTGTAATGTGATGTATATGTTTGTGTACTTATATCTGTGTATTAAACCTTTTATTTCCTGCTAAAGGATATTAAGGTTTCTTCATTTATGAGTGCAACTGGGTGTTTTATAAGTTTACACAGATAATTTTTGTCTATGTACATACGATTTTCGGGTTATGTTTGTTTTATTTGAGTGTTTAACTCTCCTATTTTCAACGTAAACAAAATTTATTATTTGATAGGACAATAGTATAGAGAATTTGTCTGCATTTCACTGAAAAAATAAAAAATATGGAAAGATAGTAAAACTTTAATATGGGTAAGTTTAATGCACAGTGTAAAATACTGAAAATGGTGAATATAATAGAAGTATTAAATAGTAAATCTAAGGGCGTTTTATTATATTGCTTGCCGGTGACTATGGTGGCACAACCCGAAGAAAATAAGTTTTTATTTGTTATGAATTAAATGAGTTTTTACAACTGACACAGTTGTACAAAATATCGTTTTTGTTTGTGTGACTATGGTTAGGTGTTATACACACTGAAAAATCTGTCTTTCTGTTGCTTGGATGCAACTATAACGTGTTTGTAGCTTGTGGCAAATATAGTATTCTTGTGGCCAAACGCATTGTGTTTGCTATTCGATATTATATGTAGGAGACACCATGATTAATATGTAACAATATATACTTTTGTGAACCAAATGCGATTTTGTTTCTTGAAAACTGCTAAAAACAAAAACGTGACAGGCAACAAGGAAACAAAAAAGCAGCAGATCTTCAATTTATGAAAACAATGCTTGCACGCATACAGATGGTTTATGTAATTTGAAGAGCGCTTCTTCACTTTTTATAATTATTAACGATGCTTTGGTAATTTATGTCAACCACTACTTGATAAGTTGGTTGTGTTTGAGCATTTTGTATGGGGCTGTGGTCCTTCTCATTGTATTTAAGGCTGTTTATGGCAATATCTAGCAGTAATTCAAACTTCCGTCATTAGGCTAAGTAACTCCCGGTATAACTATTTCTGATCATAATAAGGACTCAACTTATATGCCTTCCTGGAGGTTGCTGGCATCTGCCGAACTACAACGGATGCGGCTGTCTAATGAATAACCCATCTTAAACCAAAATCATAGTAGAAACTTCAACAAATTCTGCTAAAAAATAGATATTTAGCTTTAAACAATAATTGATGACAGGTACCTTTTATATAAGAACTCTTTCCAAAAAATCGACACCTGAGAAGGGTAAAAGTTTTATGGATATCTTTAGCCTACATCTTCTTTTCACCTGTTGAGAAACAGCCAGCACGAGGATGTCTAGTAAGGGATCCCAAGCATTTAGGGACCTGGGAGTGTTATCATATATAGGTGTAGACAAGATATTAAGCTTCTTGGAGCAAACTAAGTGGTTCTCCGGAGGGGCTAAAGCTTAATTCCGTTAGCCAGTGGTATGACAATGGACTAATAAGTCTAAGTTAGTCGTTCATCGACTGCCTTCAACACCTAACCTAACCTAACAGTGTATAATAACATCTTAGGACTGAGCGAAATACGTTGACTTAATAGTTGCTAAGCTAACTGGTCTGTGGTCACAGCTTTGTAGAAAGCGGTAATGACACACAGGGAAGAAACGGAGTCTTCGTTCTTCTCTCACCTATGACTTGAAATTTTGGTTGAAAAATGGCACTACATTCAAAACTTACTACTTAAGGAAATAATTTCGGGGTATATTTTCAAAATTTTGACATAGTACTTTTTTAATACTACATATTTATATATATATTTTTTCAAAATTTGACATAGTATTTTTTTAATACTACATATATCAATATTTTAATATTTACGCGAAAAATCGGGCAAAATATGCAAAGAACCCCTGGGGGTCAACCCAACCAGTTCGATCTTCTGCCCCATCTCTCCAGTTGGTAATACCAAGTGTACCCAGGGATTCGTCAACTTGATCCCTCCAGCGGAGTCTTGGTTTCCTAAGACTTTAAACTGCTGCCGTGAAATAAAAATATCTGGCAAAATTTTGAAACTATATTTGTCAAATTATGCTCCACATGACACGTCGTTTGACTTCCATATTGACCAAAAATATTTTTTTTTACCCAAATAGTAGGGGACAATAAAGAACCCTCGTATAAAACAGTTTGACGTTCCCACAATCAGCCCATCTATACGCATCTTTCGAGACCGTGTACAATTGAATTTACAAAACCGCGGCTTTCAGTACACCCTAAAGTTAGTGGAATTTGCAGAACACTCGGTCAGGAATTGTTCGACTTTGTCAAGGAGGTTGGTGAACATGTAAGTAACAATGGGCCTTGGATTAGTACAAAATCCTGATGCTAAATTCGGAATCGTGCGTATTCGATACCAGGACTCCAATCATGATAAAAATACTCATGGTAGACGCATGAGGTGTTGTTGTAGCTGATGGCAAATTGATGCCAACAACAACATACATTTTGTTTGTGCTTCTCTCTTACGTTGTGTCAAATCCAAAACATACGTATACAATAAGGTGGACCTTGAAATGACATTTTTGCGATATTTTGGTAGATGAGGGCTCTATTCCGTGCCTTTTTGAAAAAAAATGACAATGCCGAAAAAAAAAATTAAAAAAAAAAAACATTAGGGGTTGCGCACGAGCCGAGAAAAAGGTCCACTTTGCCAAAATTAGGGGGGAAATTGCCATAGGTCATCAGGGGTCACCCGTAGGGGGGAAGAATGTATGGTCGACCCCCATTAACTTTTTACCGCCAACATTTTCCCCCAAGACACCCACCCCCTATCTCCTCCCCTTAGGGGGGTCACCATACAAAAATGGAGGTTGCTCAGTATTTTCGAAAAACACCATAGGTCATCAGGGGTCACCCCTAGGGGGGCAAAATATGTGACCGACCCCCATTAACTTTTCATCCCCAACATCTTTTCCGAACAAACTTACCCTCTATCTCCACTCCTTGAGGGACTCCCCATACAAAAATAAAAGAAGCTGTAATTGAGTAGTACTACTAAGCACTCTTAATATAATATAGTCAAATTAACATATTTTTGTTCGCTGATGGGTATTTCTTGCGGTAAGAATCGATAACATGTAGTAAATACTGTTTCTCTTCTTCGCCTTGACACAGTATTCTATTATAATCTTGTATCATTTTTACTCCTCTTTCGGCAGTGTCGTTCACAACGCGCAAGTTATTTACAATTCTACGACCTTCTTGATAGTCTGCGCGAGATTTCCAGGTTGCTGGATTTGCAAGAATGAAATCTTGCGATATTCCAAATCGTACAAATAAATTTTTCGTATTATGAGAGACGAAGTTGCTCAAGTCTTTAGCCAAGAATTCCTCATTCACATCTTTGAATTTCACCTCGATTTTTTTAACGCTGGTGCTTTTGATTACGACGCGAGGAGCTGGGGGAACCGGGTCGTCTTCTTCATCTTCTTCACCTTCTTCGTCTTCTTCATCTTCTTCACCTTCTTCATCTTCTTCACCTTTTTCGTCTTCTTCATCTTCTTCACCTTCGTCATTCTCATTTTCTAGCAATGCTTGGGCCATTTTGGCCTTCAACTCATTTGAAACCTTGTCATCGAAAAAGGCAAGGGCTATGTGCTCATCGGCGAGATACCATAGGTGACCGATAAATTTCTTTATCATTACGCGAGATAAATCCTGGTCAACGGACTTGTACTCGACGATGTCCTTCAAAAACTTCCAATCTTGATTCGGCGCCTCAGCTGCTCGAGAAGAACCAAACCATGCCTTGACGTAAAGTCGCACCACAAAAATACAAACGTGACGAATACCATTCAATTCACATACAGATAAGTGAAAAGTTCTCCGAAACAAAAACATCTTGAGGCTGTAAATGGCTTTTGCCATCCATCGAGCATGGGAAACGGGTCCTGGAGGTCGGAAATGGTAATTCTCAAGTTTTTCACCCAGAAACAAAAGAATTAATTGTAGCATTTCTTTGTAGTCATCGCGAGGGTGTTTCTCCTTCAATTGATCTAAGCAAAACTTCTTTATGCCGACTTGCATTGCCACAGGAACTTTTCTGACGACTTGATCGTCTATCAAGCCAGAATGGAATGGTTTAACCTTTACAGCGTCCCATTCCTGTTTGAAACGGTCAAAGCAAGGAACGCCTGGTGCACTGGTCTTTCCCATTTTTGTCTCAAAAACTTCCCTTAGCACCAGTTCGTATACGTGGTGTCTGCAAGGTAAATATAAGATTTCTCTCTCCAACAGCCGCTCAAGAGCAACTGCGGCTCCGGAGAATGGGCCACTGTTCGTTGATGTCGTGTCGAAAGAAAGTCCTTGTATTCGATGTGTCATATGCCAAGATGCCAACAGTTGATAAACGGCATGTGCTATTCTCCGGCCTTTTCCTTTCCCATCTTCTACTTTGGGAACTCCAAGAAGTTGTTCTTTTTCTCCGTACGAGACAATTACCGGTAGACGGTCCACCTTCTTTGTACCCACAAAATCCAAAAGCATTTTGCCAACCCAATGGACTACGAAGGATTTAGCTGCGACAAGCTGGAGATGAATGAAACGCGTTGAAGAATAAGAATTCTGAATGAGAGCAAATAAATCTATGCGATCTTACTTCTGGATTGTCTTTCACATAACTCAGCATGTTCTCTCGATTTGAACGCCGACATCTCCGAAGCGACGTACGGTTTATTGTGTATTGTTGAGGATCGCGTCCAAATGCTTCTGCCGGCGCTATCATAATGCCGACCGCGTCTCGGTCAGTCACTTTGCACTTGTCCAAAGCTGATAGGACTCGTTCAGTAAAACATTGTTTGTAACCTCTTCTGTCACCAACATTTGACGGGCCAGCTTCTGCCGGGAAGTTTCCGCCCTGTCTCCCATTATCATCGCTTGAATCACTGCTTGAAAATTTAACCACTGCAATTGAACGAATTTTATTTGAATATAAACATTGGACGAACACACAAAGCGCGAAATAGCTTACCGCCTTTAGCGAACCGATCTCTACTAGATTCCGTTGCACGTTTGCGTCGCAACTCTTCTTGTTCTTCGCGCTCAGCTTTTCTTTTCCTCGTTCGAGTATCAGTAGCGTCCACACCTCCCATAGTTCCTGGCCGGCCATCTTCTCTTTGCTTTAGCAGAAACTCAATGTCTTCGGTATTTGTCATTTTCTCAAGGGCGTTGGCGTGTGCGATGTCGAAAAGATTATCCAAGCTATCAGAAAACGTATTCTCTTTTTCTCTAGTGGACTCAGTCTTTCTGTGAGATGACTTTCTTAAAGCATCCCACTCATCGTGCAGCGCAGCTATTTTTCTTGTAACATCTCCTCTGGCTTTCGTCGGAATAGCTGCTTGGCGCCAAAAAATCATCACTGCGTCCGCGACTATAACCGCACTATTTTTCTTCGACATGTTTCGTTTGCGAATGTTGAAGAAATGCATTCTTAGCACTTGCTTCTTCGACGGTAATTTGTTCCCCGTAATATTCATGCTTGGATAACCAATCAAAAAAATATCGTCGCGCGATCTAAGTCGTGTTGTCATCTTAACTTTTAAAAAACGGGAGAAAAATCAATTTACTTTTCGCGGTCGTCGGCACTTGCTGAATGACAACAATCGATGAATGAACTGCTATTTATAACTACTACGTATTTTGCAATATTTTACTGCCAGGTACTGATGAATGGGGGCATCTGCTAAGGGTGCCTATGTACCTGATTCAGCACGTGTGCGTTTCAAATTTTTCAAGACTTTCCAAACAATGACCACTCTTGAATATTGGTGGAATTTCTTTAAAAAAATCAAAAAAATCTCGATATTGTGCAACTGTAAATACATAGATTTTCAGTATTTTTGTATGGGGAGTCCCTCAAGGAGTGGAGATAGAGGGTAAGTTTTTTCGGAAAAGATGTTGGGGATGAAAAGTTAATTGGGGTCGGTCATATATTTTGCCCCCCTAGGGGTGACCCCTGATGACCTATGGTGTTTTTCGAAAATACTGAGCAACCTCCATTTTTGTATGGTGACCCCCCTAAGGGGAGGAGATAGGGGGTGGGTGTCTTGGGGGAAAATGTTGGCGGTAAAAAGTTAATGGGGGTCGACCATACATTCTTCCCCCCTACGGGTGACCCCTGATGACCTATGGCAATTTCCCCCCTAATTTTGGCAAAGTGGACCTTTTTCTCGGCTCGTGCGCAACCCCTAATGTTTTTTTTTTTAATTTTTTTTTTCGGCATTGTCATTTTTTTTCAAAAAGGCACGGAATAGAGCCCTCATCTACCAAAATATCGACACAAGGTCCACCCTAGTATACAAACAATAAAAGTAAACAAACACATAAAAAAAACTAAATTCATGTGAACTTGACAGTTGGAAAGTGGTTCGCAATGTAAACAAAGCAAATCAGCTGTGCTTATGCGTTCACCACCTATGACTGCATCTTGACACCAACACTGGAGAGACAATTAAGAGCAGACTATAAGCAATCGGAATGTAAAGTGGGACAAGTAGTTCGTTCCGATCACGATAACTATTTGAACTATTCAAAGGAACAAACCGAAGAGATGCAAATAGTGGTAATTTCCGTAGCGTGTTCGCTTCACTAAAACAACTGAACTGCAATAATATAACGAGCTCTGCATGACCAAAAACTAATGATGAAAATGAATTAACATCATCAGATAGACAAGTTGAGACACGAAGTGATGAAAATCCGTGTTCTCCTCACGCCGCAACATAGAATTCAAGACGACATTTTTGTTTTATCCAACCCACACTCAGGGGATGCCCCCTTAGAAATGCAGTGCATTCTGTTGGGGAAGGAAAATTGAGGTAGTGGAGGGTAGGAAGAGGGAGTAGTGTCTGTTTGTGCCGTGAATCTTTGTATGTCACAATTGGTGGGAAATACACTAGCCGGAAGTTTATTCCACATACGGACTGTACGGCTGAAGAACGAATTTTCTCTATAGTGTGTAGTGCGCTCATCCAACCACTCGATAAAAAAAACGGATGAGAGTTCCTGGAAAACCGCGTACTTCACGTATGGCATAAGTTGACGGATTTCTGAGGAAAACATACCGTGGAAGTATCGATAGAACAGCGACACGCAATCCACATTTCGTCGATGCTCAAGGGAGGCAATAGAGTTGTATACCCTACTGTCCCCTATCAACACCGTCGCTATCCTCTGGACATGGTCGAGAAGCTCCAAAGATGTCCTAGGAGAACCTGCCCATATATGGGAATTATATTCCATCCTTGGCCTGAAGTAGGTGGTGGGAGAAGATCAGATGGAGTGAAGTATTTCATGCATCGCTTTAAAAAGCCTAGACACTTGAATGCATCTTTCGGCACTTCAAATACATGTTTAGCCCGACGGACATAACATTGTATTTTCATGCCTAGAACATCAGGAGCGTCTGATTCATCAATATCCACACCGCCCATAGACAATGATAACACACCTGGGTCTTACCCGCATTAAAATTTACTCTATTCATTCGACCCCATTCAACAATGGTCACCAGATCCCGGTCGAGTGGTTCATTCATCGTCCGCCGTTTGACTTCCATCTCTTGAAGACTTGGCCTACGGTCGAGTGAATAAGAATGACAGAGATTACTGTCATCTGCAAAAGAGTAGATTGGATTCACCCGGTCGAGTGATTCATTCATCGCCCGGTGTTTGACTTCCATCTCTTGAAGACTTGGCCTACGGTCGAGTGAATAAGAATGACAGAGATTACTGTCATCCGCAAAAGAGTAGATTGGATTCACACTCTGACCCAGGAGATCGTCATTTTCATTGAAAATGAGGAGGAGAAAGGCAGAGCCCTGTGGCACACCTGCAGTCAATTTATGCTCGTCGGATGAAACCCTATCTACAACAACTTTTATAGTGCGATCTCTGAGAAAACTCGATAAAAATCGAGTGAAGTTATCACCGACACCAAAAGCATCGAGCTTTGACAAGAGTGCGTCGTGCCATACTCTGTCAAAGGCATTGGAAATATCAAGAGCCACTACCTTACTCTCACCAAGCCGGTGGATGGATCGACTAAAATGATCCGAAAGGAACGCCATCAGGTCTCCAGTAGATCTTATTCTACGGAAGCCATACTGCCGATTATTAACGTCATCGGACGCAAGATATTTCACAAGATGGTGGTTAACTATGCTCTCCATAACCTTCGAGAGCGCAGAACAAACTGCAATTGGGCGGTAATTTGCAGGGTTACTTGCATCATCTGGACATTGGCAACCTTCCAATGCGCCGGGCTGACTCCCGCACGGTATGCAAGGATGAAAACGTTGAGCAGTGGACGTGCCAGCGTCGAACATTGAAGAAAATGAAGAACCACAAATCTTCTGATTCCGACAACATTCCAGCAAATCTGTTAATATATGATGCATCAGCGTTAGCAGATGTCATTACCCCAATCATCTGATATGAATGGATAAACAACGAAATCCCTACGGAGTGGAAATAGGGAGTTGTTATCACTATCCCGAAAAGAGTGAATTAACTCTGTGAAGCAACTGAGCAACGTGCTCAATGCTATAGGTAATGTGATGGCGACGGAATGGTGACGTGATACCGGTGGGGATTAAATTCAAAGTAAAGCGTAAGCGGATTTCAGTCCTGGTCGTAAGTTGTTGTAAAAATATATTAGCAGTTGCTTCTACCAAAATTCAGTTGTGGGTACTAAAGACAGTCGTGACAAGCTCAACAGCCACCTGTCGAATTTACGGTTGTTGTTAACTCTTTTCAAACAATTAGTTCTGTAGGGAATTGAGGTAATCAACAGGAAATCACTTTTCGGCATTTAATGGAATATGTAAATAATTTAATGGAATATGTAAATATGTGCCTTGAGATCAAGCGGAGAATTGTGCCTGCGAATAGATGTTATTTTGGGCTAAGCAAGCACTTTAGAGATAAAGCCCTCTCTCGAGTAACAAAAGTCCAGCTGTACCAGACTCTCATTCAACCTGTTTTGCTTTATGGCGCAGAATCCTGGGTCCTATCGCAAGCAGACGAAATATCTGTAGGAGTCTTCGAGAGAAAAATACTCCGAAAAATGTATGGCCCTATAGTGCACAACGGCGAGTATCGGCGACGCATGAATCATGAGCTGTATGAGCTTTATCCTGACATTGACATTGTTAAGCGGATCAAGATAACGCGATTGCGCTGGCTAGGCCATGTCAGTAGAATGGATGAAGATGAACCAGCGCGAAGGGCTTTCGAAACCGAACTCGAAGGAAGACGAAAAATAGGAAGACCAAGACTCCGCTGGAGGGATCAGATTGACGAATCCCTGCGTACACTTGGTGTTGCCAACTGGAGAGATAAAGCAAAAGATCGAACTGGTTGGCGAAATATGTTATCATCGCTTTGTAAGGTCCCTGACCCCCCGGGGTTGTCCGAGACCGGATAAGTAAGTAAGTAAGAAATATGTTTACTTACTTAGGTGGCCAACAACCCAGAGGGGTCAAGGGTCTCACAAAATGAGGATAACATGTGCATCCAACCGCTTTGATTTTCAGCTTATCTCATACAGTTGCATACATCAACCTCGTGCAGGCAATCTTCCACTTGGTATTTCCAGTGAAGTCCTTCGAGTACGTCTTCGAATACCTTTCGCATTGGTTCATTCTTATCCATTCTACTGAGACTGCCTAGTCAACGCAAACGCGTTATTTTGATTCGCATAACTACGTCAACGCCGGGATACAGATTATACAGTTAATGGTTCATATGTCGTCGACACTCGCCATTTTCTATTATAGGACCAAATATTCCTAACTCATTTTTGTTGATTTCTTCCCAATTCTCGAAAATACTTCAGTAACTCTCGCAGATTTCGCTCAATGATGTCTAAGTCACCAACATACGCGAGCAGCATGTGACTTTTGCTGCTGATAGTTTTTTTCGTATTGACTGCAGATTTTCTCACAATGACATCAATTAAGATGTTGAAGAGATCGTATGATAGCGTGTCAATCTACCTGAGGCCTCGCCTCGTATTAAATGGTTTGCTGCTTTAGTTTAAAAATTTTTTCTGAGGATTTCGTGTCGGTGCATCGCATTCTACAAAGGCATGTCGGTTTAGCAGGAATATCAAGTTCCAACATAGTTTGGTATAATTGGTACAGGTGGTAGGTTTCGATTTGGTTCTCTTGGGGGTTTCTAGGATTTGTCGTAATGTGAATATCTGGTAGACCTTCCAGGCCTAAAGCCGCACTGATAAGGTCCGATCAGATCTGCAACAAACGGCTTTAGTCTTTCGCACATTACGTTCCAAAGGACCTTGTATGCGATGGATAAAAGGCTTTTCCACGACAGCTGGTACATATAAAGGGTTTTTCATCAGAGACGCTACAAAAGTAAATCGATAGGGACAGCAAGCGACGCCATATTTTTTCCCGCTCTTTCGACATTTTACTTCAGTAAGGTTTGCCATTTCATCATGGAAAGATATACGAGCCAACAACGAGTCGAAATTATTAAAATTTACTACCTAAATTTGGAGTCAGTGGCCTCAACTTTAAGAGCGCTACGTCCATTTTATGGTCGTCATAATCGTCCTACCAGATCAACAATTGAGCGTCTAGTGGACAAATTTGAATCCACAGGCACAGTACAAAATGTTCCCGTGCCAGTGAGACAAAGAAGTGCCCGTAGTGTCGAGAATATTACTGCCGCTGAGGCTTCAGTTCAAGAAAGCCCAAATGTGTCTCTCACACGTCGTTCTCAAGCATTGGGCATCTCTGTGACGTCGTTGTGGCGAATTTTGCGAAAAGATCTTGACCTACATCCTTACAAGATCAAACTGACACAAGAACTGAAGCCGCTTGACCACCATAAGCGTCGTATGTTCGTGAATTGGGCTGAGCAACAACTTGAAAATGATTCGGATTTTCAGTGGAAAATCATCTTTAGCGATGAGGCTCATTTCTGGCTGAATGGCTTCGTCAATAAGCAAAATATGCGTTATTGGTCAGACAGCAATCCACATGTAATCCATGAGTCATCATTGCATCCCGAAAATATTACGGTTTGGTGCGGTTTATGGGCCGGCGGCGTTATTGGGCCGTACTTCTTCCGTGATGATCAAGACCGGCACATTACTGTGAATGCGAATCGCTACCGTTCAATGATAACCGAATATTTTTGGCTTGAATTGGATAATATGGACTTGGAGGACATGTGGTTCCAACAGGATGGCGCCACAAGCCACACAGCGAATGCCACAATCAATTTATTGGAACCAGGTTTGGTGAACGTGTTATCTCACGAAATGGCCCAGTCGATTGGCCGCCTCGGTCGTGCGATTTGACTCCGTTAGATTATTTGTTGTGGGGCTACGTCAAGTCTATGGTCTATGCCAACAAGCCAGCGACGATTGATGAACTTCGTACGAATATCGAACGTGAAATTGCAGCAGTATCAGCCGATTTATGCTTGAAAACCGTCGAAAATTGGGTTCAGCGTCTGGACTTCTGCAAGCGTGCCCGTGGTGGCCATGCAAAAGAAATCGAGTTCCATACATAATGGCATCGAACGTACTTTCACAGGAATAAAGAATTTCATTGGTATCTAAAACCGGTTTTGTTTTATTTAAAAATTTTTTTGTAGCGCTCTTATTGAAAAACCCGTTATGTACGGTGGTAGCTGGTACAATATGTAAGAAAACCTACACGATATTGACTACGCAGTTGTTTTATGTCTTATGGCCCATAAGTTTGATGACATCAAGGATGAGTTACTGTCTCTTCGTAAATGCAAATATCTGTGTGATTCATATAAAATGGAAAATCTATTATGAAATGAGGACAAGACAAAATTAATGGTTTCAACGAGTGGGGTTTCAACGAGCTATATATTGACATAGTTAAGCGGATCAAAATAACGCGATCGCGCTGGCTAATCCATGTCAGCAGAATGGATGAAGACGAATCAGCTCGAAGGGTTTTCGAAACCGAACTCGAAGGAGGACGAAAAATAGGAAGACCAAGACTTTGTTGGAGAGATCAGGTTGACGAATCCCTGGGTACACTTGGTATTGGCAAATGTATAGATAAGACAAAAGATCGAACTGGTGGGCGAAATATGTTATCTTCGTTTTGTAAGGTCCCTGACCCTCCCGTGGTTGTTCGAGACCGGATAAGTAAGTAAGTAACTAGAACACAAAACTTAGCCCAGTGTTAAGTTGGTACTTTTAGACGGTTGCACTACTTGGAGCTCAACGAAGATAACTATAAATATTTACCAAACAATCTGTGAAACATTTAGTTTTCGTTTTCCCTGAGGACGCTCAAAGAAGGGTCATATTTCCCAATGCAGTAAATTCATACCGAAGTGGAGGGACTTGAGACAGAAAAACGAACGCATGTGACTCAACAAAAAATATGTGTACATACAATATGTATACATACATACATATGTATATATAATATTTCGCACAATGTCAGTCTGATGAAATACAATTTGTTGACAGTCAATCGATTTTTATTTTATTACAGAAATCCTATTCGTGTTATTTTTGAGTGATCCAATTACTGATAAAATTTCAATAATATTTTTATTGTCCGACAGAATACGAATAATGACAACAAAAAATGTGATGTGATGTGATTGGCTGTCACTCAGTTGTATAGTCACTACAGTATAGGGGCTGATATATTTTATTTGGCAACCGACAGCTGTCAAGTAAAGAACTTAGAATCAAAAAAAAGAGGTGAAGTTATGTAAGTTAAATTACAAAAAGATTACATTTTCATTTGTCTGTACACTCTGAACAATCTGTATTTTTTTCCTGTTTGGATGCAAATATAACGTGTATTTGGAGCTTATCGCAAATATGGTATAATTGTGTCCAAAAACATTTGGTTTGCTATTCAATATTACATGTTTGAGACACAATGATTAATATGTTGTAATATACGTGTTTGTGATCCAAATACAGTTTTGTTTGTGATACAAATACAACTGTGTTTGGTGTACCGTTTTATTCAGTTTTTTTTGTCGCTATGCTCTGTCGAGAGCTATGTAGAAACATAAAAGTTGAAGTGAAATGTCGATACAAACATACGTTTGTTGTATGCAAACTCATATCCGAATTCAAAGTATTCGATCATAACGATGACATAGATGTGCTTTCCTGCAAATGCCCACGTTTTTACTACAAAATATCGTTCAAATATCCCATTCATTCTCAGTAATATTCAAACTGAATAGTTTTTCCATCAACATGAATAATGCGGCATGCAGCTCACAAATAACTGTCGTCATGACCATATTGTTACGATTTTTCTAGTCGTCCTTTTAACGCTGTTTTCGTTAAGATTCGTTTTAAAATTACGATACGTTAAACAGATGTAGTTAATTTTATTTTCCTTATACAGTACAACAGTTCGCTTTATTTACACCACTTTACATTAACAATTGTCTATATCCAACTTTTTTACATTATAGTCGAATATGGAGATTACCCATTTCCAGAACCAGTGGTATTGCAGTTTTGGAATCTTAAGGCATTTGCAGCGGATTCGTCAACTTGTTTGTTGTAAGGGTATACCTTCAGGCGCAGCACCAATCGCTCTGCCATTTACATTACGTTAAGGCAAAGCTTTTACTTGATGGTAGCAATATTGATCGATAGATCGATCTCCTTCCTGTTCGTATCCTTTGCCGCTGATTCACTACCAAAAATTCCGCTAGGTTGATTGACCATGGCTTGCTGAAATACAGTAATGAATCCATATTTCGTCCACTGTTATAAATAATACCAAATTGACACATTCATCTGCGGTGTTAATGGTTAATTGTTAGTAATAGTAGTTATCAAATTTCGGCCAACTTTTCCATGGGCGAATTTTTTCAAAATATTTTTTATCCTCTTAATTGTGATCTTAATCTATATTCCAGAGGAAATGCATTTTAACCCCAATTTAATTTTTAATTTTCCTTCCAAATGTGCCATTAAATTCATTGTACCGACAGTAGAGATTACTCATTTTCATCAATCTACACCATTTTTTTTTCGTAGTAAATGAATATTCGAATATGGAAACTCTAGGTTTTTTGTTGCTCAACCATTATTCAATTTTCACTTCACCCTGAAGTTGTAATGTGTGTTAAATTTATACAATTGTTGAAATATAGAATAGTTTCTACATGTTTTTTTTTGGATATATTCAAATGTAGTTGAATTTACACAACCCTGCAGTATTTTTTTAGAGAGGTCTCTACTTTTGTTCAGAGAAATACATACATAATAATATACTCATACATTGACATAATTCAGAGATAGGCAAAGTGAGGCCCGTGTTTCAAATTGATTTGAAAGAATTCAGAAAAGTTTGTAATCAGTGCGCCTTTTGCTGATCAAATTTGAATAAAAATTAACTTAAACATGCCCGTAATTATGGACGCTCGAAGACAATGGGTTTTATAGCTAATCCCTAATCCCGATACGTCAACTTCAGGCAAAACCCATAAAGGACACATAAAAGAATAGAAAAATATATTTAACATAACAAACCAATTTAGGAGATTCTGTAGAAAAAAAGTAATTACTTACTTATCCGGTGTCGAACAGCACGGTGTCAGGGACCGTACTAAACGAGGATAACATATTTCGCCAACCAGTTATATTTTGCCCTATCTCTTCAGTTGGCAATACCAAGTGTACGCAGGGATTCGTTAACCTGATCCCCCCAGTGGAGTCTTGGTCTTCCTATTTTTTGTCTTACCTTGAGTTCGGTTTTAAAAACCCTTCCTGCTGGTGCGTCTTCATCCATTTTGCTGACATGGCCTAGCCAGTGCAATCGTATTATTTTGATCCTCTTAACTATGCCAATGTCGGGATATAACTCATACAGCTCATGGTTCATCCGTCGCCGATACTTGCCGTTGTGCACTATAGGACCATACATTTTTCGGAGTACTTTTCTCTCGAAGACTCCTACAGATGTTTCGTCTGCTTGCGATACGATTCCAGGATTCTGCGCTATAAAGCAAGACAGGTTGTATGAGAGTCTAGTATACTTGGACTTTTGTTACTGGAGAGAGGGCTTTATCTCTAAAGTGCTTCCTTAGCCCAAAATAACATATATTCGTAAACACATTTCTCCGCTTGACCTCAAGTCTGACGTTGTTGTTTTTGATTACGGCAGATCCAAGGTATATAAATTCGTCCACTATCTTGAAATTATAAAGGTTATCAACGTTCACACTTTGGTCTAATCGCATGGTGACCCTGCTTGTAGAAACCATTAATTTTGTTTTGGCCTCACTTACTGCCACACCCACTTTTGCTAACTCCTTCTCAATTCTCTAAAACAACGCAGTAACTTCTCTAACTGTGCGCCCAATGATATCCAAATCATCAGCATACACGAGCAGCATGTGACTTTTGCTGCTGATAGTTTTATTCATGTTGACTGCAGCTTTTCTCATAATGATCTCCACTAAGATGTTAAAGCGACGATAGGTTGTCGCCTTGCCTGAGTTCTCGCTTAGTTTGGAAAGGTTCGGTAAGATACTTCCTAACTTTCACTGCGGATTTGGTGTTCGTTCTAGGTTATCCTGCAGAGGCGTCTGAGTTTTGCAGCAATACTAAACTCAAAGTGCGTGAAGATAAATTGAAATATAACTAGCAGAGACACAAACCATTTCAGTTTGCCGAGGTCTCTTATTGTGTTAACAGAGCTATGTTAAAGCGCATAAAATAGGAAAATGTATAAAAAGAATCATTTTTAGATTTGATTTAGATTAGATTTGAACAATATTTTAAATTTAAATTCAGAAATTGGACAGCATATATATTCCAAATTTATATTTTGTCGTAGTTCAAAAAAAGTACAATATTTTTGTCGTTCAAAACCTTAAAGCTTTTAACGTACACTGTGGCCAAATGGGGCTTTAACCACGAACCAAATATATACCCGATGATAATTTTCGAAATTACACTCCACATTTTTCAGAACGGTTTCAGAATCTAGCAATTTAAGATTTTCAGTTTCGGGACTCTTTTTCGAATTTGGCCCACTGTGGGTAAATGCGTCGTGAATGATGGACCAAGTGAATACGCTCTTATAGCCCCTGAGGTGTACATTCTAAAAACGGTAACCATATATTTCAGAACAGTTTCAGCATGTCAAATACGAATTTTAAATTCATATACGAAAACTGATTTTGGCCCGCTGTGGCAAAATGGGGCTTCAACCATGAATCAAATATATACCGGTTGAGACCCCTTGAGGTGCACTTCTCCAATTTACTAAACTCATTTTGGCGTAGAATACGTCTTACCTTACGGTATAGGGAGTCATGTCAGATTGTTATTGTTGTAATCTTTATTTATTTATTTATTTATTTATTTATTTATTTATTCATATAGTAATACAAAAGCCTTTAAGGCCAATAATAACGTATTACAAGTAATATACGCCCAAGTAGAATTACCTTAACCTACATAAACCATATTTGAAATATTAAATATATACATATATTCATTTAACATGAATTCATGATTGGCTCCCCAGCCATAATTACATTACTATAGATAAAAATGTAGTCCTAATCAGAGACAAAATGTATTCAAACAGAATCAATAGCATAGGAAACAAATTATGTAGACACAGACAAATAATAATCAAGTATTTTTAAACGGAAAGCGTTATTGGTGTGAGAGAAAACCCGAAGCTCGACAGGTAGTCGATTCCATACACGAGCGACGCGAACCACAAAAGATCTTTCAAACATAGAGTTAAATATTATGGGTATAAGAACTTGAGTATTCCTACTAGAGTTCGAAAAATTAAACACACCACGTAGGAGAGCAGGAACCCCACTTTTCACCACTTTATAAAATAGAAAAACATTTCTGAAATTTACAAAATCCATAAATGACACACCTAAAAATCGTTTAACATGTACAGATATATGGTCACGCCTCCGAATACTGTACACAAATCGAGTAACAACATTAACCACACGCTGTAATTTCATAAAGTTCACAGAAATTGTGCCAGACACAACCTCTATTCCATACAAAACTTGCGGCAATAAAATAGCATGAGCTAAACGGTATCTAACCCAAGGTGGTAGATAAATGTTCGAAGAATATATCCTACGTAGGCTAAGATAAGTTCTACAATGAATAGAGTTAATATGAGCCGCAAAACTGAGTTTACTATCAATTATTACTCCTAAACATTTATGGTGATCAACAAAATCAACTTTGGACTGTCCCAAAAATATATTCAATTCAAGCGTATGAGTTCCAAACATGATAGCTTTTGTTTTCAAGGGGTTTATAACAAACGAGTTATTAAACGCCCATTGCAAAGTGCGACCAAGACAATAATTTACGTTATTTTCCAAAACATCAGGACAGTCCCGGGCACTACTGAATAGGAGCAGAATATCATCCGCAAACAAAACCAATTTACAATTATCAACATGTAAATAGTCGGCGAGACCATTGATATATAGTATAAAAAGTAAAGGTCCCAAAACCGAACCTTGCGGAACCCCAGAGGTTAGTAGAAGCAAACTTGAATTCTTCCCATTTAAATGAACAAACTGAGATCTATTAGATAAATAAGACAAAACAAGTCTGCAAGCCGTCCTAGAAAAGTTAAATTCTTCACTAAGTTTTTTGATCATTAAATTAAAATTAATTGAATTAAATGCTTTCGTCAAATCAAGCGAAACTAAAACACTATATCTATTATAATTTAAATCATTCCTAACAGTATCAGTAAGGTGTAAAAGCAAAGACGTAGTGCTGTGACCCTCGCGAAAAGCAAACTGACCATTACAAATTTTACCCCTAGAATGCTTTAAAATTTGATCCTTTAGAATATGCTCACATATCTTGGACAAAACAGGAAGTATCGAAATCGGCCTTAAGTCATCATGACCATTAACTACTGAACACTTAGGTATCGGCACAATCCGAGCAGTTTTCCAAGCTGCAGGGTATGTTGAGGCTGTTAATATAGAATTAATTAAGTGCAAAATTAAGTCAGAAATATGAGGGAAGACAATTCTCAAAAACTCAGCAGAAATTCCGTCAACACCAACAGACTTAGACTTGACTTTACCTAATGCAACTGCTACATCATCAACCGTAACACAAGAAAATGAAAAGGCATGATCATTATCCTGAACCAAATCTAAACCCAACTCATAGTCTACATTAACTGCCCCACCACAAGCAAAAAAACTATTTACAGCCTCAACATCACCATCATAAGACATATCATCATCACCGAAACATCCCGAGCCTCTGAGAACACGCCATAATCCTGCAGAGTTCAATTGTTTAAATACCTTAGAAAAGTGTTTCTTCCTCTCATCCCGAATAATCCGCTTAGCCCTATTCCTGTATTTACAATAAATTCTCCTATTCTCAAAAGTATTATCTAAATGATACATACTATATGACAAATCTCTGAGAGACTGCGCAAATAATATGCTATTCGATTTAATCCAGTCATCCTTACCAGAACGAATTCGTACTTTAACAACAGGGACAAATGTAAAAAGTTGAGCAATAAGTGCTGAAATTAGGGAACATTTGGCATTAACATCAACTTCAGTTAACAGAGTACCCGAATCAAATTCTGAGAGACAGTTTAGTAATCCATCCCAATCAATATTTCTATAATCATAACACTCAATAAAGTCATCAATTTGAGTGATATTAATATCAAAAGCAGCAAAAATGAGTGCATGATCAGAAATTGATGGACATTGTACCTGATTAGAAAGGGAAACCAAAGAACTGTCACTTACCAACATAAAGTCAATTAAAGAAGTAGTGTTGTGCACAGCATCATAATGAGTAGGTTTCGAGTTATGCAAAATAGACAAACTTAACATGGAACACGTTGTACGCAGCAAACTCGCCCTTGATGTATTAAACATATTGCAATTGAAGTCACCAACAACTATGACATTGGAATAATTCAAAAAAATATCATAATGAAGCTCCTGAAATGATAATAAATCGCCTGGAGGAGACAAATATACTACACCAAACAGTACCTTTGCACTGCCAGAGTGGAGTTCAAGAAAGAGTGATTCACATTTTCCCAGCACAGAGGTTTTAAATACAACTTTACACACTAGTCCAGTTGCTACATAAATACCCACTCCACCACCTCTAACTCTAACACGGTCATTTCTAAAAAACTTATACCCAGGAATAGATACCGCACGATTAGAAACCTCTGATTTTAGCCACGTCTCAGATATACCAATAGCATTAAACTGAGACCCAGCCAAAATAGACTTCAACTCATCAAATTTTGTTGAATTTAAAGTAGGCCTAATGCTCCGACAATTCAAATGTGCAACGTTAAACTTATCATTACACGAAAGCAGAGCAGAATTTAAGTACATATTGTCACTAATCACAGGACCAATGTTTAAGTCAAAAGACATCAGAACCAAAGAATGCAATTATTGTGGGGAACCAACCATCAAACATATTATTTACAAAATTACCGTTAAAATTATATTTCATTATTAAATTCAAAATTTAAAATTCATAATAACGCAGCTGATCATTAACAGCAGAATGAGATCGATAAATATTAGTTAGGAAAATTCATATGTATTCAAAAAAGAATTAGGTATCAGATGCATAAAAATGCTTAAGAAAAGAGAAGAAAAAAAATACATTAATACACAAAGCACAGACCAAGACTTAACGGAAACAAAGCACTACAATGCAAAGGTTAACGCAACAAGCCAAAATTTTAAAAGAAGATCGTTAAATCGAGGTAAGACTGCACATAACAAAAGCTAGTAATAATTAATTATGCGTTACAACAGGACCATTCAGCATCATGGCACACTCATGGGTATCACGTACAACTTCCTTACCATCCAGAAGAACTAACTTGGCACGAAGCCTGTCAGCATTCAAAATTTTGAAGTTAGTAATAACTTTCTGATGACGGAGCTTCTTGCAGACAGAATTCAGATAACCAGCAGCTGGAGTAAAATGATCATTAAGATACAATCTGTTGGTTAAATCACCACCAGGACCATCCAAGATATCACAAACTTTGAGTGAACGTGTTTTGAAGTACTCCCTCATGATAGCGTCTCTCATACCAACATTGTTAAGCTTAACAAGAATTTGCTTTCGATTGCTGATATAACAGACATGGTTAATATCCTGACTAGTAATCGGTATCTGATAAAAACGGCCCAGAGCAGCCACAGCAGTAGCAAGATCTCGCATTCCCTCAGGCAATCCACCAATAAGGAAATCAGCACGGTTAAGTCTTCTTTGTAGCACATTATTTTCAGCCTGAAGAGCCTGTAGTTTCGAAGATGTAGAGGATTCAACTTCCATAACACGCTTACTACACTGCACAATATCCATCTTCATTTCATTTAAGCAGGAACTCATTTCATTTCTTATGTTGTCAAGAGCAGTTTTGATAGAACTTTGTTCAGCCTGATTATTTAAAATGAAATTATCAAACTTTTCATTCAGTTTGCTGATTTCTTGGGCAACTCCAACACTATCACACTGGTTAGTGAGGTTATGATCACAGGACCCACAAATATACACACTCGCCTTTATCGCCTTAAACGCCAACAGATCTTTATCAGAGATGTTTGCACAGACTGCATGCAACCATCGAGAACAGATCCTGCAACTAGTACATCCTTGGGTCTTCGTAATGGGTTCATTACAAGCCCCACATTTAGTTGTTTTACTCGGCATATTCACAACAGCAGCAATAACAGCAGCAACAGCAACAATGCAAGAACGGTTACAAGTTCCCCTAACAAACGCAATGCAACAACAGCAACAAGAATTATGTAAAACTTCAATTCCAAAGTAGACTTTCACAAGCTTATTTTCACAATTTTTGAATAATTTTAATATAATTTTTAGAATATTTATCGAAGTAAACAACAAGCAGTGCAAAAAGACCACAGTAAATAATGAAAATAGCTAAACTAAAAGCAAAACAATCAGCCGCGATAGAAAACACGTTTACTCAGGCATAGCGTTACCAGATTGATTATGAGGAAACGGCGAGATAACTGTTTTTAAAAATTTTTTTGTAGGTACATGAAGATGTTATCTTTCGTTTGATATACATTTCATATTGGTTGATAACTTCCTAATATTTAAATTTCTCAAATGAAAATTGTTTAAACACATACACTCAAACATATGTGTGGTGCTGTTTCAGTGTGGACACAAACCTTCGGCTGTTGTTTTGATTGATGAAATATTGAAATTTCGTATATTTACTTATGTATTTAAGTGAAACAAAATGTTAAATGTGAATTTGAATTTAACATGGATATATAATTATACAAAATATATGAAAAAATTAATTCATACATTTTTATGTTAAATGAAAGTGCTGCCTAGTAAGCAAAATGACAATGCTGCTTGATGCTGTTTGACAGCAGCTGACAGTTGACGTTTAGTAAATTAAAATAAAAACTACTAATCAAAATGGCACCTACACGAAATACAAGAAAGCAACAACAAAAAAGTAATTATCAAATAAATAAATTCATTTGCGTATGTTGTTTATCATTTATTGCTATATATGTTTTCTGTCTTATCGGATGGCGTATTCTACGTTAAACTTAATGGCCGTGTCTCTGACACAGCCTGCAGGGACAGTCCGTGGCCCAAGGCCTCGGACAACTGTCTACTGTTTTTTCAGAACTGTTTCAGATTCTCGAAATGTAAGATTTTCAGTTTCAGACGATGTGGCCAAGTGCATCGTCAACCATGGACATATGTGTAATCCATTAGATCCCTCGAAGTGTACATTCTGTACATATTATTCAGAATGTTCAACTTCGAATTTTAAATTCATCTACGAAAACTGATTTTGGCCCAATGGCAAAATGGGGCTTCAACCATGAAACCATGAGTACTTAATAATTGAATTTAATTTAAATAAATTCGGAATACATATGCTTTATAATTTCTGAATTTGACTTTTAACTATTGTTCAAATCTGCTAAAAAGTGATTCCTTTTGTATATTCTCCTATTTTAAGCGCTTTAACATAGATCTGTTAAGGCAATAACAGAGCTCAGCTAATTGAAGTGGTTTGTGTCTTTGCTAGTTATATTCGAATTTATCTTCACGCAGTATTTTGGGTATTTCAGTATTTATTATAATTAATGTATTTTTACAAATATTATTAAAATTTAATTAAAAATATGCAAAACAGATTATCGCACACCACATTTAAATAAATTTGAAATTTAATTAATAAGCTAAATAGGCTTTTGTATTTTCTTAGTATCAGATTTGTATTTCAATCCATTGCACAAGAACATCAAAACCAGTTGACCGCAAATTTCAATTGCACACACAACACAGCTAAATTTCAGTGTCATCAACATTCTATTTATACACAAGAGACACAATTAACACGCCACATGCAAGCACATTGTCAGCTGTTAGAAACATTAGATTTGGAAGGTTCAACAACATATTGCGTTCAACATCTAGAGAAGCAAAAAATTAACACATACGGACACTTGGAAGCAAAACCACAGACTCTTGAAATACGACAATAACCAACTCAACCCAATTAGGGAGTGGAACTGTTGAAGCGACACTTTTAATAGCAATTCAGAACTTGCTCGCTCCTTAAATGGGCAAAATAAAAGTAACATGCAACCAAAAATATGGGCATCAAAAAGTTTTAACAATCAAATTGCTGCCAACAACTCTTACAGCCGAAACAAAATTTATTATCGCTTTGGACGTTTTTATTGGCAACAATTAGTTGGGCTAACAGCAGTGGCAGTCACGGAGACAAAGGAATGTTGGGTCTTCGCAGTAGTGAAAGTCTACTTAAACTTTTATCACAAAAATGTCTGCAGGTGGAAACCCAACGGCTGCAGATGATTACAAACCTCTGGTGGCCACAAACGTGCAATAAAATTGTTTTTATATGTTATGAGATAAAAGTTGTAATAACGAAAGTCTCAAGTGCTGCTTGATGGAACATGATGGATGAGATGGATTTGGCCATCATCCAAGCATATTTTGTATTTCAACTCAAGGGTTAAGAGTAAAGTTAAAAATACCAATAGTATATATTTAATACAGAGGAGGAACGAAGCGTAAGCGCACATTGGTATAGTAGGTACTAAGGACAGTCAGGAGAAGAGTTTACGAAATAATTTGTGCATTCAGGGATTTCAAATATCTACAATGTAGGTACAAAATCTGTAACCAAAATTTTGCGGTTTTAATTAAATTTGGGAAAAAATTTTAAATTAAAACATTGGACATTAAATATAAACAATACGTTTAAGACAAATATTTTCATACTTATGTTTAATGCCCAAATTAAAGTAACGTAAATAACAGGGTGATTAATGTTGCGCCTGGGAGTATGCATTGCAACAACATACC
Organism: Phaonia tiefii; assembly: GCA_963931995.1. Classification (NCBI taxonomy): domain Eukaryota; kingdom Metazoa; phylum Arthropoda; class Insecta; order Diptera; family Muscidae; genus Phaonia; species Phaonia tiefii. The sequence goes on from OZ008367.1 coordinate 361,856,350, forward strand.
ACCTCGCCGTACCAGTATCATGAATTCGATTAAGATACCTTTCCACTATTTTAAAAACGACTGCTCGCTTCCAGAGGGCGATAATGTTGGGAGCATTGCTCCTTGCTGGATTCATCAACAACAAGAAAATATACTAAATAGAAGGATCTCTTTCTAGAGATAATATTTGAAGACGTTGAGTCGTATAGATTGCTGAGGTGTTTGACACTTGGAGTTCTGTTTTGGAGTCTGTGATTAAACGCCCAAAAGTAGGCAACGCAAAGTAATAGTAAAATGATTGAATATAGACAATTGTGAATGTTAAGATATGTAAATAAAGTGAACTGTTGTACTGTACAAGTAAAATAAAAAGAATTTAAACTGTTGTACTTATCATAATTTAAAACGAACATTGCATTATTAACGGGAAATAAAACAGTGCTAGGAAAAGGAGGATTAAGGACATTCGTAACGATACGAAGGATTAAAATAACTAAACTACACTAGTCTGCTCACGCTTAGCTTCGTACATGGCGTCGCATAAAAACAGATGTCTTTTCTTAAAAAAATTTTAGAAAATAAAAATCTATTGCAGTTGTCTTTCATGGTTATCAATATCATCACCATTGTCGTTATATTCACAATTATTTTTGTTTGAGTTATTCAATATTCGAATTGTGTTATTACAACATTTTAAAATTGTTTGCATTTGATGTCAACAGAAATAAGATATTTTTCATTTGTTTACCGATGTCCTTCTTGTAAAGTCAAATATTTTGTACGGAATACAATTTTGTTTCTAATACTCTTTTTGTGCAAGTCTGTCTTTCGTTGTATGAACTCTACAGATTTTACTTGAATCAGTTTGACATTTGTCGATTATCCTTAATGTTCACTAATACTCATGCATACTCATATTAGTTTCTGATACATATACAATGCAGAAACAATTTCATTTTGTCTAAATCATCTGCTCAACTCGGACACATTGTGACATCAACATCATCACTATCATCATCATGTATTCAAACTTCTCTTTTTGTCCATGATAGTTTGCTATTAGCTTACTTTACTTTATATGTGGTGAGCCACCAGGGGATCTTCATGTACGATTTTATCAATATTTACATTAGACAGATTCCAAAAACCCAGGAATGAAAACAAAGTGATTTTTCAATCCAATTTACTATCAAGCTACTAGTTTTTACTTTGTATACCCTACACCATGGATTAAGGTTATACTATGTACTTTAATATATGTGCAATAAATCCAAATTTTAAAAATCTAAATTTAAAATCGAAAAAAGACGTCTATTGCTCCGTTGCCGCAACAATACTTCGATTGATTTGTATTAATTTATTAATCACAACCGTTCATGTAGTTCTCCCAACTAAACTCGTATATCGCAAATGTATATCATGTTGTTGCAAACGAGCGTACAAAATTACATTTGCCGCAAATTTAAAAACATTTGCCATAACTGAAAGTAGGCATCTTTCTAATAATAACACAGATTACGAAGAACGCAAATTTCTCTCATTCTCTCGTTCTGTCGACTGTATACATAAAGATGTTTTCTTAGAATATCAAAAATGGCATTATAGTTTAAATTTGTGTGTCTTTGGAACAAAAAACTATTCATTTGTGGTTAAAATTTTTGAAAGTTTCTCTGTTTTCAGACAAATTTTGTTTTAATCTATTACACTAATTTGCGTGTGTTATACCTTACTTTTTGGTTCGCAGTGCATTTTACAAAGTTCTCGCAAATAATATTGCGAAACACAATTCTGCAGAAGATAAAGATTGTGCCTTATGAATATTTTTTCCCAATAATTCATCTATTCTCTCTTCTTATATGTCACTCTTGGTACTTAGTGTATTTGACAAAGTTATCAACAAAATTGTAAGCTCCATCTTTACGGAATAAGACGATTCCAGTTTCACGACTATCTTGATATATATACAAACTGAAAAATCTGTCTTGTTTTGGTGTTTGGATGCAAATATAAAGTGTTTGTAGCTTGTCGCAAATGTGGTATACTTGTGTCCAACTACATTGTGTTTGCTATTACATCTTGGAGACACAAGAAGTAATTGGTTATAAAATATTTTTGTGACCCATATGTTGTTCTTCTGTTGAAAACTGCTGGAAACAAAACTTCATCTTCAATTCATAAAAAAACAGTGCTTGCAAACATATACATGGTTGGTGCTATATGATGCTGGGCCGTTTTTTCAGCGTGTAGGCTAAAAGCCGATAAACATTTTGTTGTTCCATAAAACTAGAATTTTCGTACCTTACATGCTACTTTTGGAACTTAGTGGATGTTAAAAAATTTTCAACAGTATTGTGGGCTACAACTTTGCAGAAGATGGAGATTTTGGGTTTTCAACGATGTAATATTTATTTATTGGCTAAAACCCGCAAAAAATATATTTTTTCTGTCTTAATCTTCCATCGATTTGCTCATCTTTGGTGTCTGTATTTGTGTAAGTTGCCAGAGATTCTGAGAGCTGTAAAATTTCCTAATATTATGATGCCAAATATCTAGCAGTTTAGGCAATATGACCGAGAAATTGAACCGCTAACTCAGAGGGAGGACTATAAAAAAATTACTGAGTGTTCGAACTCACGAGCGATGTGTTAACACCTTTTTGTTACACGGTACCTGTTCGATTTTTATAAACACCTTAGTAAATGTTACATAGGAAAATAAAAAAAAAAATAGTATTTGAGCTGAAGGTATTTGAGTTTTGCTATTGCACTTTCTTTTTTTGTTACATCAGCTTTAACATTAGATGTAATATTGTTAAAATAAATAAAGCAATATTTAGCTCACTGAAATAATTGTGTTTGTTTTGTCATAAACAGAGCGACGGCAAAAAGTTTGAATATTATAGAGAACTTATTGCACTCTTTTTCCCTCTCATGTAGAGGGTCTGAGTAAAAGAGTATAATCGAGTCTTATTCTCTGTATAGAATATTTCAATATAAATGCACCATTTCGACAGTACTATTACATAAAACAATACAAAAATCATAAATGTTTCAAAAGGCATCAATGTTTCACACCAAAATTATGAATGAACCAAGTTATGACAAAAAGAGAGTAATACGTTTTGAATCATTCGCCAGATGACGCCAGTGCTTTTGAGGCATATAATTCGTTCCATGAGTTCTCTATACTATTCAATAATCTTTGGCGACGACGACCTGCTTGTTTGTTCGCTGCCGCTACATCAGTCCCATAATACTTGTATTCAGGCAGAGACTATTGTTGGACTACAACCACGTATGTGATGCTAACGCTGTGTGTTGTTTGCATGTGTTCACTTTGATAGGTTGCCCTACCCGTGCCTTTAGATCTTAACACATATAAAGATACACTGTGTGTTAATAATTTATCAACTAAGTATTTTGAATCATAGTTCTATGACGTAGTATAGTGCAGTTATAATTTTTGCAACTAATTATTTTCTCTCGAGGATATAAGCATGCAGGGTATATAAAAGTTCTTCACGACCCATCTATTCCACACTTAATTTTTTTTATATTTTTTTACATAAAACGAATGTATATATTCGGTATTGAAACTGAAGCTAAAATAAAAACAATTTGATATAAAAATGTTTCCAGTGTGTACAGAACTACAAAGAACAATGAAGATGGTTCAGATGGTCTAGAACAAAATTGATAAACAAAAAACTGCCAGTAGCAACTGAAGTTTAATATGGTAAAGGAATCCTAAACCAGTGAATCCCAAAACCAATTCCCTTTAATTAACCAGAACCATTTTGTCAAAATGTGACATGGATATGGACAATAAATATATGTATGAGGGTTGTATGGGAAGTAATGGAGCTATACTAGATAATATATATTTGTCCTTTAGTTATTGAAGCAGAATATAACAATATTAAAATACAAAGTTTAAATCCAAGGATCAAGGATAACAGAGGCGTCAACGTATTAGTGAAGTATTACTAGCTTTATCTTCTTAATATTAATTCTCAAACCCTCAAAATTTTCGCATTATCGGAGAGTCGGTTTAATTGGCCTTGATGTCATTAAATTTGTGGGTCATCAAACATATCACACCCTAAACACAAAAGTGTCACAACTCATGATTTATAAATATATTTATTTATAAATATAGTATACTTGTGTCCAAACACATTGTGTTTGCTATTCAATATTACATGTTGGAGACACAATTATTAATAGGTTATAACATATTGTTACGATTTTCCTTATTCGTCCTTTTGGCGTTGTTTTATTCCCAATAATAAAACTAGGTTCGTTTTAAATTACGATAATTACAACGGTTTAACTTCCTTTTATTTTACTTATATAGTGCAACGGTTTACTTTATTTATAACACTTTAACAAGTTTTATATTTTACTATCAATTCGCGTTGCTTACTTTACGGGGTTTAATCACAAACAGAACTCTCCATTCCAAAGACCTCCGCTATTTATACCAACTCACCATACTCAAATGAAGTTATATCTAGCGAATTCAAGAACCTTCTCGTCCTTGTTGTTGTTGCTTATCTTTGTAGAATCATCTCGAATGGTAGAGAATTATCTTAACTGAGGTGAATTCATGCTACTGGTTTCGCGAGCTGGTACGTTGTTACAATGCATACTTTCAGGCGCAGCACTAACCGCCTGTTATTTACATAATGTTAGTAGAGTCATTAACAGCAAGCAAAAGCTTTTACTTATTCGTAACACTGCCCCCCACTTAAGCCTGTTCGTCCCGAGCAGGCTCAACCCCCCGTTTTCCATACAGGGCTAGTCTTTCCAAATGCACGACTTCCATTTTAGCTCTTGGACGTTGGCTTTTCTGGATTCTATAAACCACGTCATTTATTCGTTTTACAACCTTGTAAGGGCCTTCCCAGTGAGTCTGAAGTTTTGAAGATAAACCTTTCTGGCGCTGTGGGTTGAACAGTAAAACTAGCTCACCCTCATGGAATCCTTCGGAGTTTGCCGCTTGGTCGTACCTGGCTTTCATCTTATTACTGACCAACTTCATTCTGCTGCGAACAAACTCGTGAAGTTCGCTAAGCTCTCCTGGGATACCATCATTCTCCCCACTGTCGGATGCCAGACAGTTGCCTAACTCCAAATTTCTAGGGAGCTTTAACTCTGTCCCGAAGACGGTACTAGCTGGTGTTCGGGCAGTGGTATCCTGGGTGGCCGACCGGTATGCTAGAAGGAATTTTGGTATACGTTCGTCCCAGAATTTTCTATCCTTACTGGCGATCTTGGTCAAATATTCTTCAAGAGCCTGATTAAATTTCTCTACCGTGGCGTCAGTCCGAGGGCGCACTCATGTCGCAGATTCAAAATTCCTACCCTGTTCCGAATGCAGTTCTAAAGGGACACCAAAACGACTTATCCAGTTGTTCACGATAGCTATGCATATTGTTTCCGCTTCTATATTCGGAATTGCGTATACCTCGGGCCATTTACTGAAGTAGTCCATAACGACTAGGGCATATTGGTTCCCAAAGCTCCTTGTTGGATATGGGCCAGCTACACTCATGGATATTCGGTCGAAGGGAGCACTTGGGCTCCCCTAACAACTGCCTCTATCTTAAATTGCTCTAAGGATATGCCATCAACACCAAACATTCCACCTCGGTTGCGAAGTCCTGAAGTGTTTCATTATGCTTTTGCACTCGGCCTCTTAATTCCATGCGATATAAATCCTTCTTGTGATCGCCACCATACTTGCGTTGTAACGCAGCCAGTATATCCTCGTAGTTGTTTCTGGCACTAACGGGAATGCTCTGAAGGACTTCTGCTGCGCTGCCTTTGAGTGCTAAAATTAGCTCTACTGCTTTGTCGTCGGAATTTAAAAACGTCGAATGGTGTAGAGCCATCGTAACTGGGAACTTTCAATCTACTAGAGTCTTCCGAAATTACTCGCACTGGCCCTTCTTGCAACTATCAACTATCATCTTTCTTTCCAGTTCGGCAAATCTTTCCTCCACATCCTGTTCGACCTGTTCGATTTTCTGCCGAAATTCCTCGAATTTCTGTTCGACCTTTCCGAATTGATCATTAACCTGTATCTCCTTGTTATTCATAGCTTCTGAAATTTCATGTAGCTTGTCATTTGTGGCGTTTGATGTTTCCTGCATAATTCTAGAATTTTCACCAAATTTCTCGTCCATAATTCTAGAATTCTCACCAAATTTATTTTCAAGTTTTTCGTCCATAATTTTGGAATTCTCACTAAATTTCTCGTTCATAATTCTAGAATTCTCGCCAAATTTCTTTTCAAGTTTCTCGTCCATACTTCTAGAATTATCGTTAAATTTCATTTCAAGTTGTGCGTTCATTATTCGAGAATTTTCATTCAATTTCTCATTCATAATTCTAGAATTATCGTCCAATTTGGCCATCATGGCAGCAAACATTGTAGAAACATCCACATTACCAGTTGCTTCTTTTGCTCAAATCTCCATTTCGTCTTTGCACTGGAACTGATATGTGTCAATATTGATGTTTCGGCGTTTAAATTCTTCTATTAATCGCCTATGCAGCTCTACCTTATTACCAGCTGTCGGTTGATCCAATTTACTCAACTCCTTCTTTAGTTGTTCAACTTTGAGTTCTTCAAACTTCATCGTTGTCCTTAATTCGTAATTTCACTTCTGACACCAATATTACGAATTTCCCTTTTCGTCCTTTTTGCGTTGTTTTATTCCCAATAATAAAACAAGGTTCGTTGTAAATTACGATAATTACAACAGTTTAACTTCCTTTTATTTTACTTATATTGTACAACAGTTTACTTTATTTATGACACTTTAACAAGTTTTATATTTTACTATCAATTCGCGTTGCTTACTTTACGGGGTTTAATCACAAACTGAACTCTCCATTCCAAAGACCTCCGCTATTTATACCAACTCACCATACTCAAATGAAGTTATATCTAGCGAATTCAAGAACCTTCTAGTCCTTGTTGTTGTTGCTTATGTTTGTAGAATCATCTCGAATGGTAAAGAATTATTTTAACTGAGGTGAATTCATGCTACTGGTTTAGCGAGCTGGTACGTTGTTACAATGCATTCTTTCAGGCGCAGCACTAACCGCCTGTTATTTACATAATGTTAGCAGAGTCATTAACATTAACTTTTACTTATTCGTAACAATATGTTTTTGTGACCGACATATGACTTTGGTTGTTGAAACTGCTGAAAATAAAACGTAACAAACAACAACAAAAAAACAGCAGATCTTCAATTCATGAAAAAAATGATTCCAAACATTAACATGGTACCTGCAATATGTTCCGGGAGCCGTGTTCACCCTGTGGCAAGCAAAAGTTTTACAAAAAATTGCATGAGTTGTCAGGGTATACCACATTGGAACGAAGTTCCTTTCGTTATATATTATGTGCTAGTTAATTCCAACGCGCCTAAGGCGACCGTTGAAAAATACGACAATTTAAATGGATCTTTAACAAAAGATGCTTTTGTTAAAACGATAAACTTTTTTAAGAAAAAAATTTGTTTATACAATGTATTTTTTTTTAAAAAGTATAATTTTTGGTCCTTTTTGTAAGAATATGTATTATATTTTTCCGAAAAGGTCATTTTTTAAAGAGAGGTACATGTTGTATTAAAAGCTAATGTTTTTTTCCTAAGAGAAGGTAGTATTTTTAAGAAGAATCACTTTTTGTAAGAAAAATCCATAAGAGTATGAATTTTTTTACAAAGAAGTGCTTTTTTAAGAACAGGTACTTTTCAAAAAAGTGGTACTCTGTTTAGAAAAAAAGTATTTTTTTACGAGAAGGTATTTTTTTGATGAAAAGGTTTTGTTTTTAAGAATTGGGACTTTTTTTTTTAAAATTTGTCGTTTTTTCAAGGATAGGTACATTTTTAGGAGAAGGTACTTATATCAAGAAAATTTATTTTGTTTCACAATAAAGGTACTCTTTAAAGAAAAGTTTGTTTTTTAAGAAAAGGCAATTTGTTGTAAGAAAATTTAATTGTTATGAAAAGGTAGTTATTTTTAAAAAAAAATAAATTTTTTTTGAGAAAATTTCCTTGTGTCAAAAAATTTCACTTATTTCAGAAAATATTCTTTTTTAAACTTCTTTCACTTTGGCTTTTCTAAATTTACTTTTTATTGGGTTCAAAACTACAATACTATATACTAAGTATTGGTTACAGGCTCCACCTAGAAAACTTCCCATTAAACAAGAAATTTTCCAAGATATGTTAGTATAGACCCAAACCAAACCAAAAGTACCCAATATAGTTGATAATACTGGGCTGTAGCATAATCGTTTAAAAAAAGGTTAGATCTTAATTTTGAAATAGTTAGGCTCGACGTCAATTTTGTTGTATATATTTTAATTTATTTTTCAATATTTCGTCTTACGTCGAAAGACATCATCAGGAATTGAAAAAACTTGAGTATAACACAACATGTAAGTAAAGTAGCGCAGCGATCGCTACCCTCCGTCATCGGTTTGTTAAAGGTAGTTTAATTTTTTTCATTTAGCCCCCATCCCGCAACGTGCGATAAGGAACTTCGTTCCAAAAATCTTACTAATGAGCCGATTAAATTCTACTCAAAAAGTGATTGAATTTAGCATCCAAATTAGAATTACTTCTTAGCGAATTGTTGTAGTGAAATTGCCAGTATTTGTTTGTACTGGGTATTTATGCAGAGTTTCGTGATATGTCTAAGCACATTTCTCTGAAGTTCATGTGACTTTTTTCTTGCATCATTTAATTCAATGATACAATATTATTTTTTTAAAGTCTCAAAGCCTTTATATCTACACAAACTTTAACTCAAACATCTAGAAGTTCCATTCATATGTATTCCAATCACATGTATAGAGAAAGATACCAAAAAGGACCTCCCTCACTTTAAAGTTCAACAAACTCTTCAACACCAACAAATACTCCGCTGTGAATATAGATCACTATCTATTGATTTTCAGTCCATATGGTGAAGGATAAAACAAATAATGTTAAATGGGATGGTTTAAGGACTATGGAAATCTTTCTCCGTCCTGTTTCTCTCTTTTCAAATGATAACAATTGTCTATGTACGAGTACATTAGTAAATTCAATGGATTCTGTTCGCTTCATTTTCAAATATTTAAACAAAGTTTCTGAACCATTTGCGAAATACCAATAGTAAAATGTGTTCATTTGTATTATCAAGAAATGTGTACATAGTATCATAGTATCAATAGTAAATTGATAGTATCATAGAAAGATACATCCACATACCCACAATAAAATACTTCTGTTTCTGTTAGAGAATTAGTTACTGTCACTCCAAATGTTTAACTGGAAATGTCTAGGATGCATCTGTTGCCAATGAGTAGCATATCATAACATCAAGTAGTCGTATTTAAATATTTATAAATACATACGAGGGCTGCTAGGAAAATAACATGTGTACAATGGGGAAGATTACGAAGTTTGATGGTTGCGTAGTTGAATAAAAGGAAAGTTTGGCTGGATCGAATATTTCGATAACCTTAACTATGAAATCTTGAAAACAACTTAAAGAATTTTTTGATTACACAAAACTTTATTTTCCGAATCTTGATATATTCTTACTAATTATCTAATCGTCCTTTTTAAGTGCTCTTTCATTTCACGTTAATAAAACAAGGTTCTTTTTAAATTACGTTAAGTACAAAAGTTCACTTTATTTTACATATATACTATATAAAAACTTGCAAAACTATATATTTATTCAACCGTTTTACTATTACTTAACGCTACGTACTTGTGACTTTTTAAATCAGACTGATTCCATATGCGACAAACATCAGACATTTCTACAAATTCAACATTTTGCCACACAGTTTCTAGCAACTTCTAGGTAATACTGGCAGTATTGCCACTTTTCGTTATATTTCGCAATCATTATACTACGTATTGTTAACTTTATAACAGATAACTTATCGCAAGTCATTTCCAGAACCAACTGGTACAAGGTGGCGCAAAAGTAATCCTCCTATCAGAAAACGCTATAAATTTTGCGATTGGCCCTTAATGTCAGTTCTGTTTTGACATTTGTGTAGTAAACACATGGGAAATACACGTTAATAAACAATGTTACGCTACACTGCTCCAGAACGCGGAATATTGCTGACTATTTATTTGACCAATGATCGGTCTGTGACTTTGGCACAACTTGAATTTCGTCGCAGATTTCCTGGCCGTCCAGCGCCTACTGGTGAAACACTGCGACATTTAGCCGCTCGCCTCGAAGAGACTGGCACAACACGAGATGCTGCCAGGCGTGGCAGACCCCGGAGTAGCCGTTCTGCAGAGAATATTGCTGCTGTAGCCGAGGATGTCATAGAAGCGCCGTCGACAACGACCAGACGACGTGCCACGCTACAGAGCAATGATCAACGAGTTCTTTTTGCCGCAACTTGATGAATTGGGATTGGAAAACATGTGGTTCCAACAGGACGGTGCAACGGCATACACTGCACGTGCCACAACCGATATGCTGAAGGATGCATTTCCCGGGCGCCTAATCTCCCGTTTTGGCGATTTGCACTGGCCAGCAAAATCGCCTGATTTGACCGCTCCAGACGTTTTTTTGTGGGGCAATATCCGTCAAGAATGTGAGGACCTATCGCCGGAAGTTTTGGCCAAAGTGATGGAAAATACCATAAAAATGGCTCAAATGACAATCAACTGTGGCGTCGGCCATTTACATGATCATATTCTCGACTTGATGTAAAAAAAATTAAAAGACCAAATAAAAATAATCCACAAGAAGAATCAAAGTTTTTCTTTTTTTTTTAAATTACAGCCAAAAAACATCGGAAGTTTACTTTTGCGCCACCTGTTATAAGTAAAATATCTACTATGGTAGTGGCAAAGATGATAGGTATACCATATATGGTTCACTCGCTTACTCACCATTTTAACCAGAGGGCATATGCTGTTTCCGCACGACCATTTTTCACTCGTATGTGACGAAAAAGCACTCAAAAATCACTTTTATTTCGATTCTGTTGTTTGAATTAGAAAATGAAATATAGGTAATAGAAAATCATATCGAATTGATATTTTTTGACAATACAAACTGCAAAAGAGCGTGGTTAAATAGTTTTTTCAATAGCTTTTGATTTCAGGGAAATTTACCGATTTACACCACTGCTGCGCCATCTAGAAAATTTCCTTTGTCTTTCAAATCCATCACTTATATTTCATCGTCTATGGTATTTCTATCATCTTTGGTAGTGGCATATAAATAAAAAACCATAGATGGTGATAGATAAGTGGTGGATTTGAAAGTAAAGGAACATTTTGTAATTGGCGCCGGAGTGGTGGATATGGGCAAATTTCCCTGGAAACCAAAACTATTGAAAAAACAGTATAACCCTGGTTTCTTGCCTTTTCTATATTCAACAAATATCAAAAGCGATATGCTCTTCTATTATTTATATTCTATTTTCAAATTTAAACAACAGAACCGAAATAAAAATTATATTTCAGTGTTTTTTCGTCGCATCCGAGTGGAAAATGGTCGCTCGGAAACAGCATGTACCCTCTAGTGAAAATGGTGATTAAGTATATGAATCATCTATGGTTTTTATTTATCTATGATCCGAGTGAAAAATGGTCGCACGGAAACAGTATATGCCCGCTGGTGGAAATGGTGATTAAGCAAATGATGATTCATGCTTAATATGGCGAAAAAGCACTCAAATATCATTTTTATTTTGATTCTGTTGTTTAAATTTGAAAATAGAATATTGTTACAAATAAGTAAAAGCTTTTGCTTACTGTTAATGACTACTAACAGTATGTAAACAACAGGCGGTTAGTGCTGCGCCTGAAAGTATGCATTGTAACAACGTACCAGCTCGCTAAACCAGTAGCATGAATTCACCTCAGTAAAGATAATTCTCCTGTGTAGGAGAATGTTCTACAAAGATAAACAACAACATCTAGTTTCTAGAAGGTTCTTGAATTCGCTAGATATATGTACCTTCATTTGTGTATGGTGAGTTGGTATAAATAGCGGAGGTCTTTGGAATGGAGAGTTCAGTTTGTGATTAAACCCCGTAAAGTAAGCAACGCGAATTGATAGTAAAATACAAGACTTGTTAACGTGTTATAAATAAAGTAAACTGTTGTACTGTATAAATAAATAAAAGGAAGTGATACCGTTGTAATTATCGTAATTAAAAACGAACCTTGTTTTATTATTGGGAATAAAACAACGCAAAAAGGACGAATAAGGAAATTCGTAACATTGGTGTCAGAAGTGAAATTACGAATTAAGGACAACGATGAAGTTTGAAGAACTCAAAGTTGAACAACTAAAAAAGGAGTTGAGTAAATTGGATCAACCGACAGCCGGTAATAAGGTAGAGCTGCAGAGGCGATTAATAGAGTTCGAGTGCAAAGACGAAATGGAGGTTTGTGCAAAAGAAGCAACTGGTAATGTAGATGTTTCTACAATGTTTGCTGCCATGATGGCCAAATTGGACGAAAATTCTAGAATTATGAACGAGAATTCTAGAATTGTGGACGAGAAATTGAGCGAAAATTCTCGAATAATTAACGACAAATTGAATGAGAAATTTGGTGAGAATTCTAGAATTATGAACGAGAATTCTAGAATTGTGGACGAGAAATTGAGCGAAAATTCTCGAATAATTAACGACAAACTGAATGAGAAATTTGGTGAAAATTCTAGAATTATGAACGAGAAATTGGACGAGAATTCTAGAATTATGGACGAAAAACTTGAAAAGAAATTTGGCGAGAATTCTAGAATTATCGACGATAAATTAAGCGAAAATTCTAGAATTATTCAAGAAACATCAAATGCCACAAATGAGAAACTGCAAGAAATCTCCGAAGTTGTGAGCAATATGGAGATTCAAGTGAACGATAAATTCGAAAAGGTTGAAGAAAAAATCGAGGAAATGGGGCAGAAGATTGAAGAAGTCGAACATAAGTTCGGGGAAGTCGAACGCGAACTAAAAAACGATGTAAGCGAATTGCAAAGGAAAATGAATGAACTTCAGTTGCAAGAGGGTCCGGTGCGAGTAATTTCTGAAGGCTCTAGTAGATTGAAAGCTCCCAGTTTCGATGGCTCTACACCTTTCGATGTTTTTAAATTCCAATTCGAAATGGTCGCAATTAAGAACTTGTGGAACAGCAACGACAAAGCTGTTGAGCTAATTTTAGCACTGAAAGGCAACGCAGCAGAAGTCCTTCAGAGCATTCCCGTCAGTGCCAGAAACAACTACGAGGATATACTGGCTGCGTTACAACGCAAGTATGGTGGCGATCACAAGAAGGATTTATATCGCATGGAATTCAGAGGCCGAGTGCAAAAGCATAATGAAACGCTTCAGGACTTCGCAACCGAGGTGGAACGTTTGGTGTTGATGGCATATCCTGGAGAACCCCAAACTTTCCTAGAGCAATTTAAGATAGAGGCATTTGTTAGGGGCATTAACGATCCTGACGTTAGATATTTGGTGTATGCCTCACAAAAAGCTACATTTGTGGAAACAGTTTCATTCGCTGTGGCGAATGAGACGGCGAGGGTTGTTGTCAGTCAACAGACATATCATGTGCGAAGGGTAGAAACGGAAGGCAAATCAAAAGATTTGAAAGGCGCCGTTAGCGAACTGAAGGAAGTGATTCGGATTCTCACGAAAGCGCTATGGCAAGCAACAAAATTGAAAGGTGACAGTCATGGCGAACGTGGCCATATAGGGCGTGACTGTAGAGACCTGAGAAAACGGTCAAGATCTCCAGCGATAGCGGCCGATACCGGACGAGTAAATGACCGTCCACATGTAATCGAGCCTAAACAGGATTTTAAGGCTGAGATCAAAGAGCAAATTATTGACGTCCGATCCCTGAGAATTGAATCCGACGACGAGTGGTTCACGGCACAGAGAAGTGATCCTGTATTGGCAAAAATTATTTTGGCAAAGGAAGAGGATAGACAATTAACGCGGAATGAAATCGCTTCAGAAAGCCCCGTTTTAAAATCATATTGGGCCCAGTGGAATAGCCTGAGATTGCTAGATGGCTGTCTATACCGTGTATGGGAAAGTGAAGATGGTAAAACGGAGAAAAATCTAATTGTGGTACCGGCCTTGAAAGTGAAAGAGATAATTGCAGAATCTCATAATGGTCCGAGTGGTAGGCACCTCGGAAAAGGCAAAACTGTGGAGAAACTAAGGGAACGTTTCTATTGGGTTGGTCGTCAAAAAGCTGTATCTGAGTGGATTGCAGGCTGCACCCAGTGCATGACAACTAAAGGACCAACGCGGAGGAGTTGCGAACAGAGACATCAGGAGAGCCCAAGTGCTCCCTTCGAGCGAATATCCATGAGTGTGGCTGGTCCATATCCAACGAGTAGCTCTGGGAACCAATATGCTCTAGTCGTTATGGACTACTTCAGTAAATGGCCCGAGGTGTACGCTATTCCAAATAAAGAAGCGAAAACAATAAGCATAGCTATGGTGAACAACTGGATAAGTCGTTTTGGTGTCCCTTTAGAACTGCATTCGGAGCAGGGTAGAAATTTTGAATCTGCGATCTTGAAAGAAATATGCGAGAGGAGTGGAATTCGTGGTATAAGAACGACATCAGTGCGTCCCCGGACTGACGGTACGGTAGAGAAATTTAATCAGGCTCTTGAAGAATATTTGAGCAAGATCGTCAGTAAGGATAGAAAATTCTGGGACGAACGCATACCAAAATTCCTTCTAGCATACCGGTCGGCCACCCAGGATACCATTGCCCGAACACCAGCTAGTGCCGTCTTTGGGACAGAGTTAAAGCTCCCTAGAAATTTGGAGTTTGGCAACTGCCTAACATCCGAAAGTGGGGAGAATGATGGTATCCCAGGGGAGCTTAGCGAACTTCACGGGTTTGTTCGCAGCAGAATGAAGTTGGTCAGTAATAAGATGAAATCCAGGTACGACCAAGCGGCAAATTCCGAAGGATTCCATGAAGGCCAGCTAGTTTTACTGTTCAACCCACAGCGCAAGAAGGGTTTATCTCCAGAACTTCAGACTCACTGGGAAGGCCCTTACAAGGTTGTCAAACGAATAAATGACGTGGTTTATCGAATCCAGAAAAGCCAAAGTCCAAGAGCTAAAATGAAAGTCGTGCATTTGGAAAGACTAGCTCTGTATGGAAAACGGAGGGTTGAGCCTGCTCGGGACGAACAGGCTTAAGTGGGGGGCAGTGTTACGAATAAGTAAAAGCTTTTGCTTACTGTTAATGACTACTAACAGTATGTAAACAACAGGCGGTTAGTGCTGCGCCTGAAAGTATGCATTGTAACAACGTACCAGCTCGCTAAACCAGTAGCATGAATTCACCTCAGTAAAGATAATTCTCCTGTGTAGGAGAATGTTCTACAAAGATAAACAACAACAACAACATCTAGTTTCTAGAAGGTTCTTGAATTCGCTAGATATATGTACCTTCATTTGTGTATGGTGAGTTGGTATAAATAGCGGAGGTCTTTGGAATGGAGAGTTCAGTTTGTGATTAAACCCCGTAAAGTAAGCAACGCGAATTGATAGTAAAATACAAGACTTGTTAACGTGTTATAAATAAAGTAAACTGTTGTACTGTATAAATAAATAAAAGGAAGTGATACCGTTGTAATTATCGTAATTAAAAACGAACCTTGTTTTATTATTGGGAATAAAACAACGCAAAAAGGACGAATAAGGAAATTCGTAACAATATAAATAATAGAAAAGCATATCGCTTTTGATATTTGTTGACAATACAAAATGCAAAAAAACATGGTTATATAGTTTTTTCAATCGGGTTTGTTTCCAGGGAAATTGCCCATATCCACCACTCCGACGCCATCTATAAAATTTCCCCTTACTTTCAAATTCACCACTTATCTTTACCATCTATAGTTTTTTATTTATCTATGTCTATGGTTTTTATTTATCTATGGTAGTGGTGAGATTTAACATTCTTGGTGAGTTGCTTTTATTCTTATAACAGTGGCATACTTTTAGGTGCAACCATATTATTAAGATAACCAATTTGTTATTCTGAGATAAATGTTCTTTCAGCCAAACAGCCAATGCATTTAACGTTACAATATTGTTACGCTTAAGTAATAGCCTTTAGTTATGCCAAATGCCTGAAAGAACGTCAATGTCAAAATAATGGCTAAGTTATAATTTTCGTTAGAATGTAAATAATAGGGAGATTAATGTAATGCCTGAATGTAAGCCTTGCAACTACATAACAGTTCGCCAAACCAGTATCATTAATCCAACGCAGATACTCTAGTAGTGGCAGCATTGTTACCAGTAGAAAGATAACGAAATGCAACGACTTGAAGGATCTTGAATTTGCTACAGATAACGTCATTTGAGTATGGTGAGTTTGTATAAATACTCGTAGTTGATGCGATTTGCACTTGGAGTTACTCTGTGATTAAATGCTACAAATTATGCAACGGGAAGCTTGGATATAGACAATTGTGAATACAAAGGTGTGGAAATAAAATAATCTTTTGTACTGTATAAGTAAAATAAAATTAACTAAAATTAATTTCAACCTTTTTAAAATCAATTCGTATTTGCTATAAAAGTGTAGGTCCTAATCTACGAGTCTCCGTATTAGAACGCTCACAGCTAAAAGATTCCGAGAAGCTCTTCCCTACCTTTTCATGTGGTGTAATGGGAAAGAAAGTCAATCAGACAATAGTCCAACGTCTGAATGTTTGTGTCACCTCTATTATATCAGAATGTAGTTTAGCATCAATAAATAAAATTCTTGAAAGAAAAGTGCACGATTCATTTTAAAAATAAATCCCACAATTTTTGACCGAGTTGAAATATTTGTATATTTGTATTGTACTTCTTCCGATGCATGTCAACTTGTTCCGATTAGGTATGGAATGCAATATCCAGCAAATGACTCATGAGGCTTTGATCATAGGCCCCTTGCTCTTTTCCAGAAATTTTCGATGATATTTCGATTCCGAATCTAACTAGCAGAGACACAAACCACCACAGTTGGCAGAAGTCTGTTATGGCAATAACATAACTATGTTAACATATAGAAATAAAGTGTATTTAATGATATATTATTTTCAGCCGATCGGAAAAATATATAGAAACAAAACTTATAACTTCTAAAGGTACTTCGTGGCAATACAGAAAGAAATTGTCCCTGCTGCCGCAAGGATTACCTCATTCGCTCAGTGGGCTAAAGTAAATTTAGAGTATGAAAATTTAAATCGATCAACTTTGGAAAACAAGGAATTCTCCCGTGTTCTCACATAGCTTGTTGGAAAGCTCCTGTTAAGCACTTTCAGAATTTGTAATCAAAATGTGGAAAAAGAGTTTGGAATTAAGAAAAGATGCTAATTTACTTTCGGACCCCCAAAAATAATTTCGCCCATTGTGCGAAAACAAGGAATTCTCCCGTGTTCACATACACTTCGTTGGAAAGCTCTTCCTAAACACTTTTAGAATCTGTAATCAAAATGTGGAAAAAGAGTTTGGACGTAAGAAAAGATGCTAATTTACTTTCGGACCCCCAAAAATAATTTCGCCCATTGTGCGAAAACAAGGAATTCTCCCGTGTTCACATACACTTCGTTCGAAAGCTCTTCCTAAACACTTTCAGAATCTGTAATCAAAATGTGGAAAAAGAGTTTGGAAGTAAGAAACGATGCTAATTTACTTTCGGACCCCCAAAAATAATTTTGCCCATTGTGCGAAAACAAGGAATTCTCCCGTGTTCACATACACTTCGTTGGAAAGCTCTTCCTAAACACTTTCAGAATCTGTAATCAAAATGTGGAAAAAGAGTTTGGAAGTAAGAAAAGATGCTAATTAACTTTCGGACCCCCAAAAATAATTTCGCCCATTGTGCGAAAACAAGGAATTCTCCCGTGTTCACATACACTTCGTTGGAAAGCTCTTCCTAAACACTTTCAGAATCTGTAATCAAAATGTGGAAAAAGAGTTTGGAATTAAGAAAAGATGCTAATTTACTTTCGGACCCCCAAAAATAATTTCGCCCATTGTGCGAAAACAAGGAATTCTCCCGTGTTCACATAAACTTCGTTGGAAAGCTCTTCCTAAACACTTTCAGAATCTGTAATCAAAATGTGGAAAAAGAGTTTGGAAGTAAGAAAAGATGCTAATTTACTTTCGGACCCCCAAAAATAATTTTGCCCATTGTGCGAAAACAAGGTATTCTCCCGTGTTCACATACACTTCGTTGGAAAGCTCTTCCTAAACACTTTCAGAATCTGTAATCAAAATGTGGAAAAAGAGTTTGGAAGTAAGAAAAGATGCTAATTAACTTTCGGACCCCCAAAAATAATTTCGCCCATTGTGCGAAAACAAGGAATTCTCCCGTGTTCACATACACTTCGTTGGAAAGCTCTTCCTAAACACTTTCAGAATCTGTAATCAAAATGTGGAAAAAGAGTTTGGAATTAAGAAAAGATGCTAATTTACTTTCGGACCCCCAAAAATAATTTCGCCCATTGTGCGAAAACAAGGAATTCTCCCGTGTTCACATAAACTTCGTTGGAAAGCTCTTCCTAAACACTTTCAGAATCTGTAATCAAAATGTGGAAAAAGAGTTTGGAAGTAAGAAAAGATGCTAATTTACTTTCGGACCCCCAAAAATAATTTTGCCCATTGTGCGAAAACAAGGAATTCTCCCGTGTTCACATACACTTCGTTGGAAAGCTCTTCCTAAACACTTTCAGAATCTGTAATCAAAATGTGGAAAAAGAGTTTGGAATTAAGAAAAGATGCTAATTTACTTTCGGACCCGCAAAAATAATTTCGCCCATTGTGCGAAATCAAGGTATTCTCCCGTGTTCTCTTGTACATGAAAACGTGGGTTCGATCCGTACTTGACATTTCTTTCGACGACGGTCACTTCGCTTAGTGATGGCGACACTATCGAGTACTTAGCCGTGAAAAAGCTTCTCAAAATTCCGTTCGTAACCGGTGTAACATTGTATGTCCCAATCAGTGAGTGTAAAACTAGAACGCGCACAGCTCACTGGTTGTGAGAAGCTCTCCCCAATCCCTTCATGGGATGTAATTTTTTTCTTTACAAACAGAGAGGGCACAATCAGTGGGCACATTTATTGGGACACTCAATACTACCAAAAAACTCACCAATCATTGTACACACTTATGATAACGCATTTTTGCATCACTTGGAAAAGATTTTAGAAGGACTTTTCGTTCAGAACCAAGTTCAGTGGCGATGTGTCCCACAGCCTACATACGAAATATTCCACGGTCGCACTATGAATCTGTTTGTCCGTTTCTGTCGAAGTGAAGTCGGTCTAATGTAAATACACGAATAAACATATGCACCCTTTGCTGCCAGTATCGTATGCGTAAATAATATATCTGGTACATATTAATTTATCCTCCAATGACTAGCATTAAGCCCATAAGTAGAGATATTACATTTATACCTGAATTTAAACGTGACCGGAATTGTATAATCATGATGTGGCATAGTATGCATATAAATATGACTGCAAAGCCAGAAATACTTAGGCACGTGTACGTTCAAATTAATCTTTCAAATATCATTCCACATTAACTAAATTTAAAACACTTTCTTAAAGTTCGTGGTAAATACTACGGCTACTTTTTTGTCACAAAGGAGGAAGAATTTGGTTTGTATTTAAGATACTGTTACGAATTGATGAATTTTCGAATTGTCCTTATTAGGGCTGTTTTATATATCGTTAATAAAACCGCGTGTTTTATTAAAAATTAAAACAAATTAAAAACCGAGTCGATTGTTTTGGTGGATAGATGAAGCTAGGAATTCGAATAATCGAAATGTTGATATTTCACAAAATGGCGCCTTCTTAAAAACAAATTGAATTTTCAACCAAAATTGCCACGTGAAATTGTTTAAAAAAGTAGCAATAATTTACCGAAATCTAATTCTTTCGAATAATACCTGAGGAATATTCTTAAAAGGTTGTGTTACAATCTCAGACTGATAGGTGGCGCAATTTTTTAGAAATCTTGGTCATCGAGTTAGAAAAAATCCATTTGAGAAAACCGCGGGTAAAGTTGCAGAAGAAGTTTACACATATATAATTTTTTTTATTTACCAATATGCGTATATCTCGACAAATACTCACCGGATCGATTTGAAGTTTTCAGAGAATGTAGTCAAATTTTCCATTTTTCGAAAATTCTACCTGTGTATAACCCCATAAACAAAAGAGTATGAAATTATTTTTTTGATGCCCAAAAACAAACAAAAGAAAAAATTATCAAAGAAATTGTTGTACATTTTCTGCGAAACGAAAACAGTTAGGCAAACATAACGAATCCGTTTGCGTGTGAAATTCCTCTCGAAAAACCGGATGGGTTTTTTCCACTTTTTCGTATCCGTATCGAACTCACAACGGACTTCATATCACAATCCGTTTCGAGATGGGTGTTTTTTAAATCATTTTGTGGCAGATTCACTTTTAAAAGAAACAACAAAAAACACAAATTACACTGCTTACCTTTCACGGTTGGTAATGGTTAAAGGCGGCTTACCCATTCCTCATGTGTAATGGTTAATCGTGCAGGGGAGTTTCCCATCGTCGTGGAAATTATTTTCCCGTACCCTGTGGGTAATGAGTAAACGTTCATTACCCATACCGCACGGTGATGTGTATGGGTTAAATAGTCGGGTAAATAGGAACTCTGTTTGTAACCAAACAAACAGTTATAATTTCAAAATATTGTATGTATGTTTAAGTTATTTTATGTCATCCATAATAATAGTTCCTCCAGACAAGTGTCCCCAATTTCTTCCATCTGTTTGTGAAGGCGTCAATAGTGACGTCAGATTGTGAACAATTGTGTTTGAAAGTCTCACTTCACCACAATGTATGGTAATACTAGTAAACAAATACATGAGGGGTGTCAGCGGACACCCGGTTGGAATGAAGTTCCTTTCGCTATATATTACGTACTAGTAGTTAGTTCCAACACGCCTAAGACGCCCGTTGAAAAATACTATAATTTAAATGGATCTTTAATAACAGACACGTTTTGTAAACTGATAAAAGGTTTTTTTACAGAGAAGGTATTTTTTTTGAATAAAAGTTTTTTTTTTAAGAAATGGTAATTTTTTTTTAGAATTGTTTTTTTTCTAAAATAGGTAAATTTTTAAGTGTAGGTACTTTGCTTGAGATAAGTTATTTTGTTTCACAAAAAAGGTGCTCTTTAAAGAAAAGGTAGTTTTTTAAGAAAAGACAATTTGTTGTAAGAAAATTTACTTTTTTAAGAAAAGGTACTTATTTAAAAAAAATTAGTTTTTTTAAGAAAAGGTGCTTTTTGTAAGAAAATTCACTTTTTTTTTAAGCAAAGGTGCTTCTTTAAGATAAGCTATTTGTTTTAAGAAAAGGTACTTTGGTTAAAAATATGAATAGATATTTTTTTGAAAACAATTACTTTTTTTAAGAAAAGGCACTTATTTAAGAAAATGTTATTTTTTTAAACTTCTTTCACTTTGGCTTTTCTAAATTTACTTTTTATGGGGTTTAAAACTGCAATAAATACTAAATATTGGTTACAGGCTCCACCCAGCAAACTTCCCATTAAACAAGAAATGTCCCAACATATGCTAGTCTTGACACAAACCTTAGCCCTCTTCCCGCAAAGTGCGATAAGGAATTTCGTTCCAATCGAAAAATGTATGCGATTCAGAGACTAGTGTGGTGAGATATATCAACTGGGTGGTGAGATATATCAACTGGGTAAAGTTTGCGCACTTTGCGGGAAGAGGGCTAAGGTTTGTGTCAAGACTAACATATGTTGGGAAATTTCTTGTTTAATAGGAAGTCTTCCAGGTGGAGCCTGTAACCAATATTTAGTATACATTGTAGTTTTGAACCCGATACAAAGTAAATTTAGAAAAGCCAAAGTGAAAGAAGTTTAAAAACATACAATTTTTTTAAATAGGTGCCTTTTCTTAATAAAAGTAAATGTTTTCAAAAAAATACCTCTTCTTAAAATATACATGGACTTTACGACGTTCTTTTAATTTCATATAGAAAATATATGTCAACCGTTGTATATGTCCAAAGTATAATAAACTCTGGGTCTGTAAGGCGTAAAATGTGAATACATATGTATACCTATAATTTATTGTTTTTTTCCTAAATTTGTTTCTCACTTTCTGTTTAAAATAATAGTTTTTCTGAAAAGTCCTCGTGCAACATTCAAATATAGTTTCTCACAGCAAAACCTCTTATGCAAAATCGAATACATACGTACATAACTATGTAAGAAGTGTTTTTGTAACAGAAACTGAATTATGATTCAGTGGCTAAAATTTGAACAAGAATTCTAATAATGTACTTGATATTTGTTGTATCTTCCATTGCAGATGAATGAAGTCTTAGAAATACTTAAATTGGTTAATACAACTTAATTTATGTAGTAACAACTTCTATTTAGTTGGACGAGTTGCACAAATCTGGAACAGCTTACAAGCGGGCATTATATTTTAGTTTAATATATATAATTCTAGAAGGGACTTTGAGCCCAAATCAAGGATTTTTCGCCAATTAAATGAATATCTAGCAATAAGTAGGAGCATGTTCTTTTCGGTTATATTACTCCGAGGTTTCAGGCGAATGTCAGAATACAATAATTTTAAGCGTTCCCCTTTAATCACTTTACTCTACTTTTGAACACTTCACTGTGTGCAAACCAAGGACTCTTGGCGGACGAGACTTACTCCAGATTAAAGCTCATTTTTAGTACTTTCAAAATTTACCATCCTCATATTACAGAGGAATTTCAGAACAGCGATACATGGAATTAAGTATTGTCCCATGTTTTAACATTTTGACCCACTGTGCCCAACCGAAGAATTCTCCCCGGATTAAATTTATACCACATTAAAGTCTTTCATTCGTGCTTTCAAAATTTACTATCCTCATATTACAGAGGAAGTTCAGAACAGCGATTAATGGAATTTAGTACTGTCCCATGTCTTAACATTTTGAACCACTGTGACCAAAATAAGAATTCTCCGCGGATCAAACTTATACCAGATTGAAGTCTCTCATTAGTACTTTCCAAATTTACTATCCTCATATTACAGAGAAATTTCAGAACAGCGATATATGGAATTTAATATTTTACCGTGTCTTAATATTTTGACCCACTGTGCCCAAACTAAGAATTCTCCGCGGATCAAACTTATACCAGATACTAAATTCCAAATATCGCTGTTCTAAAATTCCTATGAAATATAAGGGTTGTAAATTTGGAAAGCAATAACAAGGAACTTTAATCTGGTGTAAGTCTAGTGCGCCAAGAGTCCTCGTTTTGGGCACAGTGAAGAGTTCAAAAGTAGAGTAAAGTGCTTAAACGGAAACGCTTAAAATTATTGTATTCTGAAATTCGTCTGAAACGCCTGAAACCCAAAAGAACATTTAATTGTCGAAGAAGCCTTGATTTGGGCTCAAAGTCCTTTCTAAAATTATATATATTGAACTAAAATATAATGCTCGCTAGTAAGCTGTTCCAGATTTGTGTCGCTCATACTGAAAGCTCGTAATGTTTTTTATCCGATTTGTCAGTTTTGTATTTTTTTTTATTAATTTTATTCGCCAAAAACCTTGTTTATTTCAATATGCTGAGCTTTCTGGTACTTTAACAGATACCTGTTAACGTAATAACAGCGCTCTGCTAACCAAAGTGGTTTTTGTCTTAGCTAGTTAAATTCGAATTTATCTTCACTCACTCGTACTTGAACTAGGATAAAACCGCCCTCTCCCGCTATGTCTCGTTTTTCGACTTCCAAAGCGTTATTGATGTTAAAGGTCTGCATTACAAGTGAATCACCCTGTATTTAGCAGGAAAAATATTTAGAATTTAACAATATTTGTGTTTAATTTTAGATTTTGTTGGTGTTGAAATTTGTTTTAATTTTTACTTGTTAATGTATGATGGGTTCACACGACACTGTCGCCACAAGAATCTCACAAATACCTATTAATCGGAATATCTCGGATATTAGTGTTCATCCAACAAGTCTAAAGCCCGATTCGTGATCACCGACCTCAATATCACTAAAATCGATACATTAGAGATCCGATCGTCATATTTACTGTTCCCCTGGATTGCTTTTGCTTGCTGTTAATGACTCTACTAACAGTATGTAAATAACAGGCGGTTAGTGCTGCGCCTGAAAGTATGCATTGTAACAACGTACCAGCTCGCTAAACCAGTAGCATGAATTCACCTCAGTAAAGATAACTCTCCGCCATTCGAGATTATTCTACAAAGATAAGCAACAACAACAACATCCAGAAGGTTCTTGAATTCGCTGGATATACCTTCATTTGAGTATGGTGAGTTGGTATAAATAGCGGAGGTCTTTGGAGTGGAGAGTTCAGTTTGTGATTAAACCCCGTAAAGTGAGCAACGCGATTTGATAGTAAAATATAAGACTTGTTAAAGTGTTATAAGTAAAGTAAACTGTTGTACTATATAAGTAAAATAAAAGGAAGTGATACCGTTGTAATTATCGTAATTAAAAACGAACCTTGTTTTATTATTGGGAATAAAACAGCGCAAAAAGGATGAATAAGGAAATTCGTAACAATATGATTAATATTTACTTGTAGACATACACAATCATAATCATACGCCACATTTCCCTTTATATGCGAACCCCTGAGAATCTGTTTTATATCAAAGAATTCAATGGTAACTATTTTCAGTGATATTTGTTCCAAATTTAAGCTATTAATTAAGATTATTGCATAATTAAGTTAATTAACACAACCATAAGTTGGTGATAATATTGTGCTACAAACACCTGAACTGGTTGACAGAAACACATTAACGAAATAAATCCATAATATAATTCTCTCGACACAAAAGCAGCTTGCATGCTAACACACTCCTTTGGCATTACACACACAGGCATTAGAGTAGCCCAATTTAGTATTTTTTGTTTTCCTCAACAATTTGTAATTGACGATATAGTGCTGGGGGTATTGTTAAATAATTCCATATAAGCTACTTACTGTACGAAAGCTTAGGCATAACTTCATAAAGTAATTTTCATATAGGTCTGCCGAAGTATGTATGAGCTTACGGGCTTAAGATTTTGTACTACTAATAGTACTAGTTGTAGGTGAAATGCAAGAAGCTTCAAGGTTTATAGCTTAAGGTGTAGGACGTAAATCATGTTTTCGTCCTACTCATTTGTATTGTTACGAATTTCCAAATTATTCGCCTTTATCGCTGTTTTATTCCCCTTTAATAAAACATGGTTCCATTTAAATTACGATAAGTTAGGGTGTCTCAGTAAGATTGCAGTTTTTAAATTTAGTGTAATTTTTTTTTGTGCAAGTGGCAAATCTGAAATTTGGCAGCTGCCATACATGTTTATTCCGAGTATTAAAAATGGAGTGCTTTACGAAAGAGCAACGCGTTATAACTGTGAAAACTTATTACAAAAATATGGAAAGTTATGCTGAGACCGCTCGCAAACTTCGAAGAATTTTCAGTCGACAAAGTGCACCAAATGTCGAAGAGCCGTCAACAAATTTGAAGAAACTGGGTCGGTTATGGACAGTAAGACTTCTGTATGTCATCTTATCGTTCGGTCTCTCGAAATCATTGTTTTTGAAAACGAGAGTGTCGACGAGAACCCGAAAGCATCAATTCGACATCGTTCTCAACAGCTTCAAATTTCACGAAGCTCTACTCAACGAATTTTGGCGAAACACCTCCACCTTTATGCGTACAAAATTCAGCTTACTCAGGAGCTCAAACCAGAAGACCATGGAAAACGCCGGAAATTTGATCAATGGGTATTGGAGCAAAGTGAAATAAATGCAAATTTTTCAAAAAAAGTCATCTTCTCCGATAAAGCGCATTTCCATCTGAATGGCTTCGTAGGTACACAAAATTGTCAAATTTGGGCTGCAGAAAATCCTCATGCAATCCATGAGAAACAAACGCACCCACAACGAGCAACTCTCTGGTGCAGATTTTGGTCAGGCGGCGTGATACTTATGTATATACTGATTTTTTTGAAGATGAGGCCGAAATTGCAGTGACTGTGAACGGTATTCGTTGCAGGAACATGATAACGGAGTTCTTGTAGCATCAACTGAACGGCATGGATCTGGACAACATGTGGTTTCAGCCACACCGCACATGAAACAATCGATTTACTCCAGCAACGATTTCCAGAACAAATTATCTGAAGAAATTATGATGTCAACTTGCCACCAATATCATGCGATTTAACGCCGTGCAATTTATTTTTTTGGGGTTTTGTGAAATCTCGGGTTAATGCGAATAAACCAGGAACAATTCCTGAGATCAAATCCGAGATCCTAGGCGTCATCGGTAAGATGCAGTCACATCTCTGTGAAAAAGTCATGGAAAATCTCATGAAAAGATTAATGGCCTGTCATCAGAGCCATGGTGGGCATTTGACGGATATTTTATTCCATACGTAATCGGAACATGTCTTCTTTACAATCCAATAAAAAAATCACAACTATATCAAAAAATAAATGTTTGTATTTTAAAATGGAAAATACTGAGACACTCTATGTATAAACTACTTGTTATTGTTCTAATATACAACCCATCCACATTTGCCAGTTTAACAATAATAACACTTAACTCTTCTTTTATTCAATGTTCAATTATATTTCAAATATTGTGTGAACTTTTCTTACTTTTTGCGGCCGCGTTCCTTCAGATTCTTTTCTCCCAATATGTTGGATGGATTCATTGCAAATGTCGTATGAGACCTCTTGTACTTTTCCCCTTGCAAGAAATAATTTGGAAAATCGACAACTGACCAGATTTTCACGCTACGCCAAATCCTGGAGAAGACACACGAAAAACAAATCGACACCTATCATCTATTTATCGATTATAAAGCGGCCTTCGATAGTCCGATACGGGAGAAACTCTATGGAGCAATGTCTGAGCTTGGTATTCCTGCAAAACTCATACGCCTTTGCAGGATGACCTTGACGAACACCAAATCCGCAGTGGAAGTTGGTAAGGATCTTACCGAACCTTTCGAAACTAAGCGAGGCCTCAGGCAAGGCGACACCCTATCTTAATGGAGATCATTATGAGAAAAGCTGCAGTCAATATGAATAAAACCATCAGCAGTAAAAGTCACATGC
The DNA here is from genome assembly GCA_963931995.1 of Phaonia tiefii. Lineage (NCBI taxonomy): Eukaryota > Metazoa > Arthropoda > Insecta > Diptera > Muscidae > Phaonia > Phaonia tiefii. The sequence goes on from OZ008367.1 coordinate 361,883,565, forward strand.
TGCTCGCGTATGCTGTTGATATAGATATCATTGGGCGCACAATTAGAGAAGTTACTGCGGGTTTTTCGAGAATTGAGAAGGAGTCAGTAAAAGTGGGTCTGACGGTAATTGAGGACAAGACAAAATTAATGGTTTCAACGAACAGGGCCTCCACGCGATTAGACCAAAGCGTGAACGTTGATAACCGTTATAACTTCGAGGTAGTGGACGAATTTATATACCTCGGATCTGCCGTGAACAAAAACAACAACGTCAGCCTTGAAATCAAGCGGAGAATTGTGGTTGCGAATAGATGTTATTTTGGGCTAAGCAAGCACTTTAGAGATAAAGCCCTCTCTCATTCAACCTGTCTTGCTTTATGGCGCAGAATCCTGGGTCCTATCGCAAGCAGACGAAACATCTGTAGGAGTCTTCGAGAGAAAAATACTCCGAACAATTTATGGCCCTATAGTGCACAACGGCGAGTATCGGCGACGCATGAATCATGAGCTGTATGAGCTTTATCCTGACATTGACATAGTTAAGCGGATCAAGATAACGCGATTGCGCTGGCTAGGCCATGTCAGTAGAATGGATGAAGATGAACCAGCGCGAAAACTTTTCGAAACCGAACTCGAAGGAAGACGAAAAATAGGAAGACCAAGATTCCGCTGGAGGGATCAGGTTGACGAATCCCTGCGTACACTTGGTATTGCCAACTGGAGAGATAAAGCAAAAGATCGAACTGATTGGCGAAATATGTTATCTTCGATTTGTAAGGTCCCTGACCCCCCGGGGTTGTCCGAGACCGGATACGTAAGTAAGTAAGTGACATGTAGTGCATATAGAGATTCCAGATGCGGTAGTACGTCTGCAAAGGTTCTTAGAGTGTCTGTAATAGTTTAATGGTATTTCCCCAGCAGTTGCTCACACAAAATGTGTTGCCAGCGAAAGTTTATTTGAATCAGAAAAAATTCCGGCAAAATTTTACGGAATTGCGGGGGTTGGAAATGTGCTGGAAAACTGGGAATTACCGCGACCGAAATTTCGTCAATGATAGTTTGGTTTATTTCAAGCCACGTATTGTATTTGTCGCGTTGTTCAAAGTTTTACTGGATTTCCGAGATAGCGAAAATACTACGAATCTCTTCCCGGGAAGTAACTAAATTTATTGTGCCTCTGTTGATTTTCTTGTCCTGTTTAAAATCTGGAGCAAGTGAAACTTAATTTAATTTATAAATTAATCAAGTTTGCAAATATTTTGTCTTGTAGCCCTTTTTATTACATTACATTGAAGAATGCGAAACCTCATTCTGATACTGATATCAAACTAAAGCAAAAATATTACGAGTTAACTTTATTTATGATAAAAATTAAAATTCCTCTTTAATTGTTGGCAAGAGTTGGTAGTTGTATTAAATAAATTCTTCAGGATTTAATACTCATACTCATTAACATTCTTCTACTTTAATTTGCTCAAGAGTACCAACGGGTTAAAACGAAATTAATTTGTATTATATTCATCCTTATAATCGTCCTTATGTGAGCCTTATTGCTATTTGCTGTGATAGTCATTTCCTTCTTTGGTAGGTAACGAGTTGTACAAGTGGAAAACTATGATATTGTGTATGAACGGGGTCGTTTGGCACTTTGAAAGCAATGAAAGCGTAAAGCATTTCCTACAATTTATTAGAGGGTCTTATTTTTGACGTTCTCCTCAATAAAATATATATAAACATACACGCTGAAACATTTTTCTTTTGTTATTGTTTGTGTTTGTAACGTGTTTGTAGCTTGTTGCAAATATACTATTCTTGTGTCCAAACACATTGTGTTTGATTTGTTGGTTAATAATTACTTTTTACTTTTATTGACCATTTTACAACCTCATGAGGTCAGACGTCTTACACATATTAATTAAACAATAAAATTAAACAAATTTCAACATATTCTTCCAACTGGCTCTATCCTTCGCCTTTTCTCACCAGTTGGTAATACCAAGGATACGGAGGGATGCTCTGCCTGGTCTTTCCAGCGGAGTCTTGGTCGTCCTCTTTTCCTGCTTCCATCGGGTATGCTATCGAAAACCTTTCGCGCTGGCTCATCTTCATCCATTCTGATAACATGGCCTAGCCAACGCAATTGGCCTAATTTGATTAGCCTAGCTATATCCACGTTAGAATATAGATTATATAGCTCTGAGTTCCAGCGATGTCGGTACTCGCCGTTTCTCTAACAGGACCATATATTTTCTCTCGTATACTCCCAGGTGTTTTTCATCCGCTTGCTATAAGACTCAAGTTTCGGAGCCATATGTCAAAACAGGTAAAATGAGAGTCTGATATTGGTGGACTTTTGTCCGTCGAGAGAGGGCTTTGTTCCTAAACTGCTTGCTGAGCCCAAAATAACATCTATTTGCAAGCACAATTCTCCTATCTATCTCCAAGCTGACGTTGTTGTCTGTGTAGATAAATTCAAAGTAGATAAATTCATCTACGTCTTCATCTACTACGTTCAAGTGAGGACCAAGTCGATAGTTTTGTCTAGTCGTTGACATCATCAATTTTATCTTTTCCTCATTAACAGCAAGACCCACCTTCGCTGATTCCATTTCGATTCTTGAAAATACTGCAGTAACCTCTCGCAAATTTCTCCCAATGATGTCTATGTCGTCAGCATACGCCAGCAACATATGGCTTTTCGTGTTAATGGTCTTGTTCGTATTTACTGCAACCTTTCTCATTATTATCTCCATTAAGATGTTGAAGAGATTGCACGAAAGTGTGTCGCCTTGTCTAAATCCTCGCTTGGTACAAAATGGTTCAGTGAGGTCATACCCCACTTTCACTGCGGATTTGGTGTTGGTCAGCGTCAGTCTACAGAGGCGGATCAGTTTTTCCGGAATACCAAGTTCAGACAGAGCTTCGTACAGTTTTCCCCGTATGTGGATATCGAAAGCAACTTTGTAATCGACAAAAAGGTGGTATGTATCGATTTGCCTTTTCGTGGGTCTTTTCCAGGATTTGTCGTAGAGTGAATATTTGGTCAGTCGTGGACTGGCCTGGTCTAAAACTACACTGATAAGGTCCAGTGAATAATTGGCTTTAGTCTTTCACATAATACGCTCCACAAGTCCTTATACGCGATGGATAAAACACTGGTCGAACATAGTCGAAACATGCACACGGATCACCATGTTTGAATACAGGACATAATACACTGAGACTCCAATCGTCGGGCATAGATTCCCCCAGCCATATACCGCATATAAGTCGATGCATGTGGGCTACAAGTCCTTCGCCACGTGCTTTGAAAAGTTCAGCGGGTAGGCCATCCGCACCAGCGGCTTTATTATTCTTAAGACAGGAGATCGCCGTTCTAATCTCGGCTTGGTTTGGGGGAGTACAATCTACACTATCTCCCACTATCATTACCTCCTGATCTTCAGTGGAAGAATCTGAGTGGAGTACTGCTGAAAAGTGGTCTCTCCACATTTTGAGCACACACTGCTTCTCAGTGACCAGATTCCAATTCTAGTCGTTGCAGGAGAGCAGCCTGTTATTAGGCCCGTTATTTGATCTTCTTATCCTCTGGAAAAACTTTCAGGATTCACCATTCATCCTGCACATTTCCGTTTTTTTTTCACTCTCTCTCTGCTCCCACTGCCATTTTTTCCGCCTAAATAGTTGGGTTTCCTCCCTTCTTAGCCTCTTATACCGCTCACTCGCAGCACGCGTTGTAACTGACTATTTCGTTGCCATACGTGCAGCGTCTTTTTCATCAGTTGCAATGCGACATTGTTCGTCGTATCATGGCTTATCTTTCTGCGGTTTTTGATAGCCAAGCTCAGTCCTTGCAGCGGTTTCCAATGAATGGGAGATGTGCTTCCACTGCGCATCTGGGCCTTCGGGAGGGGGCTATTCTGCTCTAGCAGGAGATAGAGCTTCTGTCGATTCTGTCGTTAATGATTAATTGATTACAATATCTGTTGTTGTGACCCAAATGTGGTTTTGTTTGTTGGAAACTGCTGAAAACAAACACGTGACAGACAACAAGGAAACAACAACTCAGCAGATCTTCAATTCATGAAAAAGATGCTTGCAAACATATACATGTTTACTGCAGTATGTTGCTGGGACCATTTTTTTCCATACATATTTATTTCCTTAAGCTATTTTAATAAAATGTAACAATATAAAATAATATTACAATATAAATTTTAAATAAAAGGATCACGTCAACGAATTATCTTCATCGATTTCTCTCTCTGCCAAGTGATGTAATTTGATTCCATGATAGTAGAGTTTGTTAATATTCCTATTCCAGGCACCGCTTCCATATATTTAGTGGTACTCTTGGCCTGCTATACCCTAGAGGTTTCAATTCAAGTATATCTCTAGTATTGTCTGATGTTGGGTGCCTAAGTATATGGAAGATCCAAGTACATTTTCTTCTATCCACTACAATTGGGCTGTTACTTGTGCTTTGCCGAAGTTCTTCATAAGGTATTTTATTAGGCCGGGAAATCCGGAGTATTTACCTAAGACAACGATTGAAACGTGTCACACGCTGCTAGCGTATGCTGATATAATAGATATCATTCGACGCACAATGAGAGAAGTTACTGCGGTGTTTTCGAGAATTGGGAAGAAGCCAGCAAAAGTGGGTCTGACAGTAAATGAGGACAAGACAAAACTAATGGTTTCAACGAGCAGGGCCACCATGCGATTAGACCAAAGCGGACGAATTTATATACCTCGGATCTGATGTAAACAAAAACGACAACGTCAACCTTGAGATCAAGCTTAGAATTGTGCTTGCGAATAATTGGTATTTTGGGCCAAAGCACTTTAGAGATAAATACCTCTCTCGAGTAACAAAAGTCCAGCCTTACCAGACTGTCTTGCTTTATGGCGCAGCATCCTGGGTCTTATCGCAAGCAGACGAAATATCTCTAGGAGTCTTAGAGGGAAAAATACTCTAAAAGCTTATGACCTTATAGTGCACAACGGCGAGTATCTGTGACACATGACTCATGAGCTGTACGAGCTCTATCCTGACATTGACATGGAAGCGGATCAAAATAACGCGATTGCGCTGGGTAGACCATGTCAGTAGAATGGATGAAGACGAACCAGCACGAAGGGTTCTCGAAAACGGAACTCGAAGGAAGACGAGAAATAGGAAGACCAAGACACCGCTGGAGGGATCAGGTTGACGACACTTGGTATTGCCAACTGAAGAGATACGACAAAAGCTCGAACTGGTTGGAGAAATGTGTTATCTTCGTTTTGTAAGACTACCCCTTAATCCGGTTGTGACAACCTCTAAAATCGGTTGGGGCAGCCTCTAATTTGGTTGTGATAAACTCAAAATTCAGTTAAAATTACCCCTTATTGCGGTTGTGACAACCTATTAAATTGGTTGGGGCAACAACTAATTCGGCGGTAGCAATCTTCAATTCAATCTAATTGGGTTAGACTGGGCGAAACAACATCTGTGGTGTAACAACCTCTAATTCGTTTGTAGCAACATCTAAGTGGGTTGTGACAACATCTAATAAGTTACGACAAATTCTAAATTCGGTTAAGGTAACATCTAATTTGGTTGTTATAAGCTCAAAATTTAGTTAAGACTACCCCTTAATCCGGTTGTGACAACCTCTAAAATCGGTTGGGGCAGCCTCTAGTTTGGTTGTGATAAACTCAAAATTCAGTTAAAATTACCCCCTATTGCGGTTGTGACAACCTATTAAATTGGTTGGGGCAACAACTAATTCGGCGGTAGCAATCTTCAATTCAATCTAATTGGGTTAGACTGGGCGAAACAACATCTGTGGTGTAAAAATTTCTAATTCGTTTGTAGCAACATCTAATTTGGTTGTGACAACATCTAATAAGTTACGACAAATTCTAAATTCGGTTAAGGTAACATCTAATTTGGTTGTTATAAGCTCAAAATTTAGTTAAGACTACCCCATAATCCGGTTGTGACAACCTCTAAAATCGGTTGGGGCAGCCTCTAATTTGGTTGTGATAAACTCAAAATTCAGTTAAAATTACCCCTTATTGCGGTTGTGACAACCTCTAAAATCGGTTGGGGCAACAACTAATTCGGCGGTAGCAATCTTAAATTCAATCTAATTGGGTTAGACTGGGCGAAACAACCTCTGTGGTGTAACAACCTCTAATTCGTTTGTGGCAAGATCTAATTGGATTGTCACGACATCTAATACATTTAAGACAACGTCCGAATTCGGTTAAGGTATCCCCTAATTCGTTTATGATAAGCCGAAAATTCAGTGAAAACTAGATACTCCGTATTGCGGTTGTGACAACCTAAGAACTCGATTGGGACAACCCTTAATTCTGCAGTGACAATCTCAATTCGGCTGTGACAACCTCTAAATTCAGTTACAGTTAATTCAGTTGTACCAACCGAATTTTCATTTGAGTGTAGGGTAACCATTGGAAGAATTGTTATTCGAATTACTAAAATTTTAACTGAAGTAGTATATGATTTTATAGAAAATTATGTTCTTCCAGAATTATTTTCGCTAATTAGAAAAAATAAACTGCTAACTAATCCAAGATATGGAAATGTTACTATTTTTATGGCAATCAATTTAAATTTATGTTTAATCCAAATTGGAGTATAAACATCTCTGGACAATTGTTTTTATAATTTAGCGAGATTGACGAATGACGTACAAATAAAACGGATACAAATATCCATATGATGAATGAAAATGTTAATCTTATTTTCCATTCCCTGCTGTAATTTTTCGCGAACACTTTCTGTTGACTGTGCAAAATATTATAATTTATTATGAAAAAGTTTTATTTTAATTTAACTTTTCTGTTACTTCGCCTTTTTTTTGCGGTTGACGGTTGTTGCAATAAGGATCAAGGTTTAGTATAATGAGAAAAATAAAATAGGGTTACTTGCGGTTTGAAAAGAGAAAGCTTAAAGGAAAAAGAATTAGCACAATTTCTTAAAGTTTAAGTTATGATTTTAGATTCTGATGAACGAACTATTTGGTATTTGCAAATATTCTTCATAAATACACTGGAATTTATTTAAAAAACTTCCCGAGTAATCAGTAATCCTTATCTTTCATTGTAAGTAAAATTATAAATATATTTCCATTGTTTTTGCTAAATGGTCTTATAGCCAGTTAAATTCTTTAAATGCGTAGTAATGACAGCAAAAATTCAGCACTTGAGTGAAATCATATAAACTTAAAATATTACTCAGTTTGTCATAAATTTCCCAAAACATAAGTGTGAAAAACACATTAATCACCCGTCGACAACAGATGTTCCACTGACATTTACATGCAGAAGAATGAACGACAGTTACACCCTCTCAGGCAGTAGATAACCGTATCAGCATTTTGATGGGAATTTCATCACTTGCTACATATCACACGGTTACTCTGAGTGTACTGCATGTAAAATGATGCATGATGATGAAGTCGTTCTAAAGGATAAGACAAAAAGGATATGAAAGAGAATTAAATCCATAACATTTTACAGCAGAGTACAATTTATCCATGCTAGATGATAAACTTTGGAGAAATCTTTATTAAGACGTATTATATGTATTTATTTATCTGAATGAGTTTTAGAAGTTTGATATTATTATACCCTCACCCATAGGGATGGGGCTATATACATCACTTAATACGGCGAAAAATGCAACACATGGAAGGATCCACATTACACCGTTACTATCTTTGGACGAAATTCGGTTTATAACTTTTTAAGACAATTGCGCCAGGTCCGTCTGGTTGTCTTCTATCTGGCTGCTTGGTCGACACGATAACTGCCGTAAATCTTTACCGATAACAATGAAATTTTGTCAGTGACTATTATTTTTCCAAACTTAATTCAGTATAGAAAGTTGGCCATTTCTTGGTACCTCCCATACAAATCAACACATTTAGTACAAAATCATTGTTCTACTAAATCTTTGTTTTGGTATGTGTGATTAACTTCAACTCAGACAAGGGTTAGTAATCGGTAAATATCTACTTAACTGGATAAACTTGACGAGGTTGCCATACCGATTCTGATACCTCACATATAAAAGCTTGATGGGGGTTCGTGGTGTGTGCCTTATTAGGTATTACGCTTCGCGTCATCTAACGCCAGTCAGCGACTAAGACAAGCGTGATTTTGAGACGCCAATGCCACTCTGCTTTTGAATATAGACACGTGAATATTTACGTTTTTCTTTAATAGAACTCGGACGCAATGGATGACTTAGAGTGAGGTCATGATTAAGTAGGATGTCCCGATTGAAGTATTTATACGGGTTAAGTACGTAGCATAATTTGGGGAACTTGTACAGCATTGTTCTGTCATAGACAACGACCACACCGAAGCGAAAGAAATTTAACATCTTTTTTCTGTTGATACTTCAAACGATTTTGTAGAAAATACTGAAGATAATATGTATATATTTTAGAGCATTGAGACAATTATATAAAATGAAGACCATTTATATAAGCTATTCTCAATACATCGATTTTAATGCCACACACAAAGAAAAAAATCGTTCCTCCCTAACGAAATCTCTGATAATTTTGAAGTTAGTTTGGGGCTGTAGGTGGGGAGAAACAAACTTCTGTTAATCCATACATGTCATTTCGCTTGGGAAAACCGAAAAACGTTTGCAGTAAACGAGTTATGAGAAATGAGAGCTGAAAAAACCTTTACGATAAACGAAAAACGGTTCCGCCAACTGTTCCTTCGGTTACAACAACCAAGTTGTAGTTGCTCTAAACTAAAAAAACGTTTGCGAGAAGTGAAAAACGTTTGAAGTAAACGAGTTATGAAAAACAATAGCTGAAAAAATGTTTGCGAGAAATGAAAAACGGTTCCACTAACTTTTCTTTCGGTTGCAGCAACCGAGTTGAAAATAAAACTTTTGTTTATGGCTTCCATAAGTTTTACCCATAAAGTTTGTTTTAAAAAAAGTTGTAATTTTTGTCTATTTTTTCACTGTCTACTTACACGTCTGTCTCGCCTTGAATTCAAATAACAGCTAAAGAAACTACAACGCGTCAATTGTCCATCCAAGATATATTGGCAAGGTAGAAGAGTTTGTGATCACTTTTATGTCTGTGGGTGAGTGTGCACGAGTGGATAAGATTGTGTATACAGTCGACAGAATGAGAGAAATTTACGTTCTTCGTAATCTGTGCTCTCATTAGAAAAATGGCTAATTTAAGTTATCTTAAACTTTTTTTTAAATTTGCGGCAAATGTAATTTTGCACGAGTTCGGTGCAAACGAGAACTCGTTTGCAACAACATGGTACACATTTGCGATATATGAGTTTATTTGGAAGAACTACATAAACGGTTGCGATTAATAAATTAATACAAAAACAAAAAAAATCCGACCACTGGCTCAGAAGTTAGCAACTTTACCCTACTACCCTCCGACCACCTATCCGAAAGTTTTGAACCCGCTGCCATTTTGCACCCTTGCATTTTCGGACATGGTCCTAGTGAACTTTTCTTCATGAAATGAGCCAAGGAATACGCTGGAGAAATTTGTCCGGAACTTCCTGAATCACCCTCTATATTATAGTTTTGAACCGAAATAAAAATTTAGAAGAAAAGCTAAAGTGCAAGAATTTTAAAAAAACAAAATTTTCTTAAGTAAGTGCGTTTTCTTAAAAAAAAGTAAATTTTCTCAAAAAAACTACCTATGGATATTCTTAAACAATCTACATTTTCTTAAAAAAATACCTTATCTTAAAGAAGTACGTTTGCTTGAAAAGTAAATTTTCTTACAAAAAGTAAATTTTCTTAAAAAAAGTAATTGTTTTAAATAAGTACCTTTTGTTAAAAAAGTACATTATCTTACAATAAATTGCCTTTTCGTAAAAAACTACATTTTCTTTAAAGGGTACCTTTTTTGTAAAATAAATTGAGATAAGTACACACTCTTAAAATTGTACATGATCTTTCGTAAAAAAGCTTTTGTTAAAAAAATATACCTTCTCTTAAAAAAATTAATTTTCTTTTCTTAAAAGCATCTTTTCCTAAAAATAAAATAATACCTTTTCTCTTCTTTTCTTGAGATAAGCAGCCTTTCGGAAAATAAGTAAATTTGTCTTTGGAAAATAACATTTTACTTAAATGACTACCACTTCTTTAAAAAGAACCTGTTCTTAAAAAAAGTACTTCTTTGTAAAAAAAAAATACATACTCTTAGGCTTTTTCTTACAGAAAGCACTTCTCATTAAAAATGGTAGCTTTTCTTAAAAGAAACATTGACATTTAATAAAAGAAGTACCTCTCATTAAAGGAAGGACGGTTTCGGGAAAATATAATTCATATTCTTACAAAACGGACCTAAAAATATACTTTTTTAAAAAATACATTCAATAAATAAAAAATTTCTTAAAAAAAATTTACCATTTTACAAAAAGTATCTTTTCTTAATTCAATTCAATTCAATGTATTTAGTTTTATAATATTGTTACGAATAAGTAAAAGCTTTTGCTGCTGTTAATGACTCTACTAACAGTATGTAAATAACAGGCGGTTAGTGCTGCGCCTGAAAGTATGCATTGTAACAACGTACCAGCCCGCTAAACCAGTAGCATGAATTCACCTCAGTAAAGATAATTCTCTACCATTCGAGATGATTCTACAAAGATAAGCAATGTCTAGAAGGTTCTTGAATTCGCTAGATCTACCTTCATTTGAGTATGGTGAGTTGGTGTAAATAGCGGAGGTCTTTGGAATGGAGAGTTCAGTTTGTGATTAAACCCCGTAAAGTGAGCAACGCGAATTGATAGTAAAATATAAGACTTGTTAAAGTGTTATAAATAAAGTAAACTGTTGTACTATAAAATAAAAGGAAGTTAATCCGTTGTAATTATCGTAATTTAAAACGAACCTAGTTTTATTGTTGGGAATAAAACAACGCCAAAAACGACGAATAAGGAAATTCGTAACAATATTTACACTTTCGTTATACTTATAAAATATTATGTAAGAGTTTAAGAGTTATATCTTCTTCTGCTTTATAATAATTAATGATTTGCAAAATTGATTTCTAAGATTGAGATTTACAAGTGGAGGCAAAAATTTACCAAAAACCTATATGAATATTAATTTCTTAATGATAACACTTAAGACTACTTACAGACTAACTATGAATAGGCTTATTCATTAATATAAGGAAATCTTGATGCAGTACATCTCAAATTAAAACTTTGGTTCAATATTTCAAGCCCATCGATGACCAGTTCCACTTTAGCTTGTTCATGGAGTCGTTTCGTAGAATAATAGAAGGGAAGATTTAAAATAAGTTTAAGCACTTTATTTTGCGCAATCTGCAATTTCTTCAGATGACAGCTGGCACTAGAGGCCGACAACGGCGCTCCATAGTATATCGCCGATTGAAATATTGACTTAGATATTAACATTTTGTTTTCTGGACTAAGACATGACTTTCGATTTATGAAGGGGTACAGCATTTTGATCAACAAATTTACTTTACTTATTTCAAATGGGATATGGTCTTTAAATTTCATTTTTGTGTCTACCATAACGCCTAAGTATTTAACTTTTTGTTCCCATTGAATCTCTATGTTATTTATAATAATGTTAGTTTGAGGAATAAAACATTCCTTGCGTTTGCTTGTGAAATAAATTGCCTGACTCTTATCACCGTTCATCAAGATTTTCCATTTATGCAAATATTTTATTAACAGGGACAGCGCTGATTGGAGGTTTCTCGTGATATCCGACGCTAAAATTTCCGAGCTTAAAATCGCAGTATCATCAGCAAAAATTGATATTAAACATTTATTTAATTTTGGTATATCATACGTGTATATATTATACAATAATGGTGACAGACATGACCCCTGTGGGCAGCCAGCTGTGATTGGTAAAACTGTTGACGAATGAGAATTTATAAAAACTTTAAACGTTAAATTTTGTAAGAAACTTTGAATAATTTTAATAAGTTCGCTTGGAAAATTTAGCTTGACGGAATCAAAAGCTGCCTTAATATCCAAAATGATCATACCAGTAGATTTTTGTTGTTCAAAATTAGATATAATTTCTTTTTTTATCCGCTTTAGTGGATGGATTGTGTTGTGTTCCCTACGAAACCCGAATTGTTCTGAGGGAAGTACTACATTCTCATCAACAAATAGTGAGAGTTTCTCCTTAATGACCTTTTCAAGGATTTTACTGACGGACGATAGTAGTCTGATTGGCCGGTATGAAAAGGGACAGTCAACAGGTTTGTTGCTCTTTCTTATTGGTACGACCTTTGCTTCTTTGAACTCTTGAGGAAAATAACCAAGTTTTAAGCATGAGTTCACAAGAATAGTCAAATATTTAACACCTTTTTTGGGCAAAGCCTTGAGGCATCTGTTATTGATGCCGTCAATTCCTGGAGATTTTTTGTTCTTCAAAGTTTTGATAATGTTCGATATTTTAGACATACTTATTTCATTGTGCCCCGATTGGCTTATATTCATAGATTGAAATAGCTCCAGACAATTTCTGACTTCAGAAATAGTGGTAAAAGCACCGAGATTTGAACTAACTGAATGGTTTGCGGCAAAAGTTTGTGTCAATAAGTCGCATTTTTCAGAGTTTGTGGTGAAGCGTGTATTATTGTACTTGAGAACTGGAATTCAATTGGACTTCTTTCTTAAGATTTTGGATAAGTTCCAAAATGTAGAGGATCCTTTATCTAATTTAGAAAGCATTTGATTCCAAGATGAATTTCTGAACTTTTCAAATCTTTTCTTAAAGATCCATTTAAATTATAGTATTCTTCAATAGGCGCCTTAGACGTGTTGGAACTAATAGTACATAATATGTATATAGCGAAAGGAACTTCGTTCCAATCCCCTGACACCTCATGTAATTTTTATTTGTATAGCATAGTATATTATCAAAAATAAAAAATCTTTAAAAGAGATTTGAAAAATAGCAAAAAGCACCAAAGTGGTCAACTATGACACCCTGTAGCTTCAACTGTGTTGACACAGGGTGCCTGTTAATGCAATATTCGGATAACAGGAGCTCAAATCTCCCCTACAAATCTCTATTACATTCCGTAATGATCAGGACAATACTGTAATAGTTGTGATATTATTACCGTGTTTTTTCCAACCGGCCCCACTCTGCGTAGTTAACTATCGGATTAGTTATTCGTAATTGAAAGTTAATTAGAGGTTATCTTTGCATTATGGTTTTCAGTGGCGAGTTGTTAAAAAAATAAAATATGGGAATGCTTTTAATTATTTTGAATTTGTTTGACTGCTGGCAACTTTGTTTTTAAAATAGGTTTGTGAATTTGATAGGCATTGCCTTATAGCAATTTCAAATTCATAAACCTGTACTGTATAAAATATGTGAAAACCAAAACTGCGAGATATTATGGAAATGCTTTGAAAGAAAATAAGTACAATTGCCAATGGTATTTAATTTTTTTGGATTTATATTTGTATGGGTAATTTGTATTCAACTAGAAATTATAATTGTCATATTATTAATTTGCCCCATGTATGATACTACTCGATCGATTTTTACTTTGCTAACCAAATCCTGGAGCTCATCTATGCATTTTTGATGCGCCCGTCAAAACAGTTATCTAGATTTTATTTCGATTTTCTCTGTAAATATACCTTTATGATATGGTTTAAAAAATATCCAAAATTTGAGCATTTTTCATGATTTAAAAAAAAATGTTTGCGATATTTTAAATTTTTTGTAAAAATACAAAATACAATGTACAAATATTGAATTGTATAATGATGATTATAATAAATTCGAAGTTTCCCAGAAGAAATCCTACACGAATCATAAATAGAACCACCTGTCCTACACAAATATGTATTTTCTTTTCCTTTAACAGTGTAAAACTCTCATTCCATGTAAACAACCTCGCGTATAGTGTATTGAATCCTTGCCCTTATATATTATTTTTTTCGTATTTGTTAACTGTCATTTCTATCGTTTGTATGATTTTGTGTTGAATCATATCTTAAAATTTCCACATGATTCGCATGTCATTAAAAATTGTCAGACGTGTTTGCGAATTCAGTCAATAGAAGTAATAACATATATTGACATACTGTCTCTTATGCCGCAAGCAAAGTTCTCTTATAAACCACAATATATTCGTCTAGACATTTCTTCTAGTTTGGGAAATTGAAAAATGTAAATGACGTAATTTGTTAAAGGATGAGGGAGACAATTTCCTCCCCTTTCCAATTCACATTTAACCCCTTTTCTTTTTCGAAAACCCCTATGTCAATAATAACTTTAATCGGGTCCTGCCTCATGTGTTACTATCTAACTGTCAAATTGCGGTGCCTAATTTGCGGATCGATTTCTTATAAACAAATTCATTTTCCATTTTTCTAACACGACAAAAGTTGTTTGCTTCCATTGGCTGTCTATCAGGAATCAAAGAATGTAATTGCCTAAAAATTTAATATCATAGAGTAAAGATACCTAGAGATAACATTCATCTCATCTGACGAAACATTTCACACCCTTCGTGGTGAGGTCGGTGTGATAGAGATGTTCGACGCAAATTGACTTCACCAGGTGGAGTTACCAGAATTCTGAGTTATATGTATCAAGACATTTTGGTGGAGAACTGTGAAATGTAAACGTAATTTGGAGTTCTTTGTTAACTATTACATACATGGTTTTTTTAATTTGCATTGGATTTTAATTTGCATTACTTTATCTAATGCAAATGCAAAATAATTACCATTGTTCGCAATGACAATTAAAAAATTTAGAATTTGCACTTGCTCAGGTAATGCAAATGCAGGTTGTGGAATCGGATGCCAATTGTAATATAATGTGGGAATGCTTTTAATTGTTTTGAATTTGTTTGATTGCTGACAATTCTGTTTTTAAAGTATTTTATATGTAGAGGTTTGTGGTTTCGATAGTAGTACTTTCAAATTCATAAACCTGTACTGTATAAAATATTTGAAAACCATAACTGCGTCCTAATGCAACCAAATCTTATGTCGTAAATTTACTGAGAGAAGTGGTTAGTCTAAGTATATTTACTCTATGTTTAATAATAGTTATGTGGTGTTGGAGTTTTTGTTGATGTGTTTGCATGACCAAATTTTCCGCACCTAGACTTGTTTTTTTTTTTTTTTTTTTTTTTACCTAAAATAGGCCGAGAAACACCATTTCCTATAGAAATCAACCACACTCATGTGTCTGAATAGTTATTGAAACTGCAAAACATTTGAAATGTTGCCAACACATGTCGAGAGCACAAAGTTCATTGTTGGCAAATGTACATTTCAGAATAAAAAAAAATAAAATGCAGCAGCGTAGGTGTCAAGCCCTTTTCCAGAGGCCTTTTACAGCGGATTTATCTACACCTGCCTGTTGTATAAATACACGCTGAAAAAACGGTAGCTGTAACATTATGCAGGAACCATGTGTAAGTATATGTTTGGAACATTGTTTTCACGCATTGACAATCTCCTGCTATTTTGTTTCCTTGTTATCTGTCACGTATACAAAAAGAATAAAATGCGTACACAAAAGTACAAAGAGTTTACACATCAGAGAACTGCAAACTGTGTAATTTTTGCCTTTTATTGTACACATATAAAAATTACTGTATCAATGGCACCTATGCGACCATTGTCCACACGTAAAGAAAAAAACTAGTTCCTCCCAAACGAAATCTCAGATAACTGAAGTTCGTTTGGGGACTGTAGTTGGGAGAAACGAACTTCTGTTAATCCATACATGTCATTTCGTTTGGGAGAACCGAAAAACGTTGGCAGTAAACGAGTTATGAGAAATGAGAGCTGAAAAAAGCCTTTACGATAAATGAAAAACGGTTCCGCCAACTGTTCCTTCGGTTACAGTAACCGAGTTGTAGTTGCTCCAAACTAAAAAACGTTTGCGAGAGCTGAAAAACGTTTGCAGTAAACGAGTTATGAAAAATTAGAGCTGAAAAAACATTTGCGAGAAACAAAAAGCGGTTCCACCAACTGTTCTTTCGGTTACAGCAACCTAGTTGTAATTAAAACTTTTATTTCCTTCCATAAGCTCCTTTTTGTTTAAATTTCCAACTATTATGATTTTGGTTTGACCCACAAAGTTTGTTTTAAAAAAATTTTAATTTTTGTCTATTTTCTCACTGTCTACTTACACGTCTGTCTCGCCTTGCATTCAACTAAAAACTAAAGAAATTACAACGCGTCAATTGTCTATCCAAGATATATTGACAAGGTAGAATCATTAGAGTGTGTGATCACTTTTTAGTCAATCAAGAGCCCACTTATGTTCTCTGTTAGACACTGTTTCGTGTGTGTGCAATTGCCTCGAGTCGTAACACATGTTCGGATCAATTTTTGGTCAAAGTTTATAACTACACTGCTTGTGTAGTCATTGTAATACACACAAACAGAGTACTATATCGCATAGAGTAATGTCATATAGTGCTATCATTCTTCTCATCTGATATTTCCTTTCACACTATTCGTGGAGCGGTCGGTGCGATAGAGAGTTATTTGACGTAAATTGACTTTCTCCATGTGGAATTACAAAAATTGCTGACTTAAATTGTTCATGTCCTTTTGATGTGGTGTATTTACACAAAAATTTTACCGTACAAACGCCGTTGCTGATTTATTGTTGGCTGGTTTGCGCCATTGCCTCAATCTGGTATTATTAAAGCAATACTTTCCAACATCAAACCGCCCATCTGCAACACGCCAAATGCCGTCAATTTACTGAGAGAGTTGACTACTCTAAACGTCATTACTCTATGGTATGTCAGCCGAAATATGTGAATATGTGAACGAAAATATGAAAACATTTATAGAAAACATCTATATCTCGAAAACGGAGAATTTCTATTGAAAAAATAGCAAATTTTTGTGATTTTCTAAGAGGTCTTGATGAAGTGATACAATTCGAGTGGAAGATGTTTTTTTGCAAAAAATAAAAATATGGTCGGATCAAGAAGTTCCCTCGTAAATGCAACACCGCTCCCATCAAGTACCATCTGTTAATGGACTACTATCAAATTTTGCGCTTAACAGCTGTTCAAAACAAACAACCTCGTGCGTTTTTTTAAAAATGGAAAAAAGTGAATTTCGAGTGCTCATTAAACATTATTTTAACATTATTACAACACTCCGGAGACGAAACAGCAGTCTAAACAATGGGTTTCTCCGGCTGTTTGTTTGTCGGCCAATAAGGTGATGGCAACAGTTTTTTGGGATGCACGCGGATAATCCATATCGATTACCTTCAAAAGGGGAAACAATAAACGGCGAATATTATGCCAACTTGTTGAACGAATTTAACGAGGATTTAAAAAACACGACCCCGTATGGCCAAGAAAAAATATATTTTTCATGAACGTAATGTCCGGGTGCACACGGGGGTAGTCTGTATGACAAAATTCCATGAATTGGGCTACGAATTGGTACCTCATGAGCCATATTTTCCGGATTTAGCCCCCAGTGACTATTTCCCATTTCCAAATCTAAAGAAATGGCTCGGTGGAAAGATAATTAGCTCCAACGATGAAATTGTTGATCAAACAAATGCCTATTTTATGGACCTCGGAAAATCCTATTTTTTGGAAGGGATACAAAAATTGGAGAAACGTGTGTACTACGTGTATTGAGCTAAAAGGAGATTACGTTGACAATTTTTTTTTGCAAAAAAAAACTTTGTTTCATTCAAAAAGTCACGGACTTATTGATCCGCCCTTATATCGCAAAATTACAAAAATAATAAATTATTGATTTTTGAAAAAAAAATTCATCCATGCAAATCTGACCGCTTTATAAAAATTCCTTCGAAACCCGAAAAATTTGGTTAATTATTCGATTGGACACTCCGTTTCCGCTGATATTTGATTATTTGAGTTTTTTATTTTTGGCGTAGAATACGTCTTACCTTACGGTATAGGGAGTGATGTCAGATTGTTATTGTTGTAATTTTTATTTCATTTAACGGCGGAAACGGCGAGATAACTTTTTTTAAAAATTTTTTTGTAGGTAAATGAAGATGTTATCTTTCGTTTGATATACATTTCATATTGGTTGATATCTTCCTAATATCTAAATTTCTCAAATGAAAATTGTTTAAACACATACACTCAAACATATGTGTGGTGTTTGGTTGAGTGTTTGAGTTTGTAGCGTGGACACAAACTATGATGCTGTTTCAGTGTGGACACAAACCTTCGGCTGTTGTTTTGATTGATGAAATATTGAAATTTCGTATATTTTCTTATGTATTTATTTAAACAAAATGTTAAATGTGAATTTGAATTTAACATGGATATATAATTATAAAAAATATAAATCAAATTTATTTGCGTCTGATATTTATCATTTCATATTTATCAAAATATATTTATCCTATTTTTCCTACCATAATTATATTATATTATCAAAAGTAACTATCATGGCCGTCGGTGGTGCAATGGTTTGTGTGCGCGGCTCTTGTACATGAGATCCTGGGTTCGAACCCGGCTCTGACCACCTTCAAAAAAAAATTCTTTCGGCGGCGGTCACCTCGCATAGTGACGGCGACACTATCGAGTATCTAGCCATGAAAAATCTTCTCAAATTACCGTTCGGAATCGGTGTAAAACTGTAGGTCCCCATCAGTGAGTGAAAACTGGAAAGCGCACAGCTCAGTGATTGTGAGAAGTTCTCCCCAGTCCCTTCATGGGATGTAATGGGAAACCATTTATTTATTTAACTATCATGTTATTTATCATTTATTGTTATATATGTTTTCTGTCTTATCGGATGGCGTATTCTACGTTAAACTTAATGGCCGTGTCTCTGACACAGCCTGCAGGGACAGTCCGTGGCCGAAGGCCTCGGGCAACTGTCTGCTGTTTACCTTTTTTATTTGAGTTTTTGTTTTAGCGACTTCTAAAAAATTATGCCTTATGACAGCCATCCACTGGTTAAAGCCGTCTAATGAGGTTATTTACGAATGGGATCATTTTACCAAATATTTTAACAAACTACCAAAGATTGGGTATTTTTTCGATTGGATGCTCCGTTTTTGAGATATAGACGTTTTTTTTCTTCAAATTTATCATTTTTTGAATTACAAAGTGCTAAGTGCTGCATTAAGATACTTTTAGTGCTGTGTGTCTCATCATCTTTTTGCAATCGCAGCTGCCCAACTGTGAATCTGTGCACGGTTTGAAGAATGCAAAGTACAACTGTCTTAGAGACACTTTTGCCACTGATACACGTGGGTTTAAACTGAGTACTTACTTTTGTGGTGTATCGCTGCTGTTCTCTGTTATACATAAAAATGTCTACACTAAGATGCAAAAACTGAAGGGAACATAAACGTAAAAAATTGAAACGAAATCGCGAAATTATGGCTAAAAATTGCCTAACACGGTAAAAACATTGAGGCAAACAAATATTCAGGTTTGCGTAAAAACTGTCTGTAGTAACTGTCTACGCATATACGTAATCACTCACTGTACAAGACGAACACCAATGGTTTCATTACAATATGCTAACAAAGAAGATGAGATACATACAACTAGAGAAACCATCATACATGGGGCAAATTAATTATATGACAATTGTAACATGTCGTTTAATTTGAATTTCCTGTACAAATGCAAATTCAAAAAAATTTCAATACCATTGGCAATTGCACTTATTTTTAAAGCATTTCCTTCATATCTGGCAATTTTGGTTTTCAAAGATTTTATACAGTACAGGTTTATGAATTTGAAAGTACTATAAGGCAATACCTGTAGAAACCACAAACCTCTAATATAAAATACTTTAGAAACAGAATTGCCAGCAGTCAAACAAATTCAAAATAATTGAAAGCATTCCCATATTTTATTACAGTTGACATCGGATTCCACATTTGCATTGCCTGAGTAAATGCAAATTAAAAATTTTTTAATTGCCATTGCGAACAATGGCAATTCTTTTGCATTTGCATTAGATAAAGTAATGCAAATTAAAATCCAATGCAAATTAAAAACCCCATGCATGGAAACGATAGAGTAATGACACCTACAGGTGCCATCTGTCTCACCTGACGTTTCATTGCACACTCTTAGTGGTGAGGTCGGTGCAATAGAGAGTTACTTGACGTAGATTGATTTACACCAGGTGGAGTTACTAGAATTCTTTTTCATATTTGTCAATACGTTTTGGTGGAGAACAGTGAAATTTAAAAGTATTTTTGAATTTGTTGTTATCTTTTATTGTTGGTATATATTTGTTGGTTGGCGAAATATGTTATCTTCGTTTTGTAAGGTCCCTGACCCCCCCGGGGTTGTCCGAGACCGGATAAGTAAGTAAGTATATATTGGTTGTGTATGCCGTGGCTATTTTGTTGTTGGTAGGTTTGAACTAATGCCGCCATCTATTATTATTAAAGAAATGCTTTTCAACATGCAACATCCTCATGCAACCACATCAAACTTCCTTGGTTTACTGAGAGGTGGCGACTAGGTATGTGATTACTCTATGAGAGAAACTAAACCCTCTTCAGCGAATAAATCAATAATATCAATACACATACTTGTATACATACGAAGGAATATTTAGTCATTGGACAAAAAGGGGAAATGCAAAAATAATTTTAACTGAAAACATGAATTGCACTTCAGGTGTCTTCATGGCGCACTGATTTTTGCCAAATAAGTATGATGGTACTTCGCAAACCAAAGCCACACAAATTTGGGATCCCTAACCCGTTTTCATTTTAAATTCAGTTTTGGGAAACACTTAAATATTCACGTCAATGTGTTTGTTTTCAAATAGAATATAGATTTCAAATATTTTGCCAGATCTCAATTTCATCTATCATTAGACATTATCTGCCACCGGTATTATCGGCACTTTTCAGCATTTCAATATCCTTTATCAGCCGTGCCCAAATCCTACAGGAATATAAGACAACTAAACGTTACTGTCACATTAACCACATTATTAACGTCACCACCAATTTTACAAATAACAAAATCAATTTGTCATACAAAATGGCTGCTATCTCTGGGCAATTCCTGTTGTGGTGATGTAAATTGTGGCTGAGAAAACTGAGAATCAGCAATTTGTTTGTGGTATTTTTCACATTTCATTCCCAGACCGACAGATAGAGCCCAGAATGCGCACATAAAGAAAGTCAAAACCTCCATTCATTATATTTGTTGCGCTGATAAAAGAACAATAGGATGCAAAGCAACTGTATAAAAAGTGACTAGAAACAAAGAGGAATTTTAGGGATGTAACAACAATATTTGGAATATATTTGGAGACATTTACATCAGACTGAGAAATAAGAGTTAACGAGTTTTTAAGCCGAAGCCCGTAACACAAACACAAATTTAATGAAAACCGGATAGTTAAAAAGTGCCGACATTGCTCCAATTTTTGGTACAATTTAAAGATATATAGAAATTGGTACTCTGAACTTTTGGGGGGAAATTGGTGACAGTTCCCAATTGGTTTATGCAACTACAAAAATTACAAAACTGAAATTGGTCAACCACAACAGAAATGATAGCCGTTTAAGAAACTAAACAATACTAAAACATAATATGAGTTTTATTTTATTCCAAAAGATGTCTCAGTAAGGTTGCACTGTTTAAATTTAGTGCAATTTCTTTTTGTGTAAGTGGCAACACCGAAATTTGGCAGCTGTCACATTTATTTATTCCGATTATTAAAAATGGAGTGCGTTACGAAAGAATAGCGCGTTATAATTGAGAAAATTTATGACAAAAATTTGGAAAGTTATGCTGAGACCGCTCGCAAGCTTCGAAGCATTTTCAGTGGAGAAAGTGCACCTAATGTGTCAACCATTCGAAGATTGATCAAAAAATTTTAAGAAACTGGAGCGGATAATAACAGTAAGAATCCTGTGCGTCATCATACCGGTCCGTCTCTTCAAAACATTGCTGCTGTAAACGAAAGTGTCCCCGAAAACCCGAAAACATCAAACCGGCATCGTTGTCAATAACTGCAAATTTCGCGAAGCACGACGCAGCGAATTTTGACAAGAGACCTCCACCTTCATGCATACAAAATTCAGCTTAATCAGGAGCTCAAACCATCAGACCACGGAAAGCGCCGGCAATTTGTTCAATGTGTAGTGGAGAAACGTGAGGACAATGCTAATTTTTCAAAAAAATCATCTTCTCCGATGAATCGCATTTCCGTCTGAATGGCTTCGTGAATACACTAAATTGTCGAATTTGGGGCTCAGAAAATCCTCATGCAATCCATGAGAAACAAATTCAACGACAACGAGCAACTGTCTGGTACGAATTTTGGTCAGGCGGCCTGATTGGGACTTACCTTTTTGAAGATGAGGTCTAAATTGCAGTGACTGTGAACGAAATTCATTACAGGAACATGATAACGAAAGATCTTGTGGCCTCAACTGGACGGCATGGATCTGGAGGACATGTAAATTCAGCAAGACGGCGCCACCTACCACACCACGCATAAAACAATCGATTTATTGCAGCAACGATTTCCAGAACAAATTATCCCAAGAAATTCTTATGTCAACTGGCCACCAAGATCATGCAATTTAACGCCGTGTGATTTCTTACCTTGGGGTTTTGTAAAATCTCGGGTTTATGCGAATAAACCAGAAACAATTCCTGGGCTTAAATCCGAGATCCAACGCGTCATATGTGAGATACACTCACATCTCTGTGAAAAAGTCATGGTAAATTTCATGAAAAGTGTAATAGCCTGCATTCAGAGCCGTGGGGACCATTTGACAGATATTTTGTTCCATATTTAATCGGAACATGTCTTCTTTACAATCCAATAAAAAAGTCGCACCTATCTCAAAAAATACGTGTTTTTATTTTAAAATTAAAACGTGCATTCTTATTGAGACATTCTTTATTAACTCGAAATTAATAAACTCAATTTAAATTGAAAAAAATCGTTATATCGTTTGAGACTTTCGCAATTGTAGACTGAAACCTTAATTTTTATTTGAAAATTAAGTTTATTTATTTTTGATTGTTGAGTTGGGCTAATTAATTTGTATGTGACTATAATATCCATAGAGTAATGATGTATAGAGACGCCATCTCTCTCGGTATTTTAATGACATTTAGTGTGTTGCATATGGGCTGTTGCATGTTGGAGAGTATTGCTTTGATAACACCAGATAGAGGCAATGGTTCAAACCATCCAACAATAAATCAGCAACGGCATTTCGATTTGTACGTTAACATTTTTGTGTAAATACACCACAAACATATACTAACAATAAAATATAACAAAGAAGTCCAAAATACGTTTAAATTTCAAAGTCTTTCATCAAAACGACATGATGTATGTCAACAATTTTTGTAATTCCACCTGGTTTAAGTCAATCGAGACGTAGGGAAAACAATTGAATTAAATAGTTTTATTTAATACATTGGAATTGCGACCAAAAAAGCCAGCAAGGTTATAGAATATATAACATTTTTATCGAACAGAATAATCACGAACAACTTGGTCAGAAAAACACTCAACTTAAGTCAATTTACGTTAAATAACTCTCTGCCGCACAGACCGCACCACGAATAGTGTGAAAGGAAAAGTCAGATGAGAACAATGGCGTCCCTATACACAATTTCTCTATGATAATATCTGTATAGATTTGCACAGAATTTGATATTGTGCCATAACAAGTGCTTAGAAGAGGAGAACTAAAGGGTTTAATGTGGGAAAATGTTTCACATTTTCATACGGGGAGAAACACGTGAACAATATTTATCATATTTAAAAATCGAAATCTTTAAAAATTTAGAAATTGTTTTTTTTTGTTGCAAACCCAAAATATTATTTAAAATATAATGTTAGGAATTTACGGTATATCGTTTTTGTTTTATCGTTGGTAATCGGAGGTTTCTAGCAAAAGAATCGGTGAAACCGATTTCAACAATTTAGTTTGTCGAAATAACTGAAAAGCTTGTCTGTTGGGTTGACAGCATGTTTGAATATTCTAATTGTTATTTATGTGCGATTTATCCTATTTAAAGTTGTTCTATTTATCGACAAGTTGTTTTGTATATCATTTTAAATTACGATAATGAAAATAGTATAATATACACATTTTATATTTAACCATTATTTTATATTCATCACTTTTACAAGTACTAGACGATGCATAATTTTTCGCGTTTACGTCGGCTAATTATATTAGTCATAACTCCACAGAAGTCATAAATCTCGCGCCATCTAGCGGTATCCCGGTTCATCAGGAAGTTGCTTAGCGAATTCAAGAACTATTTGTGGTGAGGGTGTAAATGTTTGGTTACAACTCATTCTCACTACGTTTTTAATAACATTCAAATGTTGGTTTAACATACCGCAGTTATCCGTTGCGATTCCAATGTTACCCCAATACATATCATATGTTCAATTAGCATTCAAAAATTAGTTTCACTAGAAAATAAAGGGTGTCTCAGTAAGAATGCACTTTTAAATTTTTCCATATTTTTTGAGATAGTTCTGATTTTTTTACTTGATTGTAAAGAAGACATTTTTTGATTAAGTGGGGAATAAAATATCCGCCTTATGGCTTCCACGGCTCTGATGAGAGGCCGTTACTCTTTCATGAAATTTTCCATGAGTTTTCCACAGAGATGTGGCTGTATCTTACCCATGACGAATGGATCACGGATTTGAACTACTCAGGAATTGTATCTGGTTTATTTTCATATCCCCAAATAAAGAAATCGCATGGCGTTAAATCGGCGTTGACATCAGAATTTCTTGAGATAATTTGTTCTAGAAATCGGTGCTTCATTAAATCGATTGTGTCAAGCGCGGTGTGGCAGGTGTCGCCGTCTTGCTGATACTACATGTCGTCCAGATCCATGTCGTCCAGTTAATGCCACACCAACTCCTTTATCATGTTCCTGTAACGAATGCCGTTCACAATTACTGCAAATTCGGCATCACCTTCACAAAAGTAAGACCCAATCACGCACCAGACAGTTGCTCGTTGTGGGTGCATTCGTTTCTCCTAGATTTCATGAGGATTTTCTGAGCGCAAAATTCGAAAATTTTATGTATTCACGAAACCATTCAGGCGGAAATGCGCTTCATCGGAGAAGATGACGTTTTTTAAAAAATTGTCATTGACTTCACGTTGCTCCATTACCCATTGATCAAATTGCCGGCGATTTCCATGGTCTGCTGGTTTAAGATCCTGAGTAAGCTGAATTTGGACGCATGAAGGTGGAGGTCTCTTGTCGAAATTCGCTGCGTAGTGCTTCGTGAAATATGAAGTTGTTGAGAACGATTTCGAATTGATTTTGTGGAGTTTTCGGCGACACTCTCGTTTACAGTAGAAATGTTTCCAAGAGACCGGCCGGTATGTTGACGCACAGGAGCCTTACTGTTCATAACTGACCCAGTTTCTTAAAATTTTTTGACCACTCATCGAATGGTTGACACATTAGGTGCACTTTGTCGACTGAAAATTCTCCGAAGTTTTCGAGCGGTCTCATCATAACTTTCTAAAGTTTTGTCATAACAGCTGCCAAATTTCAGAGATGCAACTTCCATAAAAAAAAATTGACACTAAATTTAAAAAGTGCAATCTTATTGAGGCAATTTTTAAACAGCTATACTTTTATTTTTTAAGGTAAGCAGTTTTATTGAAATGCTATAAAACATTTTTGACCTGGACAGTTCACATGTTTCTCCCCATATATAAATCCTCATGCAAATGAGTACATACACTGTTACATTTTCTGCACTGAAATTCGTTTATAAATAATAATAAAAGATAAAATAAGAATGTAGTTTTGTTGAAATATTTCAAATCTTTTTGTGGAATTTCGATGTTAAATACTACAAAGTAATTTAATACTATGAACGTAACTCAGTCTACAAGGGCCAAATTTTTATCAGATGTGTTTCATTCTTCACACTTGTGATGATTGCATTTTGGAACATTTTTTCAAATTTATCCTTAATAGGCTTAAAAGATTTGACAAAATCCATTGCAAAGACGATAAGAAACATTCGATTTGATTATCAGTTTATTTTAAACACTTTACAAGGACCTCCTAATACCTTTTAATCGTATAGTTTAAGGATTTAAACAGAAATCGGTACTTAAAAGAAATATAAAATGTACAGTAATAAAGGAGCGGAGTGTGTAGCAAATCGTGTATGATTGTGAATTTTATGAATTGAGTGAATGTAAATTTATATTTGCAACAAAAATGTTGTATTTTTTGTGTCAGATGGAGATTGAGTATTTGTATCTTAGGGATACATACAGAGAACACAACATAAAAATCAACATGTTTTATGAAATAATTTTTAAATCTTTTTCTTGTTTTTTTAATGTATCAGAGATTTAAATTTCAAAACAGTTACGCGCTTCTAATAACAATCATTAGCACAATCATAATGACTTAAGAGACAGCCCCAAATTGATATTAATTTTATGCTTTGTAAACCACATTTAAGAACTATTGAAAATTCATCAAAATATCCTTTAATGTTGAAATACTTTGTTCACTTCAACTACGTAAATAAATTATAAATTCTAAGTAATTTTAAATATCCCTATTCAATTTTGTTGCCAATGATTTTAGAGGGGAAATTGCTCATTTGCCGCCCAGTTGTGCAGAGACGGCACAGGATGTCTGTTTCCGCTCCAACAGTGGCAATGCACCGGAAATGTTAAGGAAAAATTGTGATGATGATGAATGTTGGTAAAGAAGGCACTCATCGCAAGGACAAAGGATGTCAAATACAAATCGTACTACGCAATTTATGCATTCATTTTGTTTTTTAGTATATTTTCTTGATGTTTCAAATTTTCGTAAATATTGACTTACCAAAGATGTTTCCGGCAGTCATAAAGCAGAGTGGTGGAGGAAGAAAATACATCAATTTCATATAAAACACTATGCAACAAAATTAAGGGTTTTATTTGTTTGCGTCTGTTCCTCACCAAATGATTACACTAGACTCGTCTAGTCAAACCCCTAACTAGAAGTGAGCAGTATGCTTTTCGGGTTAGAACATTTTGTATTTCCTGTCAGATATTGTCCGAGAGTTGGTCCTGGACATGGGACCGTCCGTGCGGGTGGAAAGTTTTTGACAGCCATTTACTTACACGCAAAGAAAAAACTCGTTCCTCCCAAACGAAATCTCAGATAACTGAAGTTCGTTTGGGGACTGTAGTTGGGAGAAACGAACTACTGTTAATTCATACATGTCATTTCGTTTGGGAGAACCGAAAAATGTTTACAGCAAACGAGTTATGAAAAACATAAGTTGAAAAAACGTTTGCGAGAACCGGAAAACGGTTACGCCAACTGTTGTCTCGGTTACAGTAACCGAGTTCTAGTTTCTCTTAACTAAGAAACGTTTGCGAGAACTGAAAAACGTTTGCAGTAAACAAGTTATGAAATATTAGTGCTGAAAAAACGTTTGCGAGAAACGAAAACCCGTTACGCCAACTGTTCTTTCGGTTACAGCAACAGAGTTGTAATTATAACTTTTATGTGTTTGTTTAAATTTCCAACTTTTATAATTTTGGTTTTACCCATAAAGTTTGTTTTGACAAAAGTTGTCACTTTCGTCTCGTTTTTCACTGCGTACTTACACGTCTGTCACGCCTTGTATTCAAATATAAACTAAACAAACTACAACGCGTCAATTGTACATCCAAGATATATTGACAAGGTAAAGGCATTAGAGTGTGTGATCACTTTTATGTGTTTGCGTGAATGTGAATGTGAATGTGTGAGAGAACGAGAGAAATTTACGTTCTTCGTAATCTGTGTTCTCTCTCATTGGAAAAATCGCTAATTTCAGTTGTCGCAAATGTAATTTTCAACGCGAACTCGTTGGCAACAACATGATATACCTTTGCGATATATGAGTTTATTTGGGAGAACTACACGAACGGTTGCGATTAATAAATTAATTCAAATCAATCAAAGTATTGTTGCGGCAACAGGGCAATAAACGTTTCTTTTCTTTGCGTGTAGGAGTGGCCAGAAATTATGCCTTTATTGGGCAGTCCAAGCACGCAGAAAAATTAAATTCTTGTAAAACCGTCTAGAATAATCTTAGTGTAGTGGTCAGGGCAGCGTTCGTATACATCCTCCAGACGCTCACAAAATGATTCTCTGACCTCATCGTCTTTATACTTTGTCGGTGCCTGCACAGAAATTAACGAGATGTTGAAATATTTCGCTTTGATGCGAATTGTGGCTATGGGTTTACTCACTGTGTTGAACCTTGAAACTATGTATAACAGTCTCTGGCCAACTATAAAACCACACCCGAATTCGTGCCTTCGCTCATGGCAACTGTAGTAAATATCGCAATTTTGCTTTCTGATGCAACCATAGCCCGTCCATCCCATTTCCTTGATAGCTGTGATGTCAGCTTTATATTTTTCTCGGATATCCGCCAGTTGGAAAGTGGCACCCTTTCTGTATAGTGTTCTTACGTTCCAGGTACATATCCTTAAATCGTGGTCCTTATAATGTTAGTGTTGTCCTCACACCCAGAGAAACGATTGTTTGAAAAGAGGTTGTAGCAATCTTAAATTCGGCTGTTACCACCGAATTGAGGTTGATACAACCGAATTAAGGTTGTTACGACCGAGTTTAGTACCCACGACTGAAATGCGGTTGAAGCAACCTCGTTTCATAATTGATACGGTTGTGACAACTGAATCTTCAACCGAATTTTAAATTAATTCGGATGCAAGAACAGAAACAGGTACCAAATTCGCTTGAAGTAACAGAATCGTGGCATTAATTCGGTTGTAGTAACCGAATTTAGCATCAATTCGGTTGTAACGATCGAATTTGGTATCAACATAGATAAATAAAAAACCATAGACGTTGAAAGATAAGTGGTGGATTTGAAAATAAAGAGAAGTTTTCTAGATGGCTCCGGAGTGGTGGATATGGGCAAATTTCCCTGGAAACAAAAACTATTGAAAAAACTATATAACCACGCTTTTTTGCCTTTTGTATTGTCAACAAATATCAAAAGCGATATGCTTTTCTATTATCTATTTTCTATTTTCAAATTTAAATAACTAAATCGAAATAAAAATGACGTTCGAGTGCTTTTTCGTCGCATCCTACTGAAAAATGCTCGTACGGAAACAGCATGTGCCCGCTGGTGAAAATGGTGATTAAGCAAATGAATCATCTATGGTTTTTATTTATCTATGGTATCAATAAGGTCGCAATAACCGAATCTAGTCTTAATTCTCATGAATTCTGTAGGAACAACCGAATTCATTTTCAATTCGGTTGCCACAACATAATTCTATGTATTTAAAATCTGACGATTAAAATTCGATAATAAAATATTATTTTGAAAAGAATTGTGTATTAAAAAGTCTTATTTTGCAGAAATTATTGAGGCAGATATCAAGAGTTTTCAAGTTTTTCAAGGTCGATCATGTGAGATATGCTGCAATCGTCTGTATATAAAACGGTTTAGGACCTAAATCCACCGATACATGTCAGACTTAATGCGGTGTTCCATGATGGCCGGGACTTGAAAAAAGGTTGGAAGAGGCATATAAAATAAATCTATTACCCTTTAAATTAGTCATATATAAGACATTATTTTATTGCTTTTTGATTTTTGTATGAGAATACAGGAAAATAAATCATAATTCAATTAAAAAAAAACTGAAATAATTCATTGGTGACACTATCTAAATTCGGTTGTAACAACCTCTAATTCGGTTGTGACAACCTCTAATGAGGTTGTGTCAACCTCCAATGAGTTTGTGTCAACCTCTAATGAGGTTGCGTCAACCTCCAATGAGCTTGTGTCAACCCTCTAATGAGGTTGTGCCAACATCTAATGATGTTGTGTCAACCTCCAATGATGTTGTGACAACCTCTAATTCGGTTGAGGCAATCTCTTAATTCGGTTACGGCTAATTTGTCTGTCTCAGTCGAATTTTTCTATGAGTGCAGATAGGGGGTTTCCTCGTTTACTTTTCTTGTGTATTTTCATTGGGTATGTAACGGTGGCGGGAGGCAAACCCAGCCCACCGAGGTTAGCATTTTACCTAATACCAGGATGATCATGTTTCAGCCACCTATTATGGATCAGGCGGTGACCAGAATGCAGAGAGTCGAAACTGGATTTTAGTTTCTTCAATTTTGATCCGCGGTTGGCCAGTAGTTGTGGCTCATCCGCCTTCAAAGGACAGATGAATATGACCACTAGTTCGAAGAGTTTCAGTGACATGGGTCACCTGATAAGCCGGAGACGTATCAGTGATCGTATAATCTAGCGGGCTGCTCATTCGTTTCTTCTTCTCACTTTAGATAGTTGACGGAGGTTTCCGATAAAGCCATTACCCAGAACATAAGTATGAATCTTTTCTGGCTACCCCCAACTGAATGGCTATCATAAACTTTCCACCTCCGCGGACAGTCCTATGTCCATACAGATTACTCGAGGTAAATATTCTGGTGTAATTTTAAGGCTACTGCTCCTACTTAAGGGCTGCTATTGTCCAGACAAAAAAATTTTACACTAAGTTTGTAAGTCTTAAGATATCCGTATATACAATTATGTGTGTTGGGGCTCTAACAGAAGATCAAATGATTCAGCTCTCAGATACTTGTACCAGGTGACTCTTTAGGGGTTAATTAATAATTTCTATAGTGCGGCACATATAGTATATTTCGATCACATTGATAGGATTTTTAGGGAAAGTTATAAACCATTTTCACTGCCTCTCACAAATCCAAAATTATTTTCATTTCATTATAATTTTCCTTAAATTACTTAAGTATTTGTACGAATTAACTGGCGATGATATTTAAAGAAAGATACGAGGGAAACGTTGGCAAACATTTAAAGATGAAATGTTTAAAAGTCTTAAGAGAAGTTAAAGTATCCATTACCCTCGTACTGAATATACTGCATAATCTGCCGTTTATTGCAATGCCAGACTAATGTTCTTTAATGATGTTGCTGTTCTTACGATGTTGTTTTAAAAATACATCCGTTGGCCATGTTGCAGACGTGCAATGTAACAAAAACAGCAAACATAGTAGCATTCCACTATTGAAATGCATGTATTGTGGAACGCAGTACAAAAAATTGCTACACATAGATTAATATCACCCGTCCGCAGCAAAATGATAAATGGCTTCCACGAAAATTGCTGCACTATATGCAGGACAATAGTAACGCTGTTGTCAACACTTCTCGTGGGTGGAAGTATATCGGAAAGATATTAACAGGAAAAACACTACTCCCATGTCCTGACAACTTGAGTGTCATCGTATAGACTTAAAAAAGTGATTGGTCACTTCCACACTTAATGCGTTACCAATGGCGACTGATTTCTGTAGAAGCGCAGTAGGAAGGATAATTTGTCTGTGACTGGAAATTGCTGATTATAGGATACATGTATAAAATACGAAGTTTATCAAATGGTGATTCAATAGGACTTTGTAGCCAAGGAGATTAAAAAGATAAACATAGAAAACTTACTGTCACTGCCACATTGTACTGTGATTGTCCTTTAAAACCGAATATTCTTGGAAACATTTCATAAGATTCTATAGAAAATAAGCTATGAAGCAACTCAGTAAAATGAAGGAAATGTAATACTGTATCTGATATTATGTCAAACATTCATTCAACATATCTATACACACTTAGCTAAAGGTGTTATGCGCCACCCACCACAAATTATACAACGCGATTCTATATGGGAACACACCCACAGGATAAACAGTGTGTAGAAGTCCCAGATTGGTTGCTAAATGTTGCAACAATGTTAAGTTTCTACAATGCAATAAACTGAATATAAAAAAGTTGTTTGTTTATACCAAATCTAAACCAATCTCCAAATTTTCTCATCAGTTATGATTTTCAGTTAAATTTTCGGTTTGTATTTTGTAAATTGACCATTGCTGCCACATATGAATTTCCAAAAGTTCATAATTTAAACGTAACATATAGAATTACATATGCAAGAATCTTCATAAGTATGTATTATTACGAAAAATTAATTACACTTAGTTCAAACTTATATTTGAAAGTCAATGGTCAGTTGGTGGTGAATATTGTGTACTGTTCTCTTGATATTGAGTAGTAACACCTTTTACTTACTTTTCAGCTGTAACGAATCCATCACGAGAAGAAGATACTAGACAAGTACAGCGGTTCATTATTCCAAAGATGATGGAAATACAATAGATGGTTAATCGATTATTCACCATTTTCACCAGATGGCAAAGGCTGTTTGTCACTCGGATGCGACGAAAATGCACGCAAAAGTCATTTTTATTTCGATTCTGCAGTTTGAATTTGAAAATAAAATGTAGATAATAGAAACGCATATCCCTGTTGATATTTTTCGATAATAAATAAATAAATAAATGGTTTACCATTACATCCCACGAAGGGACAGGGGAGAAATTCTCACAATCACTGAGCTGTGCGCTTTCCAGTTTTCACTCACTGATTGGGACCTACAGTTTTACACTGATTCCGAACGGTATTTTGAGAAGCTTTTTCATGGTTATATACTCGATAGTGTCACTGTCACTATGCGAGGTGAACGCCGCCGAAAGAAATTTTAAGATGGTCAGAGCAGGGTTCGAACCCAGGATCTCATATACAAGAGCCGCGCACACTAACCATTGCACCACCGACGGCCGACAACATAAACAAGACAATATAAAAGGCAAAAAAGCATAGCTAAATAGTATTTCCAATAGTTTTTGTTTTCAATGAAATTTACCCATTTCCTCCATTGCTGCGCCATCTAAAAAATTTCCCTTGACTTTCAAATTCACCACTTATATTTCACCATCTATGGTATTTCTATCATCTTTGATTATACCATAGATAAATAAAAAACCATAGATGATGAAAGATAAGTGGTGGATTTGAAAGTAAAGGGAATTTTTCTAGATGGCGCCGGAGTGGTGGATATGGGCAAATGTCCCTCAAAACAAAAACTTTTGAAAAACTATATAACCATGCCTTTTTACATTTTGGATTGTGAACAAATATCAAAAGCGATATGCTTTTATATTATTTATATTCTACATTCAAATTTAAACAACATTATGGAAATAAAAATTATGTTTGAGTGCTTTTTCGTCGCATCCGAGTGGAAAATGGTCGTACGGAAACAGCATGTGCCCTCTGGTGAAAATGGTCATTAGGCAAATGAATCATATATGGTGGTTATTTATCTATGGTGAGTAGTAACACCTTTGGCTTACTTTTCAACTGTAACGAATCCACCACGAGAAGAATGTACTAGACAAGTACTGCGGTTCATTATACCAAAGATGATGGAAATACCATAGATGGTTCACCATTTTCACCAGATGGCAAAGACTGTTTCCGTGATACAATTTCTCACTCGGATGCGACGAAAATTCAATCAAAAGTCATCAAAAGTTTGAATTTGACAATAAAATATAGATATTAGAAAGGCATATCCATAGAATAACACGGTTTTACTCGCTCAATAAATTAAACGTCATAGGTACGATGGAAAGTAAACATTGGATGGTAGAAATATGCGATCAATAATACCAGATAGTGGCAATAGTATACAGCGATCAACATAGGAACAGCAACCGAATTTCGTGTTTTTGTGACAAACTAGTTGTGTTAAATACAATACAAATAAATGTATAACAACGATAGAAGACAACAAAAAAGTGCAAAATATGTTTAAATTTTTTAGTTCTACACCAAAACGACAGGAAAAAGTTAAGTGAGTATATTTTGTAACTCCACCTGGTGTAAGATAATTTTAAATTTAATTACTCTCATTTCCACAAACCTACGATGAAGAGTGTGAAATGAAACGTCAGATGAGAGAATAAGTTTATCTAGGTATGTATTAGTCTATGGGCATATCGCTGTTGATATTTTTTGACAATACAAAACGCAAAAAAACATAAACAATAGTATTTCCAATAGTTTTTGTTTTCAATGAAATTTACCCATTTCCTCCATTGGTGCGCCACCTAAAAAATTTCCCTTGATTTTCAAATTCACCACTTATATTTTACCATCTATTGTATTTCTATCATCTTTGAGTATACCATAGATAAATAAAAAACCATAGGTGGTGAAAGATAAGTGGTGGATTTGAAAGTAAAGGGAATTATTCTAGATGGCGCCGGAGTGGTGGATATGGCAAATTTCCCTGGAAACAAAAACTATTGAAAAACTATATAACCATGCTTTTTTACCTTTGTGAACAACTATCAAAACCGATATGCTTTTCTATAATTTATATTCTATTTTCAAATTTAAACAACAGACTCGAAATAAAAATGATATTTGAGTGCTTTTTCGTCGCATCCGAGTGAAAAATGGTCGCACGGAAACCGCGTGTGCCCTCTGGTGAAAATGGTGATTAAGCAAATGAATCATCTATGGTTTTTATTTATCTTTACTTTCAAATTCATAAACCTGTATAGTATAAAACTCTACGAAGCAATGTCTGAGCTTGGTATTCCTGCAAAACTCATACGCCTTTGCAGGATGACCCTGACGAACACCAAATCCGCAGTGAAAATTGGTAAGGATCTTACCGAAACTTTTGAAATTAAGCGAGGCCTCAGACAAGGCGACACCCTATCGTGCGATCTCTTTAACATCTTAATAGAGATTATTCTGAGAAAAGCTGCTGTCAACATGAATACAACCATCAGCAGTAAAAGGCACATGCTGCTCGCGTATGCTGATGATTTAGATATCATTGGGCGCACAATTAGAGAAGTTACTGCGGTTTTTTCGAGAATTGAGAAAGAGTCAGCAAAAGTGGGTCTGACGGTACATGAGGACAATACAAAATTAATGGTTTCAACGAACAGGGCCTCCACGCGATTAGACCAAAGCGTGAACGTTGATAACCGTTATAATTTCGAGGTGATGGACGAATTTATATACCTCGGATCTACCGTAAACAAAAACAACAACGTCAGCCTTGAAATCAAGCGGAGAATTGTGCTTTCGAATGGATGTTATTTTGGGCTAATCAAGCACTTTAGAGATAAAGCCCTCTCTCGAGTAACAAAAGTCCAGCTGTACCAGACTCTCATAAAACCTGTATTGCTTTATGGCGCACAATCCTGGGTCTTATCGCAAGCAGACGAAACATCTGTAGGAGTCTTCGAGAGAAAAATACTCCGAAAAATCTATGACCCTATAGTGCACAACGGCGAGTATCGGCGACCCATGAACCCTGAGCTGTATGAACTTTATCCTGACATTGACATAGTTAAGCGGATCAAAATATCACGATTGCGCTGGCTAGGCTATATCAGTAGAATGGATGAAGAAGAACCAGCACGAAGGGTTTTCGAAACCGAACTCGAAGGAAGACAAAAAATAGGAAGACCAAGACTCCGCTGGAAGGATCATGAGAGATAACTGGAGAGATAAGGCAAAAGATCGAACTGGTTGGCGAAATATGTTATCTTCGTTTTGTAAGGTCCCTGAACCCTCGGGGTTGTTCGTGACCGGAGAAGTAAGTAAGTAAGTACAGTATAAAATATTGGACAATCAAAGCTGCCAGATATGAAGGAAATAGTGTGAAAATAAGTACAATTGCCAATGGTGTTGAATTTTTTTGAATTTGCATTTGGACAGGTAACCTACAAATTATAATTGTCATATAATTAATTTTCCCCATGTATGCCAAAAAGACAGTGCAACGTAACGACCATCACATTCAAGTATAAGTGAAGGTTTTTCTTCTCACAACCTGTGAGCTGCGCGCGTTCTAGTTTTACACTCACTGATTTTGACCTACAGGTTTACACCGATTCCGAACGGTATTTTGAGAAGCTTTTTCATGGCTAAATACTCGATAGTGTTGCGATCACTAAGTAGTAGGGATCGAACCCACGTCCTCATGCACAAGAGCCGCGCACACAACCATTGCACCACCGACGGCCACATCACATAAGAACTACAGCACTTTCTTTTAGTAATAACGAGAGATAAACACGGATGTTTGTTCCTGCATTGATTTCAATTTCAAATTTAGAAATTAATTCATCTTTAGTAATTTTTATGGTTCCTTGAATTCTTATCTCAAGGTTTTAGTGAACTTGACAGAAATGTGACAGTGTGACACTTCAGCCACATGAAGACATTCCATTTTAGTACATTGCCATAAAATTGTGCAATTTCAAGGACCTGGAACGTAAGTATCTTTCATATTTACAGCGTTGCTGGGGAAGAATTTTATTCCTACTAAAACTGATTCATATCTACAGTAGGTAGTAGTCACTCTTTGAAACATTCTACATGTTCGCCAGTATGTTGTGGACTTTAAGGTGTTTAAAAAAATATAAGTATAACAGGGGAAATTTAAAACATTGTGCTATGTTGGTAATGCGTATATGAATTTCGTTCAAATTTCCAGGCTATTTGAAAATCTATGAATATTGCAATGATATGATGACATGCATGTGTAACTAATTGTTACTCATTGTAGTAAAAGTCATTGCTTTTCCTGAATGTTTTGACTTCATTATGAATGATCTAATACCTTCGTTGCGCTTTTAATTACTGTTTGTACTCTGAATAGGAAACATCATATTTAGGTTAATAACAGGCATAAACAAGGGAGTACAATCACTATTGTACAGAATGCATTGACAACTATAATCTGCACTAAGCCTGAATTATCTGTTAGCAAAATTGAAGCATGCGTAGTTTCATATCCGGCTAAATATGTAGGTAATCATATATATGTACATACAAACATACACTCCATTTCAAATAGGTTAACCCAAACAAATTCGTTCGTTTTGGTAACTACACCTTCAAAGTAAATACGATATAGAATAAAAATTTGAAAGCAGATAGAAAATGTTATCTTTCATCACATTGTTACGAATTTACTATTTGTTCTTTAAAGAGCTATTCTCTGCCAAAAAAAGCTCAGAGCTGTAACTACAATAACAATTATCTATATTGTACGATACATGTACAGTACAAACTTAGCGTTTACAAACGAGTTTTTACTCAATAGCAAAATTTCTAGATTGGAAGTTTAGAATTAGGCTGACTCAAGATTCGCTCTCATCGGTTTTTTGCTTCTCACCAACCGTTTCCGGAATCATCACGTAGTAACGGCATCTGTTCTCGATTGTTCACGAAAATTCAGCAGTGACCAAATATGATAGAAATACCCTAGATTCGATTATTCACCATTTTCACCAGATTGCAAATGCTGTTTCCGTTCGACCATTTTTCATTCGGATAAGACCAAAAGCAATCAAAGAACATTATTAGTTGAATTCTGCTTTTTGAATTAGAAAATAAAATACAGGTAATCGAAAGGCATATCGGTTTTGTATTTTTTTTACAATACAAAAGGAAAATCGAATGGCTAAATAGTTTTTTTTTAATATTTTTTGTTTCAGGCATATTTGCCCATACCCACCATTCCTGCGACATGTAGAAAATTTCCATAGAGTTTCAAATCCTCCATACATATTTCACAATCTATGGTATTTCTACCATCTTTGTTATACCACAGATAAGTAAAAAAAAAAAATAGTGAAAGATAAGTGGTGGTTTTGAAAGTCAAGGGAAATTTTCTAGATGGCGCCGGAGTGGTATTTAACCATGCTTTTTTGCCTTATGTATTGTCAAAAAATATCAAAAGCGATATGCATTTCTATTATCTATATGTATTTTCAAATTCAAACAACAGAATCGAAATACAAATGATGTTTGACTGCTTCTGCGTTGCAGCCGAGTGGAAAATGGCCGTACGGTACGTAGATAAATAAAAACCATAGATGATTGATTCGCTTCATCATTATTTTCACCAGAGGGCACTTGCTGTTTCCGTACCACCATTATTCACTGTTGTTTGAATTTGAAAAAGAATATAGTAAATAATGGAAAAGAATATCGCTTTTGATATTTTATTCACAATACAAAAGACAAAAACGTATGGTTATATAGTTTGTCAATAGTCTTTGTTTCCAGGGAAATTTGCTAATATCCACAACTCCGGCGCCATCCAGAAAATTTCCCTTTACTTTCAAATCCACCACTTATCTTTCACCATCTATGTTTTTTTATTTATCTATGTATGGAAACAGCATGTGCCCTCTGGCGAAAATGGCGAATAAGCGAATGAATCATCTATGTTATTTCTGTCATCTTTGGCAGTGACCATAGACAAAGATGATTGAAATACCATAGATGGTGAATTATTCGTGGTGGATTTTATTGTTAGGGGAAATTTTAACCCTGAATTTAACCACGATTTTTTAACTTTTGTGTTATCAAAAATATCAAAAGCGTTATGCTTTTCTATTATTTACATTCTATTGTAAAATTTAACCAGAATAGAAATAAACATTATTTTTGAGTGCTTTTTCGTCGCATCCGAGTGAAAAATGGTCGTAACGAAACAGCATCTGCCCTCTGGTGGAAACGGTGAATAAGTGAATGAAGGGAAAGGGTTGTTAACCCTTTGAAAGCCATACATTTTCTGCCGAAGCGATCGAAATGGGCTTACTATATCTTTATATTCAACCGAATATATAACAGATCAAATTGTCAAAAAGTCATGGTACTTTTACTCGGTATTGTTTTCATCATCGAAAGACTTTGTTGGCACCGTTTTAGTTTTTAGGCTCTTGAAAGGATTGAGAAGATAAAATTTTGTTCACCCGTTTCTGGGGTAATGGCTATGCCAATAGGCAACATTTCCATATTAAAGAGAAACCCGACGAGTTTCAAAAGCTGTCATTATATCCAGACGAAATAACGGTTTCGTGTGGTTTATAGGCTGATGGAATCAGGTCCATATTTCTTCAAAAACTATGACAACCCAAATGTAAATTAGAATTGTGCCCATTATCACACCATGACGCCATTTGGTGGCAACAAGATGGGGCTACTTGTAACACAGCCCTTAAAACCACGACATTATTGCGATAGAAATTAATTTTACAGTTACTTTCACGATTCGGTCCTGTGAATTGCTGGCCCAGATCATAGCACACTTCTAGACTTTTTCTTTTTGCCAGACATCCCGAGAAACTGCTTCAGACCGATGAATTGACCGCCTCCTTTTTATCTATGGGGGTATGTATAGTCCAAAGTCTAAATGGATTAGAAGGCTGCGATTGAGGTGTTGGAAGCCAACATTAACCTTTTTGATTTTAGCCCATATACATGTCCTGTAATCGTTTATAATGAATAATTGTATAATTTCCTTCTTTTATTGCTGCCTAGTCAAAAGGATATTATTTTAATTACTCATCGCAAAACGTTTTGAAACATTTGAAGGATATTTATTTGATATCGTTATCTGGGCATCTGGACATCTGATTGTTTTATTTTACGAACATGTTTGTGTTTTCTTTTGTGGTAATAAATATACAAATGTCTATGTAATCGCGTATACGTTACGTACATCATACATCATTTGAATCTATGCATGTGTTGACCTTCAAAGGACTATGGGCAAAACATAGTTTTTGTATGTTAAGGTGGCCCTTGGTTTTAAAGGAATTATGTTTATTTTGAATTTTTATGGATAAATACTTTAATAATAAAACTCTTTAATACAGGGTGATTCAGAAAGTTCCGGACACATTTCTCCAGCGTATTCCTTGGCTCCTTTCGTGAAGAAAAGGGTACGAAATGGCAGCGGGTTCAACATTTTCGGATTGGCGGTCGGAGGGTAGTAGACCAGTGTTCGGATTTTTTGGGCTTGTTGGAAAGGTCTTTAAGAGGCCTTTCAGAATCAATAAAAAAAAGTAGAAAAAAGTCAAATCGCCGAGATACAGAGCTTTCGGAAAATTTCTAGATGGCACCGGAGTGGAGGATTTGGGAAAATTGCCCTGGAAACAAAAACTATTGACAAAAACTATATAACCATGCTTTCCTGCCTTTTGTATTGTCAGCAAATATCAAAAGCGATATGCTTTTCTATTATTTATATTTTATTGACAAATTTAAACAACCGAGTCGAAATAAAAATGATATTTGAGTGCGTGTTCATCGCATCCGACTGAAAGATGGTCGCACGGAAACAGCATTTTCCCTCTGGTGAAAATGGTGATTATGAAAATGATCTTCAGTATGTAACTATATCATTAAAATGCCCACAAATTGTTTGTGGTGTATATTGCTGCTTGATTGACTAACAGTTTGAATCCTAATGTTAATTACGCCTAATAATGTGCCGTCGTTGGTTGAAAAGCTACCACTTACCAACTTACCACGAATATTTGATGATATCGAGTTTGGGAGAAATCCAGAAAGAGATGGCGCTAGTGCAAGAAACATAAGGTGACTTCGAAATGATGATGCACCAAAGTGTAACTGCTATATATAGCCGATTGGGGGCGCATATCGTAACACTTTGATTTCAAACGCGTAAAATTACATATTGCCGAGTAAAGACTTAATTGCGAATGTTAAATTTCTTTAAATAAGGAGATTTGTTATCCTCATCGGAATTTAAAAAGGACCTTTTTTTCAATGGGATATACAATAGCGCATATAAAAGAAGAATTAGCAAATTCTTAGCAATGTTAAGTAATATTAATAGTTTTAAGTTTTTGTTGGCCAATTTAGGTTTAGTTTAGTTGTCCGTCGGTGGTGCAGTGATAGAGTGGCCGGCTCTTGTGCATCAGAACGTGGGTTCAATCCCTGCTCTGACCACCTTAAATTTCTTTCGACGACGGTCACCTCGCTTAGTGACGGCGACACTGTCGAGTACTTAGTCATGAAAAAGCTTCTCAAAATGTCGTTTGGAACTGGTGTACAACTGTAGGCCCCAGTCAGTGAGTGTCAAACTAGAACGCGCACAGCTCACTGATTGTGAGACGCTCTCCCTAATCCCTTCATGGGCTGTAACGGGAAACCATTTGTTTATTTGTTTAATTTAGTTTTATTTAAAGCGTATTCACCTGGTCATTGCAAAAGTGTCTGCAGGTAGAGGACTATTGGTTGCAGCATTCATACTACCGTTTCATGTTTACATGACCAAGATATATGTATATAAATAAATACAGACAGATTTGGGTTAAAAAATAAACAAAATTTATGAAATTCCATCGATATATTTTTGGCTCCATCCTTCATCCCATTATTGCACTTTACTACTTTTTGGCCTTAACTTTCGTAATTGCTACAATATATATTAAATATCAGCATCAAAGCAGAGAAAATTTAAACTTGTGTTTTAGTTTCAGAAAGTGCTAAATGCATCGCCCTCTTTCCACTTTGTTGCAAAAATTCTATGCTATTCAACATCAACGCCCTTACAAAATATAAAATTGTTAACAATAAAATCATTGCAGCTCAGAAACGTTTTGAATGTAAACTACATAAACTTCTCAGCCGCAACTAAACATTAGATACTTTACCCACAAAGTAGGACAAAAAGCACAAGGACTTCCAAAGGATCATGCTTTTCGTAATACACTTAGTTGTGGTATACTATTTACAACATTATCCTTACTACAATGTAGTCCAACAGGACGGTGAAAATGTTATTAGCCAATCTTGTTATTCTACTGTTAAATTGAGTTTAATATTAAAATCAGAACGTGAATAAGTTAAATTCTCGCTATCGCTGGAGGACATTCGATACGGGTGGAAAGACGACAAGAGTTGGCGAATATTCCGCAAGACTTAAGTATAATCTAACACTGTGTGGTATACGCGCAGTCTATTTTAAGAGGGCTGTCCGAAAAGTTTGCGTTGAGGTCATCATAATAAGTTACTACAGACAGACAGGCATCGTTAAATTGAATCGCAGATTGATTGTAAAACGATTGTAAAAGTTAGACCTTGTTCCAATAATTCCGGGTGTTGGAAATATCAAGATTCGAGCCGTTACGTATAATACGAGTAGTACAGATATATCTAAACCCATTGTACTTAAGTAAATCGTTATCCATTACATCCCATGGAGGGACTGGGGAGAGCTTTTCACAATCCGAGAGCTGTGCACTTACCAGGTTAATACACACTGATTGGTATCTTCAGTTTTACGCCAATTCTGAACGAGTTTTCGAGATGCTGCCAATAAGCGAGGTGACCATCGTCGAAAGAATTGTACGCTCTTATGTACAAGAGCCCCTCACACTAACCATTGCATCAGTGACGGTCACACGCGTTGCTCTTAGGTTAGGTTTATGAAGAGAATTCGTTCCTGGGCATAAACTCACGCTTGTAGATATAGACCTGTAGCCTGCACTTCAGGCTGAACAAGAAGATTTCTGTCTTGATTCATTACCCATTACTGGGCACACACATAGCCTCTGGAAATAGCTATTGTGCGCTCTTCGCGTTCTGGGAGAAACTTAAAAGTTTTCAAAGAAAATTCATGCTGCGTACAAATTAACCCAGTATTCTCCAATGTTAATGCTGTAATAGCGTGGCAATGTCTGAAAAATTCCCTTCATTCATTTGTATCAGTCCGACCATTTTCATGCAGATGTTCCCACAAAGAAAGAGGTCACTCACGAATCAGTTCAGTTCTAGTTATCCAGCTTTATGTCCAGCTTGGTCCCAAAGGGACTAATAAGTCTTACCCGACACCTAACCTAAGCTAACTTCGCCCACTATTGAAGTTGGGTCTTTTTAACCTGAACCTGGAAATGTAAGTTCCTCGTCGCAACTACGATAGTAATGGCTGTGTTGTATCGTCCAGTGACTGGTTATGAAAGCTGACATTCTGGCGACTGTATTCCTGTTAAGAGTCATGAGGACCTCGGTTCTTTTACCAACAGGTACACCCTGAAAAATATCGGCCCCAGAAACATATTACAGGAAACATGTTCATGTTTGCTAGCATTGATATCATAAATTGAAGATTTGCTGCCTTATTGTTTCTTTGTCGTATTTCTTGTATTTGTTTTTTAGCGGTTTTCAACAAAAAATCCACATTTGGTTCTCCAAAATATATATTGAAGCCCATTAATCATTGTGTCTTAAACATGTTATATTGAATAACAAACACAATATGTTTGGGCACAAGTATAGTATATGTGCGACAAGCTACAAATACGTTATATTTGCATCCAAACAACAAGAAAATACACATTTTTCAGTGTGTAGTGCGTTTTCTCCAGTTTCTGTCTACGTCCTGGTGGAAGTTGTGATCAATCGAGTTTCCCACTACTCTTAAAGGGCTTTCTATCACATTTCATCCATCCGCATTTCCAATTGAACCTCTATTGGCTACACTAAGGAGAGTATTGTCGTGGCACCGGTCGCACCTACACGCTGAAAAATAACGGCCCAAGAAATATATTGCAGGAAAAATGTCCATGTTGGCAAGCATTGTTATCATGAGTTGAAGATCTGCCGCCTTTTTTGTTGTTGTCTGTTTCGTTTTTCTTTTTAACGGTTCTAAACAAACAAAGTCATATTTGGGTCTCAATTATATATTATATCATTGTATATATCATTGTGTCATATCAATCATTATGTCTCAAACATGTTATATCGAATAGCCAACACAATGTGTTTGGGCAAAAGTATAGTATATTTACGTTATTTTTGCAGCCAAACAACAAAGAAAGACAGATTTTTCAGCGTGTAGCGGATTCCTGTATTCACGAAGCAGTATCGTTCTATTTTCCTCCGAGAATAGAGCCCTTATCGCCGCTTGGCTGTCCTAGAACATTTTCACACACTTATCTACTATAGCGCGATTACGCAACTGACGACATGCCTCCAATATTGAAGATACTGGTAAAAACAGGGAGACCTATTGCTGGTGTTATACCCAGTGACTTTGAGTACAAATGTCTATGTCAACATCCTGCAATGGTGATTTGTTGTTTCACTCTTCTCTAAGCGGTATGATTGTTCTGAACTTTTTCGGGAAGTTCGACTCTGGATAGTCCGTTCACGAGAAAAATTGTACAGAATTCTACTATGCTCGTAGCATCGTTTGGCCCAACATTTCAGCTCTCTAAGACACAAAGCACTCTTTGCCGCTACACTCTTATCAAACTGTTCTAGAACAAGATTTGGAAAAATTTCAAAATATAGAAAAACTCTATTCTATTCTGTAATTAATGCTTATCATACGAGTATCAGATATTTTTGACAAATATTTGATTTCACCAAACTCACGACTTTTTCTTAAACAAGCACAAATATTACCCACACAAAACACGAGATAGAAGAGTAAATGTCCTGCGAGAAATCCTCAATCTTAGTAAATATGTATTGGCACAAAGGTAAGTTCATTTGTTGGATTTGAAAATAATTTCGACAAAATATGTTTGTCGGTAGATAGTGTGCGCAATTCTTGTACCCCACCACCCTACATTTCTTTCGACGGCAGTTACCTTGCTTAGTGACGGCAAAACTATCGAGCAATTAGCAATGGAAAAGCTTCTAAGAAAACCCCTGTTAGATACCGCTG
The DNA here is from genome assembly GCA_963931995.1 of Phaonia tiefii. Lineage (NCBI taxonomy): Eukaryota > Metazoa > Arthropoda > Insecta > Diptera > Muscidae > Phaonia > Phaonia tiefii. The sequence continues at coordinate 361,928,025 of OZ008367.1, forward strand.
TGAAATTATAGGTCCCAATGTATGCGAGTAATAGTAGAAAGTGCACAGCTTATTGATAGTGAGAAGCGCTCCCAGTCCCTATATGGGGATGTAATGGGAAACAATATGTTTTTATAAATGTTTCATACTGCCAGGAAAATGCCTTATATTTTGTGGTTGACCTAACATTTGAGTGTTAATTCGGATAGTAATATATACTAAGATAACATATGAATCTCATCGGGCATATCCGGTATGTTAAACCAATATTTTAATGTTAATAAACACAAAGTGGCTGCGAGTTCAAAGCTACTGGTTTACAACGAACGGTTGATGAATTGGCTAAGGAACCTAATACAAGGATCTAGAAACCACTGGTGGAATTTATGGCTGCTGGAGTGTTGTGTTTGCTAAAGATGGCCGCTTGGTGGCACATTTTCAATGAGCCTGATTTGAAACGCCCAAAAGTATACATTGTATTAGTAAAAGTGTTGAATATTGAACGATCGTGAAGTGCTAAGTTGTGTACCGTGTAAATTACGCGTACTATTTCCATTATTTTAAAAATAACTTCGTTTTAGTATCGATAAATAACACCGTGATAATTTTTATTTTAAAGAAAGACAAAACGAAAAATATTCAAATTTGAGTTCGAAACTATATCTCTATTAATAGAGATATTGAAACGACTTGAGCTGGAATAAATGTTTCTAGTAGTAAAAACATCGAATAAATGAACAACATCCCTGATGAATTTGAACATGGAGCACGACAATTATATTGCCATATGAACTGTGTTGCCTTTCAGGCACCAACCAATCAGGTCTAATGGGAATCTATGGTTCTTTGGAACAGAAAAGAATATTTTGCAAATGTTTTCTTGTGTCTTTTGCTTGCACGGTGGGGAATTCTAGACTCAAATCACTTTTCGTTTGAATTTAGTTTGATTCATTTTTCAATATCAACATTCTCAATGACCGCTGATTAAGATCTGTGGCTAAACCATATTTTTAAAAACTACGTCTCTATTAATATAGATATAAATATGCCTTTCTACTGAATAATTAAAAGAAAATACAATTTGGAATTATTTCAAAATTCCAGGGGAACCAGAGAATAGAAGTGCCGAGTTACTTATTTGTCTTTGAAGACCCCTAAATAGTTCGAATTGCGAACATTTTGATGAAAATTTAATTTTTGGGTAGTTTTTCACATTTCTTAAGAAAATACAAAAAAATGCCCATGGATATTGGATATAGAAGATTCAAATAATCCACCTTAAAGATCCTCAAGAAATATTACTAAATAAGTCAAGGCAAAAAATTAAGTTCAGTTTTTGATTTTGAATGTAATTTCGAATTTTTACATGTATAATTTGGAATTTCATCTTCCGGTTATTTCGAAGCAGATGACCAATTTAACACTTATGAAATGACAGAATATTAGTTAAGGGTTAGAAATTTACAAACGGGTGGCTTTACGCTTGAAGAAAATTTGGAAATATTACATACTTTCTCCAAAGTTCTGGGTCTTATCTGCGAAATAAATTTGGTAGAAACAGAGTTCCATCAACGCAGTTTGCGGATCACTTTGTGAAGGGAGTTCTTCAATCCAGGTCCTTGCTGGACAACAGAACTCGTGTACTAGCTCGTTCAGTGGAAAATATTGCCGATGTAGCTGAGAATGTACTGGAACCGCCATCGGCATCAACTCGACACCGCGCCAACACATAAAGACCGCGGCATGAAGGCTAATAAAGTCCAATTAGTCCAAGGACTAAAGCCTCGTAGCCATTATGCGACTCTGCTTCGCTGAATGGGATGAAGATCGCTTGGCTGAATATGAGAATTTTTACCGAAAAATCATCTTTTCCTATGACGCTCATTTTCACCTCGGGGACTACGTTAATAAACAAAATTATCGAACACGTCGTTCAGGAGAAGGCGATGCATTCACAAGGAGTGTCTGTTTGGTGTGGGTTTTGTCATGGTGTCATCCATTTTTTCGAAAATGAGCATGGAGCCGCCTTTACCGTCAGTGTGGAGCGACTCTTGTACGTGAGAACGTGGATTCGAGTCCTGCTCTGGCCACCTTACATTTCATTCGACGACGGTCACCTCGTTTAGTGACGGCGACACTATCGAGTATTTAGCCATGAAAAAACTTCTCAAAAATACCGTTGGGAACCGGTGTAAAACTTAAGATCCCAATCAGTGAGTGTAATACTATAAAGCGCGCAGCTCGCGGATTGTGAAAAGCTCTCCTCTATCATTTCATGGGATGTAAAGGGCAACTATTTATTTTTTTACCTTTTATTATCACGAAAATGAGATAACTTTTTGAGGCTATAAAGTCTTTCGGACACGCACAGGATAAATAATTTTGGGGGGTTTTACTCTACCAACTATATAACTTCATTCGACGCCAGAATTATGCAACCCCTCCAAGAACAGAGTTGAACTGTGATATAAGATTTTTTTAAATTACGTGAACATCTTTGGATAACAAAGAATTTAATTATAATATTTTTTGAAACCACTTACGTTTGTAAATGGATTTTGAAGTCTCTTTGTTTTCGTTTGGATACATGAATCCATTTGCCACAGACAGCGCTGAATGACAAACTCCAAAAACCCAAAAACGAATGATATCCTTAAACCAGAATCCACATTGCTTTTTATCAAGGGTTTAATTTATTTTACAAAACTTCTTATGACATTATGATTACATTTCCGTGATAAAAGAAAAGTGCATGAATCCTGTGGTACATGAGCAGCATTTGACAGTCGCAAACATGCAATATCATTCTTTCGTTGTTAATAACATTTTTAATATAAAATGTTGTTAAGCTGTGTAGTAAAGACGGATGGAAAGATGAAATACTACCAAAATCACATTAACAAAATTTCTAGATATTAATGTATGAGAAGTTCGCACTACAAGCTTTCAAGGTCTGATACAATTTTCTAAGTGAAAAATGGTTGGGTTTTGTTGGAATAATAGATAATTGATTTAAACAAAACTTTGCTATTTACTTCACTAATACTACTAGTCTGTAATGCCATGGACACTTTCTTAGACACTTCAATTAACAAAAAAAAATGGTCACATAACTGTAAATTAATCACTTCGCACGTAATACCGTCTTTGAAACTTCAAAGTAATAAATAAATGTATAAACTTCAAAAACTCCCTAAAGAATAAAGTTATTAAAACTTTGGCGTTATATTATCGTAAACCACCTGTTTTGCACACATTCTCGGGAGAAGTGTTTGTCATTTCGCTGGCAACTTTTAAACTTAACTTGCAAATTATGTCAAAAACGGAGGATCGAAAAGGCAAAACAACCCACAAAGTTTGTCAGTGTGAATTGTTATTTTTGACGTTGATGCCATAACTATGAACAGTGTAAAGTCATGATGGCGGCACAATGCAAAATGGGTGAACGAAAAGTGCTATTGCTTTTTATGCAAACAGCTTTGCTGAATGAATTGTTTGAATACGAAATTATTCAATTTAAAGTTTTGTCATATCTGGAGATTTAATGCGCGAATCTGATGGAGGTGGAAGACACTGAAAAAATCGGCCAACCAACATATTGCAGGAACCACGTTATCATGAATTGAAGATATGCTGCTTTTGGGATCCTTTTACCTCTGTCATTCAACAAACCCGTATTCAACAAACAAACCCGTATTTGGGTCACAAAAACATATATTAGAACCTATTAATCATTGTGTCTCCAACATGTAATATTCAATAGCAAGCGCAATGTGTTTGGACACAAGTATAATATATTTGCGACAAACTACAAACGTGTTATATTTGCATCCCAACAACAATAAAAGACAGATTTTCCTGCGTGGAGAAGGTGGATGATGAGCGAAAATCAAATTTATTTTAAAATATTTGAAATTCATTGCAGCTGCGAATTTCTCTATTAGATTAACGATTTAATAACAAAAAAATTACATGAGGTGTCAGGGGACACCCGGTTGGAATGAAGTTCCTTTCGCTATATTATGTACTAGTTAGTTCCAACACGCCTAAGGATCTTTCAGAACAGATAGTTTTTGTAAAATGATAAACATTTTTACGAATTTTGTTTTATAGAATGTATTTTTTTTAAACGTATATTTTTTGCCCTTTTTGAAAGAATATGTACTAAATTTTCCCGAAAACGTCCCTTTTGATAGAGAGGTACTTCTTTTATTAAAATTTTTTTTTAAGGAAAAGGTACTATATTTATCAAGAAGTACTTTCTCGAAAAAAGGGCAGAAGAGTATGAGTTTTTTTTTAAAAAAAGTACTTTTTTTAAGAACATGTACTTTTTAAGAAAATGAATTTATGTTCAGAAATGCTACTTATCTCAAGAAAAGAAAAGAAGAGGTGTTATTTTATTTTTAAGAAAAAGTACTGTCAAGAAAAGGAATTTATGTAAGAAAAGGTATTTTTTTAAGAGAAGATATTTTTTTGAAGAAAAGGTTTTTTTTTCAGAAATGGGAACCTCATGTAATGTTTTTTAGGATTGGCGCATTTTCAAAATTAGGTAAATTTTTAAGAGTAAAAGTTATTTTGTTTAACAAAAAAGGTACACCTTAAAGAAACGTAGTTTTGTAAGAAAAGGCAATTTTTTGTACGTAAATTTACTTTTTTATGAAAAGGTACTTATTTATAAAAAAATAATTTTTTAAGAAAATGTAATTTTACGAAATGAAAATTTACTTTTTTAAGTAAAAGCACTTCTTTAAAGTAGGAAATTTTTTTAAGAAAGGTACTTTGCTTAAGAATATGAATAGGCATTTTTTTGAGAAAATTTTACTTTTATTTGGGTTCAAAACTACAATGTGTACTAAATATTGGTTACAGGCTAAACCGAGCAAATTTTTGAAATTTTCCAACATATGTTAGTCTAGACACAAACCAAAGCAAAAGTACCCAATACAGTTGCTAATACTGGGTTGTAGCAGAATAGTGTTAGAAAAAAGTTGTTAAATTTTTTTTAAGTTAGCCCCCATCCCGCAAAATGCGATAATTAACTTCGTTCCAAAACTAATATATTCTGATCAGCGATATAAAACCTAGTCCAATATATAGGCTTTATCCATAAAAAGATAGGAGAGGTTTTAGAGACGATTTATCATACGAAAAACGTCTCTGAAATCTCCCACAACCTTTTATGAATAAGGCTGTTCATTTTTAAAAGATACAGCGGTTTAAAGTCCGAAAATTGAAAAAAACTAAGAATATCTTTTTTGATGGTTTATTCAACAGTCGTCCACGGCTTCAGTATCCTAGATCAGCATAGAAGAGGAAATTGTCACCACAGTTATGAAATAAAACCAATATATATAAACGACTTCCCAAAATGTATGCAAGATTGTTTTGAAATTGTCTTGTTGGTAGGGCGTATGGCGTGGGTACCGTTTTCTTGAAAAATCATGTTGTCCACATCCATATTATAAAATTCAGGAACAACAAAACTTGATTATCATGTTGCGATTGAGTACCATTATCTGTAATTGCCCAGCCAATCCCCTTTTTTGATCACAATTGTTCGCCGAGGGCTCCAGCCCAAAATCTACACCAAACAGTGAGACGTTGTTGATGCATTTATGTCTTGACAATCACTCGTGTATTTTCTGAACGATAAATGTAACAATTTTGACGATGAACGAGGACATCTACATGGATGAAAAGGAGCCTCATCACTGAAAGTGATTTTGTTTGAAAACCCATAGTCATTTAAAAATGTTTCTCAACAATGAAAGCGCGTTATTCTTTCATTTGGAGTTTCATTATCCCTTAACTATCAGCTATAGGACTACCTTTTTTTCTTCATCAACAACTCTATGCCACACACATGGAATGAAACTCAAATCTTGGGTGAATATTTGGACACCCTTTATTATTTACAAGTTCACACTGACAATGGAAAGTGGTAGGCTGAACAATATGAAAAACCAATTGCCGCGGGTTTTCATAAAATTCGGGCTTTTCCGTTTTCCATATTTACTGGTCGAATATTTTAGACAAAACGTATTTAATCAAACATGACAAAAAAACCAAAAGGAAAAATACAGTTGTGAGAAAATGCAAAATTGTATGTTTTATTCTCACCACAAAAATAGGCACATCTTTGAAGAAGTGTTGGAAACATTTTTAAATGTGGTCTTATACAAGGGCAACATTATGTTTCAGAAACGAAATTACCAAACAATTTGTATATCAACTGAGAGTATTATAAAGGGTGTCTCAGTAAGATTGCACTTTATTATTTTAGTGTATTTTTTTTGTCTAGCTGGCAACTCTGAAATTTGGCAGCTGTCACGAATGTATATTCGGATTATTAAAAAATGGAGCGCTCTACGAAAGAACCGCGCGTTATAATTGTGAAAACTTATTACAAAAATGTATATAGTTATGCTGAGAACGCTCACGAACTTTGAAAAATCGGTGAGATACAGCCACATCTCTCTGAAAAAGTTATGGAAAATTTCATGAAAAGAATAATGAACGGAGCCGTGGGGTCCATTTGACGTATAATTTTTTCCATACTTAATCGGAACATGTTTTCTTTACAATCGAGGAAAAAAATTACAACTATCTAAAAAAATGCGTGTTTTTATTTTAAAATTAAAAAGTGCATTCTTACTGAGGAGGCACCCTTTATGTGTTCAGCTCAATTCTTAACGAACATATTATTGACACATCAGATCTCTCAACGAACGGTTGATGAATTCGCTATGGAACTTGCTGTAATAATCTAGCAAAAACTAGATGGCGCCAGAGATAGAGATATATGACTACTGTTTACAGTTTTGTGATGGCTCATAAATGGCCAATTAACGATGCATTTCAGGTCAGTCTTAGTTATAAACACAAAAGTGGACATTGTCAAGTAATATTAAAAATGATGAATATCGAATAATTGTGAGGTGTTAAGTTGTGAATTCGAAAAAGGTCAAATCGAAAATACTTAACAACATGTAGGTATATTATTCAAATTCATATTTTCCTTAGAAACTAACCAACTAAATTGTAATTAAATTTAATGTTTCTTAAATGTTAATTTGATTATGATAAAATGTTTATCTTATCCAATATTAGCTTATCTCATATATTACAATATTAAACTGTTTTCCTCTTGTAGCCTTTCAAAGTAAATTATATGTTCATACGCAAGTAGAAACTACGTGCCGAAATTGACACTCTCAGTATGATGTAAAGGGTGTAGTTCTTAGATCGCATTTGTTGGAAACACAAATCTGGGCGCAGAATATTTACATACTTCAAAGACATATATATTTAAGCTGAAGTCTTTTATATGTTATAAACATATTACCGACTATATTTTTTGGAAGGCAGCCAAACATTTGTATGCAAATGAAGTGTCATTGTTGTTGACAGCACTGTATGTTATAGGAGTATTTGGATGTATGGATCTAACGAAATTAAAAATCCAAAGACTGTGTTGATTTGCAGGCATCGTCTATAATGAACAGTCAACAATTTGAAATGTTTATGTTGCAGTAGTTTTTAGTCATTAAAATATAATGTTTACTGTTGAAGTCAACATCATAATTGAAAGTTGGATAACAAAATGCCAATATTCTGTAGCAAATATTTACTAGTTGGGAAGTCCAGATATAATATGTCACACTAAAATAGAAACATGTGGACTTTTTAAAATGAGGGGTTTTTTGAATGTACTACAGTATCTAGAACTGAAACTAAAAAACCGGTCATCGGGTTTTAGCCTTAGCGCGTAATTTTTGAAAAAGCCCACAACCGGTAATTTTTCGTCGGATAACCGGTTAAACGGTTTTACCTCCAAATATTTCTAATATCCTTACAAAAGAAATCAATTTGATAAAAATAAGGTTCATTTTAATACTTGAAAAAAAATCTTAAATTCGAATATAAATATATGATTTCTTTTCTCAAATATAAATTAGGGTCTCTAATTTGTATACAATTTTCTAATTTGAGTAAGGTAAAATACCCGCATTTGAACTGCCGTCAGTTAATGGGGTGCAATTACAGTTGACTGAAAAGGTCAAGTACCTGGGAATAATTCTCGACATAAAACTGTCTTGGAAACCGAATGCGGAGGGGAGGTTGAAAAAGGCGTCTGTTGCTCTTTACTGCTGTAGAGGGGCGATAGGATAGCGCTGTCTCCTAAGATCACCATGTGGATTTATACGGCAATAGTCAGACCAATACTTCTCTATGGCATCGTAGTTTTGTGGAGGTCCCTCCAAAGAAATATATTCTGAATTCCTTGATGAAAATTCAAAGATCTGCACTGATTAGCGTTAGTGGGGCAATGGGCACGACGTCAGGTACTGCACTTGGTGATATCCTGAACATCAGTACTCCTGATATCATGGCCGAATCGGCAGCCCCTACATCTCTGGTGAGAATCAGAGATTGTGGCGTTTTGATATCGGGGCATTTCGCACACGCTGAATTACTATACCGGATCAATTATATTGCCGTAAAAACGGACTACTGTATCCCCTACCTTCTACCAGCGACAAATCTAAGGACTTCTATTTTGAACGGGAATACCTGGGACACCAGTAGTATCAGATTTTTCACAGATGGATCAAAGTAGGACGAGCAAGTAGGCTATGAGATCCATTCACCGGACCTGCATGTAAATATCTCCTTCAAACTGCCTGATCACTGTAGTGTATTTCAGGTGGAAATTCCCGCCATACTGGAGGTTGCTGAACTACTGAAAAGTAGTGTCACAACCCTCCGGAGAATATGTATCTACACAGACAGCCAGGCTGCCATAAAATCCCTGGAAGCCATGCTTGCTACGTCCCTGACGGTGAAAGAATGCCACTCATCACTTAGGGTGATGGCAGAGTATTTTGACATCAGGCTTATCTGGGTACCGGGACACAGCGACATTCCAGGCAATTGCGTAGCGTATGCGTTAGCTAGACAGGACACTACGGCACAGGTTCTTCCGGCAAAAGAAGATGTTAGTATGCCAATCTCTACCTGCCGTTTGCAGATCAGGCAGTGGGCCGATAATATGTTCAAGGACAAGTGGATACTTACTTCAACTTACAAACACGCCAGGGTCCTCTGGCCACAGGTGGACAGGGAGAGGACTAGGCAACTACTTAAGTTGCCGAGAGGCAGGTTATCCACAATGATAGGAACTCTTACGGGACATTGTCTTGTAGGAAAACACGTCCTAAGACTGAGACATAGAAACTCTACTCTATGGAGGAGGACGAGGAAACGACGAAACACCTTCTCATGGATTGCCCTGCTCTGGCAGGACTGAGAAGTAGGATATTCAGTACACATTTAATTAGCACCGTAGCCCTACAGGATATTCCTGTAGGTCTCATAGACAAATTTATTGAAAGGGAAAATTGGCTAGACGACTAGACAATAGTTGCTGCAGGTATCACCATGGGCTTCTTTAGCCCAAGTGTGCTAGACAGCGTGCTGTCTTGCAGCCTTTTCAACCAACCAACCAACCAAGGTATTAAACTTTGAATAGGATCGTTGTATATGATTTTCAAATCTAATACAATTTTTATTCTTAATCTCTATAATCTTAATCTCTTTAAAATGCTATTATTTTCGGATTTGAAAGGGAATGCAAAAATTACATGAGGTGTCAGGGGACACCCAGTTGGAACGAAGTTCCTTTCGCTATACATTATGTACTAGTTAGCTCCAACACGCCTAAGGCGCCCGTTGAAAAATATGGAAAAAGTGGAACTTTAAGAAAATAGACTTTTGTAAAATGATAAACTTTTTGACGTGACAACGTCTTAAATTAGGTTGCGGCTGGGAGTCACTTATGAAAAAGTGTAACGCCCGGTAACGTTACGATGAGTCACCGAACACAAGTAAACGCAATGTGTTTACTTGTGTGCCAGAAACGATTTGCTTTGCTGGCTTCTTGTGGCTGTTGGTCGGTGGTGTGAGTGTTTTTGTTTTTTGGCACATCATATATATGACGACTGAGCAAGTATGTATGTGCGTATATATGTGCGTGTGTATGAATATTGATTTAGATCAGTCTGCATTGGATAAGGTATTATTTTTTGTTTTTTTTGTTTTTTGTTTTTTGGCTTTATGATATGTGTAGTGTATGTTTGTGTGTAGAAATTTTCATATGAATTAGGTAGCCAAAACGAAACAGAGAGCTGCGGTCGGCTTTAAAAACGATATGCGAATATGATGAATTGAAATACTTTTTGGTTAGTAAATTATTTTCTTTTGTTTTTAATAAAAGAAATGTTTATTTTTTATAATAAAAGAAATGTTTATATTTTATAATAAAGGATATGTTTATTGTTTATAATGTCACATTTGATAATGTGTTCATAGAAATCGCACAGGTACCTAGATGGTGTTGAAATTACTTCTATTTTCCTAAACCATAAGTTTCAATAAATGTTAAAACATCGCCCGTGAGTTCTAACACTCATTGGGCAAGTGAGTTCATTGCACTCCTATTGTGCAATTTAATTATATTCATATCAATAAATATTCTACCGAGAAAAAGACGTTGTCACGTAAAATCTTCGCCCGTAAAACCGACTTTACAGGCAACAATTATTTTTTTTAAGAAAGTTTTTTTTATAGTATGTACTTTTTTTTAAAAAGTTAAATTTTTAGGTCCTTTTTGTAAGAATATGTATTATATTTTCCCGAAAAGGTCCTTTTTTTAAAGAGAGGTACTCCTACAAGCTAATGGTTTTTTAAGAAAAGGTACTATTTTTAAGAAGTACTTTTTGTACGAAAAAGCCATAAGAGTATGAATTTTTTACAAAGAAGTATTTTTTTAAGAACAGGTACTTTTTAAAGAAGTGGTATTCTTTTTAGGAAAAGTTTATTATTTTAGAAAATTTACTTATTTTCAGAAAGACTAGTTATCTAAAGAAAAGAAAAGAAAAGGTATTATTTTATTTTTAAAGAAATGTATTTTTAAGAAAAGGTACTTTTAAGAAAAGGAATTTTGTAAGAAAAGGTATTTTTTTAAGAGAAGGTATCTTTTAGAAGAAAATGCTTGTTTTAAGAAATGGGATTCATGAATAGGTTCATTTTCAAGAGTAGGAAAAGTTATTTTGTTTCACAAAAAGGGTACTCTTTGAAGAAAAGGTACTTATTTAAGAAACGACAATTTGTTGTAAGAAAATTCACTTTTTTAAGAAAAGGTACTTATTTAAAAACAAATACTTTTTTGAAGAAAAGGTACTTTTTGTAAGAGAATTCACTTTTTTAAGCAAAGGTACTCCTTTAAGTTTAGGTATTTTTTTAAGAAAAGTTTCTTTGTTTAAGAATTTTTTGAGAAAATTTACTTTTTTAAGAAAAGGCACTTATTTAAGAAAATGATCTTTTTTTAAACTTCATTCACTTTGGCTTTCTAAATTTACTTTTTATTGGGTTCAAAACTACAATATAAATATACTACATATTGGTTACAGGCTCCACCTAGATAACTTCCCATTAAACAAGAAATTTCCCGACATATGTTAGACATCTAGTTAGTCTAGACACAAACCACAGCACAAGTAAACACTATTTTTGATAATAGTGGGTTGTAGCATAATAGTCTTAAAACAAAAGTTCTTTAATTTTTTTTTCATTTAACTCCCATCCCGCAACGTGCGATAAGGATAAGTATAAAAAGATTAAGATATCTGTGGGTCACATCGGGATTCCAATTGAATTGTCCTGTTTAATTATATTTTGAACATATATGGGGAAATTGTATATGATTCGCTTGTCTAAGATTCGGTTTATGATACTTGTCATCAACCAACAATATAGGACAGAATTAATTGTAGTAACAATTGTATATATTTTACTGTCCTAAATCAAATTTCTGACTGCACTTGAGATGTTTTTTTTTTAACTTTACAAGTGAATGAACGATAATGCTTCAAGAATGAAGGAAATGCTTAAGCGCGAATTCCAATGAAATCTGAATTTCCGGAATTCCAATATAAAACTAAAAAGGATTTTCTTGAAATAAAGAACAGCTAGAAAAACATCATTCAAGTAATGACTATTTATAAATATTAAGCTTTCTGTTTTTGTTTTGTATTTTGGTTTTTGTCAATGTATTTGAAAAAAATATACTTCAATTATAGCTTCTTTCTGCGGCTGTTTAAAATATTTAATTTAACTGACTCTCTAATGAGTTAACATTTCACAACTGAAAGAAGCAACAGACGAATGGAAAACAACAGGAAAGTTCAAACGTACCAGAAACAATAGAAAGTTGTTGGCTGATGTGATGGAACGAAGAAAACCAAAGCATATTTTGCACTTTCTGTTCTCCTGGACTCGTAGCAAGGATATTTTACTAAAACATCGCAGTTGTGTTGGTAGCATTTGCTTGAGTGGAAGTGACATAAAGCTGTCATTGATTGCTGCGAGTGGTTTGGAGATTAGTCAGCGATAAAGAGAAGGCAATAGCAAAGACTCAATACTGATGTCACACTTTGTGTAAATCTTTGATAATGAAATGAGCAAAGTGAATTACTTCAGCGTCCAAGGATGGAATCAATGGAATAGTTTAAAAGTTGTTAGTTTGTTTGCAGTCATTACTGTCCTTATAATCCAAACATCAAGATAATTTCAAACTAGAATATTTTTTGGAACATTAAATTATCATTTGCGAGTTAATTAGGGAGCAGTTGCTTTCCTTCTTCCAACTTGCTAATAGTACAGTAAAATGCAGAAATTTTGATTTGAATTTCCCGTAACGAGCTTGGTCATCGTTTGAAATCCTCCTCTAAAAGAAACATATTGGAAGCTCACTAATGGAGACAGTTTTAATGAATAAGTTGAGTCGGTTACAATTTTATTATATTTTAATCCTTTGAGGACCGTATATTTTCGGGGGAAGCACTTCTATTTTTCTGCTTCTTTTCGTGATCTATACTCTCTTACTCAGTCTGGTACAACAAATTGGCCCACGCAAATTTTTATTGGTATGTTTTAGTTTAATTCTGCTTGAAGGCAACCACAAAGGTTGGGTCAAATTGGAAATTTAAATTGGACAATTTGGAATTTAATTTCGCTTTAAAAATAGTTCTTATTTTTTACTTTACTTTTATATGCTATTTGACAACCTCATAAGGTCAGAAATAAACAACAAATTTTAATATATTTCTCCAACTGGTTCTATCCCCCGCCATTTCTCGCTAGTTGGTAAGATCAAGGATATGGAGGCATTCTTTGGCCTGGTCTTTCCAGCGGAATCTTGGTAGTCCTATTTTCCTGCCTCCATCGGGTACGTTATCGAAAATCTTTCGCGCTGGTTCATCTTCATCCACTCTGATGACATGGCTAGCCAATGCAATTGGCCTAATTTGATTCGCCTCGCTCTGTCCACGTCAGAATACAAATTATATAACTCTTGATTCCAACGACTTCGTTACTCGCAGTTTTCTTTAACAGAATCATATATTTTACCGAGAATTTTTCTCGCGAATACCCCCGGTGGTTTTCATCCGCTTGCTATGACCTAAGTTTCGGAGACATATGTCAAGACAGGTAAAATGAGAGTCTGGTATAGCTGGACTTTTGTCTGTCGTCGAAGGGCTTTTATCTTAAACTGCTTGCTGAGCCCAAAATAGCATCTATTTGCAAGCACAATACTACTATTTATCTCCAGGCTGACGTTGTCGTCCTTGACCTCCTCGGCGGATCCAAGATATACAAATTCATCTACCACTTCAAAATTAAATCGGTTGTCGACGTTCAAGTGAGGACCAAGTCGACAGTTTTGTCTAGTCGTTGACATCATCAATTTTATGTTTTCCTCATTAACAGCAAGACCCACCTTCGCTGATTCCTTTTCGATTCTTGAAAATACTGCAGTAACTGCTCGCAAATTTCGCCCAATGATATCTATGTCGTAAGCATATGCCAACAACCTATGGCTTTTCGTGTTCCTGGTTCTGTTCATATTTACTGCAGACTTTGTCATTATTATCTCCATTAAGATGTTGAAGCGATTGCACGCTAGTGTGTCGCCTCGTCTAAGTCCTCGCTTGGTACAGAATGGTTCGGTGACGTCTTTCCCAACCTTCACTGCTGATTTGGTGTTGGACAGTGTTATTCTACAGAGGCGGATGAGTTTTGCGGGAATCCCAAGTTCAGCCATAGTTTCATAAAATTTTCCCCATATGGGGCTATCGAATTTTTATAACCGACAAAAAGGTGGTATGTATCGTTTTGCTTTTCGTGGGTCTTTTCCAGGATTTGGCGTTGTGTGAATATTTGGTCAGTCGTGGACTTGCCTGGTCTAAAACCACACTGATAAGGTCCCATCAGGTTTTCAATAATTGGCCTTAGTCTTTGTAATACGCTCGACAAGACCTTATACGCGATGGATAAAAGACTGATACCGCGATAGTTGGAACAGACACACGAATGAATTAAATGAAATGAATTGAATTGAATTGAATCACCCTTTTTGAATACGGGACATAATACACTGAGACTCCAATCATCGGGCATAGATTCCCCCAGCCATATACCGCATATAAGTTGATGCATGTGGGCTAGCAGTTCTTCGCCACCTGCCTTAAAAAGTTCAGCGGGTAGCCCATATACACCAGTGGCTTTATTATTCCTAAGTTCTAAACTCGCCTTGGCTGGGGGAGATACAATCTACACTATCGTCCACTATCATTACCTCCTGATCTTCAGTGGAGGAATCTGACTGGAGTAGTGATGAAAAGTGGTCCCTCCACATTTTAAGCACACACTGCTTATCTGTCACCAGATTCCCATTCTCGTCCTTGCAGGAAGGCAGCCCATTCACTATTTTGCCCGTTATTTGATCTTCTTACTCTCTGGAAAAATTTTCGGCATTCATTATTCATCCTGTACTTTTCGGTCTTTTCACTCTCTGTCTCTCTGCTTCCAATGTATTTTTTTTCGCCTAAATAGTTGGGTTTCCTCCCTTCTCATCATCTTGTACCGCTCATTCGCAGCACCCGTTGTAATTGACGGCATCGTTGCCATGCGTGCAGCGTCTTTGTCATCAGTTGCAATGCGACATTCTTCGTCGTACCTTGCCTTATACTTCTGCAGTTTTTTATATCCCCGTTCAGTCGTTGCAGCTGTTTCCAAAGAATGGGAACTGTGCTACCACTGCGCTACTGTGTCCTTGGGAGGGGCTGTATTCTGTTCTAGCATGACAGTGAGCGTTTGCTGATAGGCTTTTGATATCTCCGACATTTCTTCGATTCGCACGATTCTGGGTCCTCGGGAGGGGGTGTATTCTGCTCTGGCATGACAGTGAGCGTTTGTTGATAGGCCTTTGATATCTCCGGAATTTCTTCGATTTCGTACGATTTTCGCACTGCTCTGTATTGTGCGAACTTTCGTAACCACCAGATAATGATCCGAGGCGATAGTAGCACCTCGATTCACACGTACATGCTTTGCACTAGAAGAGTGCTTGCTATCTATTACCAAGTGATCAATCTGGTTCTTCGTTCTCTGATCAGGAGATATCCAAGTCGCCTTATGTATGTCCTTATGCTGCAATCGTGTGCTACTACCTACGATGTTCTTTACAGCGGCGAAGTCTATCGGTCTTTTTTCTTTATCGGTACCTTTTGCACCGTGTTTACCGATGGTTGGTCGAAAGACACTTTCCTTTCCCAATTTGACATTCAAATCATCCTAATGTCTTGGTCAGGGCAGCGTTCGTATACTTCCTTCAGACGCTCATAAAATGATTATTTGACCTCATCTTCTCTATCCTCTGTCGGTGCGTCCACACAATTTAACGAGATGTTGAAATATTTTGCTTTGATGCGAAGAATTGTAGCCATTCACTATCGGGGTTGAACCTTGAAAGTAGGTGTCGCAGTCTCTTGCCAACTATAAATTCGCACCCGAATTCGTGCTTTCGCCCATGGCAGTTGTAGCAAATATCGCAGTTTCCCTTCCTGGTGCAACCATATCCTGTCTATCGCACTTTCTGGATAGCTGTGATGTCAGTTTTATATTTTTTAAGGACATCCGGCAGTGAGAATGTGGCACTCGTCCTATAAAGTGTTCTTACGTTCCAGGTACATACCCTTAAATCGTGGCCCTTATAACGTTTGCGAGGATCGTAAACAGTTTTTTGTTTTCGGCTACAAAAAATTTTCTACATATTTGTGGCTACAAATTTTCTACAAAAAAGCCACATTTGGGCCACAAAAACATATAATATAACGTATTAATCATTGTGTCTCCAAAATGTAATATTGAATAGCAAACACAATGTGTTTGGACACAAGCATACTATATTGCGTCGTGTAACAAGCATGTTATATTTGTATATAAACCCCAAAAACATACAGGTTTTTCAGCGCATACCTGACGAGTTGTAGGGGTCAAAAAGTCTTTGTTGGGGAAACAAACTTCACTGGTCGTCAAGGGGTTGAAATGACTAAGTTAGTAGAAAAAGTTGAAACTCAATGCTTTTTAATTAGCTGTAACGATAGCAGATACTGTGTAGCAGAGAAGTACAAGGTAGGAATCAAATTGAAACTGTGTAACATTTAATTGTTCTAACGAGAAGCATAATTGATACATCTGATTTTTGTCAGGACAAACCAAATGACTTCGATGATGATGCATACATTTTCAATTAATTAAATATTCAATAAAAAAATACCTTTTAGTTGAATACTTTTCTATATCTATTTCCCAGTCCAGTCAAGGATATATTTAACAACCAAATAGTTCATTAGAATTGAGTCAAGTTGCAAATGTGATTTTTGCCAAACTTCCCTGTGGATTCCACTCGCCCACAAACAACTGGAGTTTTCCATTAATGCAAGTACTCGGTAAAATACATGAATCAGCGTTTATTTTCCAATTCTTAGCCTGAGAAAATTCGTTGATACCAATTTCACGTGAGCCAAAACGACAAGCTTATTGAACTACCTGAACTTAATAACAAAATGGCAAAATCACTGTGGCGATAATAAAAGTAACATGTCTTGGTAAGGCACAACAACATCACAAGCAACAAAACTCTTTGTGGTCTAATGTACTTGATATCCCGTAATCCAATCTCATGAACCTTTGCAACACGATTGTTGCTGTGGTAGCAACAATGTGAGTCGTCATCCGATAAACAGCAGTTTACCTGTACATTTGAACACCATCTGTTTGGAATTGACGTTAAATTGAGTTTCAAATAAGCCAAGAGAGCACTAGCGTATAACATGGTGTTGGATACACACACACACCTGCATAAACGATTGTTGGCTAAAATCGTGTTAGATGTTAAATGTCCGGGAGGGAAACTATTATGCGAACAAACACCTTTTTCAGGATTAATTTATATAGTTGACCTGATGGCAAAGAAGTGTTTGTGTAAGGATTTTGTGTGTTGGACTTTCTTAATGAAGAGAAATGATACAATGGAATGTATCTGATGTACATTTTCATTGATTTAATGAAATTTATTAGTTTGCTGTCATACAAATGGATTTAAATCGACGGTTGTATCATTCTATGATATTTATGGGTTTGGACATAAGAAAATGGGATCTGAAATGTGGTGTAAGTATTTCTATGAACCTTTCCAAAGTTATCATCGCTGATTTGTCAGAATATTTTGAAGGGGCTTTTTATTTGTTAATCATACGTAACCGGCGGCATCATTTCATTCGAATTTTATTGGATTTGAAGGAAAATATATGTATATAATCAAAATTTTTATTATCTAGGATTCGATGTGAAATTATTAGTCAGGAGAATATTTTTCCATTTCTTATGCGCTATAAAGATCAGGAGTTTAACTTCTACAATTTAAACAGTTGGCACGAAGATTTGATCTCACGATGGCGGACGATCCTTTCGAAGTTTGTGAGTCTTCTCATCAGCGGCTTAGTGTTGTAGACCAGTGACCGTCTTGTTCACATTGTAACTAATTGCAGTTGTATATAGAAAGAGAAGAGAAACCCTGACGACGACAAGATGTCGAAATTCACTCTCGGAAAATATGGATTATTTATTGGTAAAACAAAGGTCGAGCAACAGAATACAATCATCAGAAAACAATACTTGTATTTATCAAAATTACATTAAACTAGTAAAATAGCTACACGCTGAAAAATCTGTCCTTTTTTGTGTGCTAGGAGCTTCTTACAAATATAGTATACTTGTGTGCAAACACATTGTGTTTGCTATTCGAAATTACATGTTCGAGACACAATGATTAATATGTTATAATATGTGTATTTCTGATCCAAAAATAGCTTTGTTTGTGATACAAAGGAAGCTGTGTTTGTTGCACAGTTCACTTATTCTTGTTGTCATTATACTCTGTCGAGAACAAAATATTAAATGAGGGACAAAGAAATTACTCTCAGCTTAAGTTGAATTACACTGTGGAACACAAAAAAATAACAAGGTTTTGACAACGGATTCTGGTAGAGGGCGTAGAAACAAATTCACGTGTATCGGCGTTTTGAAAATTTACGTGTACATTTTTCATGGAAAGATATACATACATGGAAAGATATACGAGTCAACAACGAGTCAAAATCATTAAAATTTACTATCGAAATTTGGAGTCAGTGGCCTCAACTTTAAGAGCGCTACGTCCAATTTATGGTCGTCATAATCGTTCTACCAGATAAACAATTGAGCGTCTAGTGGAAAAATGGGAATCCACAGGCACAGTACAAAATGTTCCCGTGCCAGTGAGACATTCGAAAATATTGCTGCCGCTGAGGCTTCAGTTCAAGAAAGCCCAAATGTGTCTCTCACACGTCGTTCTCAAGCGTTGGGTGTCTCTGTGACGTCGTTGTGGCGAATTTTGCGAAAAGATCTTGGCCTACATCCTTACAAGATCAAATTGACGCAAGAACTGAACCCGCGTGACCAATCATCTTCAGCGATGAGGCTCATTTCTGGCTGAATGGCTTCGTCAATAAGCAAAATATGCGTTATTGGTCAGACGGCAATCCACACGTAATCCATGAGTCATCATTGCATCCCGAAAAAATTACGGGTTGGTGCTGTTTATGGGCCGGCGGCGTTATTGGGCCGTACTTCTTCCGCGATGATCAAGACCGGCACATTACTGTGAATACGAATCGCTACCGTTCAATGATAACCGAATATTTTTGGCCCCAATTGGATAATATGGACTTGGAGGACATGTGGTTCCAACAGGACGGCGCCACAAGCCACACAGCGAATGCCACAATCAATTTAATGGAAACCAAATTTGGTGAACGTGTTGTCTCACGAAATGGCCCAGTCGATTGGCCGCCTCGGTCGTGCGATTTGATGCCGTTAGATTATTTCCTGTGGGGCTGTGTCAAGTCTATGGTCTATGCCAACAAGCCAGCGACGATTGATGAAATTCGTACGAATATCGAACGTGAAATTGCAGCAGTATCGGCCGATATATGCTTGAAAACCGTCGAAAATTGGGTTCAGCGTCTGGACTTCTGCAAGCGTGCCCGTGGTGGTCATGCAAAAGAAATCGAGTTCCATACATAATGGCAAAATGGCAACGTACTTTCACAGGAATAAAGAATTTCATTGGTATCTAAAACCGGTATTGTTTTATTTAAAAAAAACTTTTGTAGCGCTTTTATTGAAAAACCCGTTATATATATACAGGGCGGTTCAGTCGTGACTGGACAAATTTCACCAGCGTATTCCTTGGCTCATTTCATGAAAATATGTCCATCTACGACCATCCCCGAAAATGCAAGGGGGCGAAATGGCAACGGTTTGACAATTTTCGGTTTGGTGGTCTCAGAGTACTAGGGTAAAATTGCTAAGTTCTGAACCATGTTCTGAAAAGCAATTAAAATTTGTGTTTCAATTGATGAGCACAGTATATTAGTATTCTTGTTCATGTACATATAACATTGCCTGGGGCCCGTCACATACAAATTCACATCCATCGGTCATATGGTGTTTTACCCGGAGGAGAAATCATAAGGTTTACCTAAAATGTTATTGGTAACGTATGATCAATATATGTCAGTTGTAAGTAGATTATACGCACAGTAAATAAAAGTACTTGAGAAAAATGCTATACCAGTAAGGTGGCGTATACGTAATTACAATTTAAACTATAACTCCATTAGGCAAATAAACAGGGTAGCGGATCTAATAGGGTACTGTTCGAAATATGTATGCATAGTGCATAGTTAGTCACAGTGTTTGTTAACCTGTTCTGGATTAAAGGTCCACAAATCACCTAAATATGGGGAAAAAAATCCTTTTGCTCTTGTGTTAGAAAAATTTGTGTTCAGTGTGAATTCAGTGATTGGTAGGGATGTTTGATCGCTACTACTTCGCATATGTTAATTTCATATGAAAATTCGTATTATACGATTGATGATCTACTTATTAAAAAAATCAAATGTCTTTCACTTAGAAAAATTTTCTAGCCTTGATAGATCGTAGTATGAAGTAGTAATAGAGTAGTAGTAGTATGAACTTTCATGTAAAGATATGGAAAGATTCATAGTGTAGCATTCATTACAGGAACATGATAACAGAGTTGTTGTAGCCTCAACTGGGCGCCATGGATCTGGACGACATGTGGTTTCCACAAGACGGCGCCACCTGCCACACCGCGTATAAAACAATGGATTTTTTGCAGCAACGATTTCCAGAACAAATTATCTCAATAAATTCTGATGTTAACTGGTCGCCAAGATCATGCGATTTAATGCTGTGCGATTTCTTTCTTTGGAGTTTTATGAAATCTCGGGTTTATGCGAATAAAGCAAAAACAATTCCTGAGCTCAAATCCGAGATCCAACTCGTCATCGGTGAGATAGAGCCATATCCCTGTGAAAAGGTGATGGAAAATTTCATGAAAAGAGTAGTAGCCTCTCATCAGAGCCTTGGGGGCCAATTGACGGATATTTTATTCCATACTTAATCGGAACATATCTTCTTTACAATCCAATAAAAAAGATCACAATATCTCAAAAAATACGTGTTTTTATTTTAAACTGAAAAAGTGCATTCATACTGAGACAACCATTAGTTAACAATATTTGAATCAATTTGTATGATAAAACCAGCAAAACACGAAATTGAATTGAGATTGGAAGCCATATAGAATATTGCAGCTAAATTCTTTAGTAGCCCCTTACAGTGTCGATATATTGGAATTTAAATTTCAGCTTTATAATTTGAGGAGTTCGTAAGTTGGAACATATTTTGTAAATTTTAGAAATAAAGACGAAACCGTCGACTTGATAATAGCATCAACGAAATTACAGATTAAATACAAAATTTTAATTTAATGAATTGTTAAAAAATCGAAAATAAATAAAACATACCTACTATTCTTTATCAAAGATGTCATTAGATTTATACAAAATGTTATTATGAATACAACGGATGAAAATATGTCACGCAATTATTTGACAAAACTAAGATAACCATGCAATAATACCGAAGTGACTTTGCCGTTTCCTGTCTTATATCATTTTATGAAAATTATTGTTGAAGGATAATTTCTTAAGAAGGGAAATATTCTTAAGTTATATAAACTATTTGCCTTTAATGAAAGGATAATGAATTGCAATAAAGATGGGGTTTTATTTAAATAAAGCTACATAGTTATTAATCATTTGGTCCAATTTTTGAATATGGTTACAAAATCTCTTAAAATTCAACCTGTAAATTCAAAGGAAATATTCATTGAAAGAATTTATATTCGTGCTATGTCATCTCTATGGTGTCTCTCATATGAATATTTTTTGTTTCATATTGTGGTCATGGGGGAATTCTTTCAATTTAGTTGTGATTATATCACTAATAGTTTGATATTTAACCCTGCCACAGCGAGGTAACATTTGCCTTCAAAATGAAGATTGATGGCCCAAATAACTTATGCGCATTTTGAATGACAAAGTATAACTCTATGAAATGGTGTGGCACGTGGCGCCGTCTTGCTGAAACCACATATAATCCAGATACATGCCGTCGAAGTGAGGCCACAAGAACTCCATTATCATGTTCCTGTAACGAATGCCGTTCACAGTCACTGCACTTTCGGCCTGATCTTCAAGAAAGTAAAGCCCAATCACGCAGCCTGACCAAAATCCGCTTAATACAGTTATCCGTTGTTGGTGCATTTGGGTGTCATGGATTGTATGAGGATTTTCTGAGCACCAAATTCGACTCTTTAGTGGATTCACGAAGCCGTTAGATGGAAATGTGGAAATGTGATGACTTTTTTTTTGAAAAATTGATATTGACTTCACTTTGCTCCATTATACATTGAACGAATTGATCTGCTGATTTGAGCTCCTGAGTAAGTTGAATTTTGTACGGATGAAGATGGAGGTCTTTTGTCAAAATTCGCTGCGTTGTGCTTGGTGAAATTTGAGAATGTTGAAGTTGTTACCGGCAGGGAAAGTGTCGTTGAACCAACCGTCGGCAAATTCAGCCTATACGCCATCACTTCCTGTAACCGAATGCAACTATTAGATTTTGCCGCGGCGACTATTAATAGAAAAGTTATCAGTAGTACGAGATTCCAACAAAAAGACATCCATAAGGCTTCTTGGATATCTCCTGATCTACAGACGAAGAACCTGGTACTTGATGAAAGGCTTTCTTCTAGTTTAAGGGACGTACGTGTGATTCGAGGTTGAAGGAAAGGTTCGCATAAGGATAAGCAGAGTGAAAATCGTATGAAAATAGACATATGGAAAGTTGGACATTGTAAAGATGCAACTACCAGAGATAGCCACGGCCAATGCAGGGAGGCTCACTCAGATACTGGTACAGAACGGGCCAGAATCTCATGATTCTGAAGCAGGTGGAAGTACATTTCCCGTTTATGAAAACTGCTGCAAATATAGTCCTTAGTTATGAGAACCGCTTAAAGACAAACCATTGTACGGCGAAGAGTGTCACATGGCAAGTGATGAAATGAACGCTGCACGTGTGGCAATGCTTCAGTCAGTTGCAACACGAGCACCGACAGAGCGGTATAAGGAGAAGAGGAGAGGGAAAACCCGTTTATTTAAGAAGAAAAAACGGTTGTGGAATAATCGCGAGAGTTAGCGAATTGTATCTTACAGAAGGAAGAATGAGGTCCAAACGGCCAGGCATTAGGAACCCCCCTTTTGCAGAGATAGGGACGGCAATCTTGTCATAGATATGCAGAGTATGTTGGGAATATGGAGAGTTCACTTCTTTGTTTTACTTGTCCCATGAGACTTCAATAAAGATGAGGGTGTTGAACAACGACAGGACGATGGCGTCGACTGCTCCCTCCTAGCCAAAGCGAAGTTAGAACAACAAAACCATTGGTGCTGATGGATAACCGGCTGAGCTGTTTAAGACTGGCGGCTACGAGTTGGAAGGGTGCATGCATCAGCTTATGTGTATAATCGGTTTAGACGAATTCGTGCCCGATGATTGGAATCTTAACATACTGTGTCCTGTTTACAAAAAGGATGACCTTAGTATATGTAGTACAAACTATCGTGGAATAAGCCTTTTATCCATCGCATACATTGACCTCTCGAGCCTAATGTGCGAAAGACTGAAGCCGTTTGTTGCAGACTTGATCGGATCGTATCAGTGTGACTTAAAGTCTGAAAAGTTTACTATCGACCAGATATTGACATTGTGACAAATCCTGGATAAAACCACGAAAAACAAATCGACACCTACCACCTCTTTGTAGATTATAAGGCTGCCTTCGATAGCCCGTTACGGGGAAAACTGTAACAAGCTATGTCGGAGCTTGGTATTTCTACTAAACTGACACGCCTTTGTAGAATGACACTGACCTACATAAAATCCTCAGCAAATATTGGTGAAGATCCCACAGAACCATTTTTAATGAGTCGAGGTCTCAGGCGGGGCGATACCCTATCGTGCGATCCTTCAAAATATTAATTGAGATTACAGTGAGAAAAGCTGCAGTGAATACGAATAAAACTATCAGCTCGCGTTGTGGATGATTTAGATATCTTTGGGCGATATTTGCGAGAAGTTACTGCAGTATTTTCGAGAACTGAGAAGGAATCAGGAAAACTGGGTTGGGCAGAAAACGGGGTCAAGACAAAATTAATGGTTTCGACAAGCAGAAAATCCACCCGATTTGATGAAAGCATAAACTTTGACAACCGTTATAATTTCGAGATAGTGGACGAATTCATGTACCTCGGATCTGTCGTGAACAGAAGCAATTACGTCAGCCTGGAAAGCAAACGTTGAATTGTGCTTGCAACAAAATAAAAATGGTTTCCTGTTACATCCCATGAAGGGATTAGGGAGAGCATCTCAGAAACCAGTGAGCTATGCGCGTTCTAGTTTTACACTCACTGATTGGGACCTACAGTTTTACACCTGTTCCGAACGGTATTTTTAGAAGTTTTTTAATGGCTAAATACTCGATAGTATCACTGTCACGAAGCGAGATGACCGCCGTCGGGAGAAATTTAAGGTGGTGAGAGCAGAGATCGGACCCACGTTCTCATGCACAAGAACTGCTCACACTACCACCGAAGGTGCTTGCAAAAATGTGTTGTGTTGGGCTACGCAAGCACTTGAGGGATTAGACTCTCTCTCGAGAAATGAATATCAAACTACTTGTATAAGACTCTCATACAACCCGTCTTGCTTTATGCCGCAGAAACCTGGTTCATATCACATGCTGATGAAACATCACAACAACATCTTCGAGAGAAAAATGCTACGAAAACTATATGGTCCTATAATAGGGAACGGTGAATATCGACGACAGATGAACCACGAGCTGCATAATCTATATCCCGACATCAACGCA
This sequence comes from Phaonia tiefii, assembly GCA_963931995.1. NCBI lineage: Eukaryota > Metazoa > Arthropoda > Insecta > Diptera > Muscidae > Phaonia > Phaonia tiefii. The sequence continues at coordinate 361,952,818 of OZ008367.1, forward strand.
ATTATGAGTATCAAAATAACGCGTTTACGGTGGCTGGGTCATTTCAGTAGAATGAATCAGAATGAACCAGTGCGAAGGGTATTCGACGATATACTCGAATGACTTCGAAAAATATGACGACCAAAACTTCGCAGGAATCCCATGTGGAAGATTGCCTTCTACAGCTTGGTGTTACCAACTGGAGGAGAAAAGCTGAATATCGAGTCGATTGGAGAAAGATGTTATCCTCATTTTGTTAGGCTGTTGACCCCTCTGGATTGTTTGAGGTTAACTAAGTAGGTAAGTATTTATCGTATCAGTAGTGTTGTAGCGGTACAAGAGGCTGAGAAGGGACGAAAACCAACTATTTGGGTGGAGAAAATGGCAGTGGGAGCAGAGGGAGAGTGGGGAAACCGAAATGTGCAGGATGAGTGGTGAGTGCCGAAAGTTTTTCCAGAGGGTAAGAAGATCGAATGATGGGTCTAATAATGGGCCGCCTTCCTGCAAGGACGGGAATGGGGATCTGGTGACTGATAAGCAGTGTGTCCTCAATATGTGGAGAGAGCACTTTTCAGCACTACTCCACTAAGATTCTTCCACTGAAGATCAGGAGGTAATGATAGGGGAAGATAGTGTAGATTCGACCCCCCCCCCCAACCAACGCAAGATTAGAACGGTGATCTCCCGGCTTAAGAACAACAAAGCCGCTGGTGCGGATGGCCTACCTGCTGAACTATTTAAGGCTGGTGGCGAAGGACTGCTAGCCCACATGCATCGTCTTATACGCGGTATATGGCTGGGGGAATCTATGTCAGACGATTGGAGTCTCAGTGTATTATGTCCTGTATTCAAAAAGGGTGATCCGTGTGTCGGTTCCAACTATTGCGGTATCACTCTTTTATCCATCGCGTATAAGGTCTTGTCGAGCGTATCATTTGAAAGACTAAAGCCAATTATTGAAAACCTGATTGGACCTTATCAGTGTTGTTTTAGCCCCAGATCCAAAAAGTCCTGGAAAAGGCCCATGAAAAGCAAATCGATACATACCATCTCTTTGTCGATTACAAAGCTGCTTTCGATAGCCCCTTACGGAGAAAACTGTACGAAGCTATGTCTGAATTTGGGATTCCGGAAAAACTGATCCGCCTCTGTAGAATGGCGCTGACCAACACCAAATCAGCAGTGAAAGTGGGGAAGACCTCACTGAACCATTCTGTACCAAGCGAGGACTGAGACAAGGCGACACACTTTCCTGCAATCTCTTCAACATCTTAATGGAGATAATAATGAGAAAGGCTGCAGTAAATACGAACCAGACAATTAACACGAAAAGCCCTATGTTGCAGGCGTATGATGACGATAGAGACATCATTGGGCGAAATTTTCGAGAGGTTACTGTAGTATTTTCAAGAATCGAGAAAGAATCAGCGAGAGTGGGTCTTGCTGTTAATGAGGGCAGGACAAAATTGATGATGTCAACGACTAGAGAAACCTCTTGACTTGGTCCGCACTTGAACGTAGACAACCGATTTAATTTTGAAGTGGTAGATGAATTTATCTACCTTGGATTCACTGTGAACAATCACAGCACCGTCAGTCTGGAGATAGATAGGATAATTGTGCTTGCAAATAGATGCTATTTTGGGCTCAGCAAGCAGTTTAGGAACAAAGCCCTCTATCGACACACAAAAGTCCAGCTATATCAGAGTCTCATTTTACCTGTCTTGACATATGGCTCCGAAACTTGGGACATATCGCAAGCGGATGGAAAACACCTGGGAGTATACGAAAGAAAGTTCTCCGTAGAATATATGGCTATATAATTTATATTCTGACGTGGACATGGCTAGGCGAATTAAATTGGGCCAATTGTGTTGGCTTCGCCATATTATCAGAGTGGATGGGGATGCACCAGCCCGAAAAGTTTTCGATAGCGTAAAAGTGGCAGTCGGTGGTGCAATGGTAGTGTGCGCGACTCTTGTACATGAGTACAAGGCGGTCAAGTCGCTTAGTGATGGCGAGTCTATAGAGTATTTAGTCATGATAAAGCTACCCAAAAATAGCGTTCGGAACCGGTGTAATGCGTGAGTGTAAAACTAGAACGCGCACAGCTCACTGGTGTTGAGATGTAATGGGAACCATTTTTTGTGATCTAAAACGTTACAGCAACTGGATTTAAACAAGTTGATTTCACAGTAAACACTGTGCAAAATAAAAATTCACAACCAAATGTATGTTAGTGTTACTGGCTTCATTGTTGGCTTTAACCTCTGCACTCAATTCTGATCTTGACTAAATATACAGGACTAAAGTCATCTAGAGTAATAGAAATAAGAAAAGAAAAGTGTGTAATAAATGATGAAAAACTTAGAAATGAGCAAAAAAGAAACTCGGTTTAATTATATTTGTAAACTCCTTCCATAGGATGAGTAGTATTCTTAGTTTGTCGTTTCATTTTATACCAACTGCAGTTTTTCATATGAAATACTATAGGGTACATTTTCTTAAGTTGCAGTAAAATTCCAAGTCAGTGATTACATGATCTTCTGTCTGTTTTACGGGTTGTATTATAAAAATGGTATGAGAAAATGACTGGACTCGTATGCATGCATTGGTTCCAAATGAGAAAGAATCCTGTTACCACCTCTACAAATATCTTATTGTACTACTGCTTTACTGTATAATTTTGATGAGATTTGGAAATTTTAGTGTGGTAGGTTTTGGATATGAAACCCTAAATTAAAGTTCCTAACAATATAAAGTTTTTAACTCGATTGTAATCTTAAAAATGACCTAAGTCTGCATATCTGTTCATTATATGTTCCGACTTTTCTATATAAACCATTTTGCTATTTTGTTGGAGGGTGGGGTAAGATTCGTCTTAGTCCAACTATGCGTCTGTCCATTTGTTAATTGTAACTTTTACTGCTACTTTGTTATCTTTTTGCTTGGATGTAGGGGTAAGAATTATATAATTTATCATGAAGAAGTTTTGTTTTAATTTAACTTTTCTCGTAAATTTCTCTCTGTTGTGGATAGATTAAAATAAGGGTCAATGTTTTTTCTAATATGTATAAAAATATTCATCATATAGATATATACTTTATAAAGGGTTTTTCAATAAGAGCGCTACAAAAGTTTTTCTAAATAAAACAAAACCGGTTTTAGATACCAATGAAATTTTTTAATCCTGTGAAAGTACGTTCGATGCCATTATGTATGGAACTCGATTTCCTTTGCATGGCCACCACGGGCACGCTTGCAGAAGTCCAGACGCCGAACCCAATTTTTGACGGTTTTCAAGCATAAATCGGCCGAAACTGCCGCAATTTCACGTTCGAAATTCGTACGAAGTTCATCAATCGTCGCTGGCTTGTTGGCATAGACCATAGACTTGACGTAGCCCCTCAGGAAATAATCTAACGGCGTCAAATCGCACGACCGAGGCGGCCAATCGACTGGGCCATTTCGTGAGATAACACATTCGCCTAACTTGGTGTCCAATAAATTGATTGTGGCATTCGCTCTGTGGCTTGTGGCGCCGTCCTGTTGGAACCACATGTCCTCCAAGTCCATATTATCCAATTCAGGCCAAAAATATTCGGGTTTCATTGAACAGTAGCGATTCGCATTCACAGTAATCTGCCGGTCTTGATCATCACGGAAGAAGTACGGCCCAATGACGCCGCCGGCCCATAACCGCACCAAACCGTGATTTTTTCGGGATGCAATGATGACTCATGGTTTACGTGTGTGGATTGCTGTCTGACCAATAACGCATATTTTGCTTATTGACGAAGCCATTCAGCCAGAAATGATCCTCATCGCTGAACATGATTTTCGGATGAAAATCCGAATCGTAATCCAAATTTCGGTAGTAAATTTTAATAATTTCGACTCGTTGTCGGCTCGTATATCTTTCCATGATGAAATGGCAAACCTTACAGAAGAGAAATGTCAAAAGAGCGGGGAAAAATATGGCGTCGTTTGCTGTCCCTATCGATTTACTTTTGTAGCGTCTCTGTTGAAAAACCCTTTATATACCCGTTTCTACAGCAGATAATTCATAAGTGATATGTCGCGTCGAGGGGTGAAATAGTCACTTTGAACATTTGAATATAAACCAATTTTTTATGTTAAATTTATATGGGAGCAACAGGATAAACATAATTAGTCAGTGCAATTTTTTACTGTTGCCAGTTTTGTTTCATTTAGATAATAATTGTAAATGCGGCATCGTTATTATAAACAGATTTTTCAAAATTAATTTTTGTTTATAATTGTTGATATAAATTGAATTTAAAAATGTATTTACTAACTTAAGTTATTGATAAAAGTTTTTTTTTACCTTACAAGTCCGTATACAAATTATTATAAGCCATGTAAAATTTGGAAATTCTTTAGCTTTAAAAAAATCTAATATAAATTTTTTCAAAATTATGCCTTTGTCCATCATTTACACATGTAGAAAAAACGGCCCCAGCAACATATTGCTAGAACCATGTATATGTTTGCAAGCATTGTTTTCAGGAATTGAAGAGCTGGTGCTTTTCGGTTTCTTTGTTGTCAGTCACGTTTTTGTTTTCAGCAGTTTCCAACAAACAAAGCCACATTTAAGTCATACAAACACACATTATAACATTATAGTCATTGTGTTTCCAACATGGTATATTGAATAACAAACACAATATGTTTGGACACAAGTATACTATATTTGCGACACGCTACAAACACGCGTTATATTTGCATCCAAATAACAACAACGACAGACTTTTTTGAAAGAAACATAGCATAGTTCAAATGGTTTCCACGACTTGATTTACAGTAACTGATTCAATCTACCCAATTTTCTGTATCTCTCGAACGACAGCATCGATTTTGTGTTAGGTCTCTCAACTTTTGGCACAGAACCCACTCCCTCCCGATGACGATCCTGATGCGCTGTGGAAACCTATTTTCGACTCTATAAAAACTGCCGTAACAACCGTACTTGGTTTTTGAAATACCGCTTCGCAACAAACCATGGTACGATGAAGAGTGTCGCATTGTAAATGATGAAATGATGAAAAATGATGAATGCTGCACGTGTGGCAATGCTTCAGTCAATTGCAACGCGAGCTGCGACTGAGTGGTATAGCGAAAAATTATGGAGGTAAACCGTCCCTTTAGGCGTAAGAAACGGCAGTGGTGAAAACAGGAGAGTGAGAAAATTGAGACATACAGAATGAAGAACGAAGCCCGAAAATTCTATCGAAAAGTCGGAAACGGTACTAATGAACATGGTTCAGGCCCCCTTCTGTAAAGACAAGGACGGAAATCCCATCATGTTGGAAATATGGAGAGATCATCTCTCTGAGCTACTGGTACCTGAGATATCCAATGACGGGACAATCGATCACAATATGGTGGACGATGTCGATTGCCCCTCCTAACCAAGACGAGGTCAGAACAGCTATTGCACGACTTAAAAACAACAAAGCCGCAGGAGCCGATGGATTACCGGCGGAGCTGTTCAAGGCTGGCGGCGATGAGCTGATAAGGTGCATGCATCAGCTCATTAGCAAAATCTGGTTAGATGAATGCATGCCCGGCGATTGGAGTCTCAGTGTACAATGTCCCATATTTAAAAAAGGTGACCCGAGTCTCTGTGTCAACTACCGTGGAATAAGCCTTTTATCCATAGCATATAAGGTTCTATCACGTATAATGTGCGAAAGACTAAAACCAATTATCGCTGACTTGATTGGACCATACCAGTGTGGCTTTAGGCCTGCAAAATTGAAAACTGAACAGATATTCACGTTAGGCCAAATTCTGGAGAAGACCTACGAAAAACGTCCTATCATATACTTGTCGATTTTAAGGCGGCTTCGATAGCCCGATACGGGAGAAACTCTACGAAGCAATGTCTGAACTTGGTATTCCTGAAAAACTCATACGCCTTTGCAGGATGACCTTGACGAACACCAAATCCGCAGTGAAAGTTGTTAAGGATCTTACTGAACCTTTCGAAACTAAGCGAGGCCACAGGCAAAGCGACACCCTATCGTGCGATCTCTTTAACATTTTAATGGAGATCATTATGAGAAAAGCTGCAGTCAACATGAATAAAACCATCAGCAGCAAAAGTCATATGCTGCTCGCGTATGCTGATGATATAGATATCAGTGGGCGCACAATGAGAAAAGTTACTGCGGCGTTTTCGAGAATTGAGAAGGAGTCACCAAAAGTGGGTCTGACGGTAAATGGGGACAGGACAAAATTAATGGTTTCAACGAAGAAGACCTCCTCGCGATTGGCCAAAGCGTGAACGTTGATAACCGTTATAACTTCGAGGTAGTGGACGAATTTATATACCTCGCATCTGCTGTAAACAAAAACAATAACGTCAGCCTTGAGATGAGATCAAGAGGAGATATAGATGTTATTTTGGACTAAGCAAGCAGCAAGCAAGTTTAGAGTTTAGAGATAAAGCCCTCTTCCAAGTAACAAAAGTCCAGCTGTACCAGACTCTCATAAAACCTGTATTGCTATACAACTAACGCGATTGCGTTGCCTAGGCCATGTCAGTAGAATGGTTTAAGACGAACCAGCACGAAGGGTTTTCAAAATCGAACTCGAATTAAGACGAAAATGAGGAAAATCAAGACTCCTCTGGAGAGGTCAGGTTGACGAATCCCTTCGAACACTTGGTATTGCCGACTGGAGAAATAAAGCCAACGATCGAACTGGTTGGCGAAATATTTTATATTCGTTTTGTAAGGTCCCTAACCCCCCGGGGTTGTTCGAGACAGGTTAAGTACATAAGTAAGTTCGCTGTACTATACGTCATTACTCTATGGTTGAACCATACGTCGTCGATGTCCTCTTCGTTAACTTTTGGAACAAAGAAATTGCTGAGCAGGTCACGCTAACTCTCGCCATGGACGGTAACAGCGGCTGCTGTCTCAGTTTCACAGAAAAATTGGCCTACGATGCCACCGTGCCAAAAACCGCACCAAACAGTCACGTGTTGTGGATGCATCGGTGTCTGTTTAACAACGCACGGTGCTGCATAATGCGAAAAAAGTGCACTTGACATTGTTTTTTTCTTCAAAAATTTCAGCTTTTAAGGTATCAAGAGTTTTGAAATTAACTTCGTTTATATATAGGATCTACATATTTTTGAAATTTTTTAAAATAAATTTAGTTATGATGTTTTTATTTCGTAGTAAATGAAAATGGACTAATTTCACTGAAACTTGACAGAAACTCTGGGGATTATAAAAAGCTAAAATAAAAAAAAAATAAATGGTTTCCCATTACATCCCATGAACGAATCGGGGAGAGCTTCTCACAGCTTCTAGTTTTATACTCACTGATTGGGACCTACTTTTGTACACCGGTTTCGAACGGTATTTTTGAGAAGCATTTTCATGGCTAAATACTCGATAATGTCGCCGTCACTATGCGAGGTGACCGCCGTCGAAAGAAATTTTAAGGTGGTCAGAGCAGGGATCAAACCCAGGGTCTCAAGTACAAGAGGCGCGCACACTACCCATTGCACCACCGATGGCTAACACACACCAAAAATGAACCTAATCAGTCTAGTCCTAGGTGTATATTCCTTGCAACTGAGTGGAAAATTACCATTTCCACATACAAAGAGCCCGCGAAAACCGCTCTTCCAACCCCTGCGAGATTTGCCCCAATAAGTATCCTTATCATCACAGACCCTCACTTCCAGGATCCGGATTATTTTTGGAATTTATTTTTGGAATAAATGCACACACATTGATTTCAAGGAAAAGCTTTTTCCGTGTCATTTTTTATGAAATCACAAATCAATAACCCAAATTCAATACCTTTTTCTTAAAGTTCATAAAATAATATTGAAAAGCTAATCTTTATATTTTAAAATATGTTCAAGGGTGTCTCAGTAAGAATGCACTTTTTCATTTTAAATTAAAATCACGTATTTTTTGAGATAGTTGTGATTTTTTATTGGATTGTAAAGAGGATATGTTCCGACTGAGTATGGAATAAAATATCCGTCAAATAGCCCCACGGCTCTTAAGACAGGCCATTAATCGTTTCATGAAATTTTGCATGATATTTTCACAGAGTTGTGGCGGTATCTCACCGACGAAGCGTCAGATCTTGGATTTGAGCTTAGTGTTAAGTCGCATGATCTTGGTGGCCAGTTGACATCAGAATTTCTTGAGATATTTTGTTCTGCAAGTCGTTGCTGCAAGAAATCGATTGTTTTATGTGCGGTGTGCCAGGTGGCGCTGTCTTGCTGAAACCACATGTCGTCCAGATCCATGACGTCCAGTTGAGGCCACAAGAACTCAGTTATCATGTTCCTGTAATGAATGCCGTTGACAGTCACTGCATTTTCGGCCTCATCTTAAAAAAAAAAAAATAAGACCCAATCACGCCGCCTGACCAAAAACCGCACCAGACAGATGCCCGTTGTGGGTGCATTTGTTTCTCATGGATTGCATGAGAATTTTCTGAGCCCTAAATTCAATAATTTTGTGTATTCACGAACAGGATTTTCTTTCGAGGGGGGCCCAACTTGAAATATTTTTGGTGCAAATTTGAATTAATTTGAATATATTTTTTTATGGGCAAGAATTATAATATATAACAGTGACAATCACTTCGAAAGAATATTTGTTGATTCGTTAAAATTTTGGAAGAAGTCAACATTCCATTTTATTCCAAATCATAAAATATAATTAAAAAAAAAAAAAATTAGGTTGAAAAATTGCACTATATTCAAAAATCACCTCGTAAGAAAATAATTCCATGGGGGTGGTTGTCGTTGGCCCCCTTCGTACGAGCCTGTCACGAAGCCATTCCGATGAAAATGCACTTCATCGGAAAATATGATTTTTTTTTAAAAATTGGCATTGACCTCACTATGGTCCATTACCCATTGAAGGAATTGTCGGCGCTTTCCATGGTCTGCTGGTTTGAGCTCCTGAATAAGCAGAATTCCATACGCATAAAGGTGGAGAGGTTTTGTCAAAATTCGCTGCGAAGTGCTTCGTGAAATTTGAAGTTGTTGCGAACGATACCGAAGTGATGTTACGAATTTTCTTACTGTCCATAACTGATCCAGTTTCTTCAAATTTGTTGACCACTCTTTCAAATGGTTGGCACATTAGGTGCTCTTTCTCGACTGAAAATTCTTCGAAGTTTGCGACGGTCTCAGCATAACTTTCCAAATTTTTTGTAATAAGATTTTACAATTATAGCGCGTTGTTCTTTCGGAAAGCGCTCCAGTTTCAATAATCGGAATAAATATATGTGACAGCTGCAAAATTACAGAGTTTGCCACTTGCACAAAAAATACGCAAAATTTAAAAAGTACAATCTTACTGAGACACAAAGACACCGAGACAACAAAATTATCATAAGCCACGTAATTGTATTATTAGCCTACACTAAGCAGAATCATTACATAGATTCAGGCAGAGATTTTTTGCCAATATTGTTCATGAAGTCAATAATTATATTGTCTGTTGTTCAGGCTATAAATTAATAATATGAAGTGTCGCAACAGTTGCAGTAACTTAACGCATTAACAGCGATAACTTTAAAACATCAACAGCAATAATCAACTAGAAATGAAACAGCGAAATCCTTTTAATATTTAACCTTTTCCAATTCAAGGAATCTGTGGATGGCAACTGCAACACTTAAGCATCAAGTGTTTGCAAGTGATGTCTAATTAAGTTTTTAATTACTCTAAAGCGCAATGCAGACATGAAGGATATAAAAAGTTTTCATCCAGTAAAGGTCGAAGAACGAAGATTACTTATTCACTCAGATGATTCGCAGGATTGTTACAATAGTACTTCCATATATATAATACCTACTAATGTATATTATTGTAACAATTCTAGGAACGAGATGGGATACTAAGTATCATAGGAATGAGATGGGTTAATAAATAATCTTGGTTCTCCGAGAATTATTGGATACAAACTTCACAATGAATTCCAAAATGAATTCCACAATGAATTCCAAAATGACTAATTCCAAATGGTTATCCAATGAAGGTGGAGTTTGAAAATATTATTTCAGTTCACTTTATACTAAAATCATGATTGATGGTTACACTGTGGTGTCATTTCAATTTATATGTGAAATATGGATATTTGCACTAAGAGTTCAAAGTGTTTCTTATCAGGCGAAACGGAGTGTATTTTAGTTTTACTATTCATGTTGCTGGCGATTTCATCTTGACGCTCAAATTCTACCACACCCAATGGTATATAACAGTTGTTTATAACATTTCACTAAAACTTTTGTGGCGCAATTGTGTGTATTGTAGTCGTATAAGTGTAAAAGTTTGCGCTATTCCAGCACGTGCAACATTGTTCTGTTGAACTTTAACAATAAAAAGACTTGTGAGCAGTTGCACTATTGAATTAGTTTTTCGTGTAGGGGTTTTAGTTTTTAATTAAAGTTTAATGGTGAATAAGTTACACGATGTGTAACTAAGAAAAGGTGCTGCCAATTGCATTTGGTTTTAATTCATGTTTTGCGCAAGGTATTAATTGTGGTGGATTTTTTATTCAACTGTTTTTTACAATGGATATTTAAAAAAATATATTACCCTTCAATACAGTATTAAATATTAATTTTCCCATAACATTTATATATTATAAAAAGACAACCCATTTCATACAGGCAATAACAATTGCCTGCAGTTTCATCGTGCTCCGTGTTAAATTTTATCAGTAATGATTTTGGAATGAAGTTCCTTATTGCAAGTTGCGGCATGGGGGCTAAATGAAAAAATTTTAAACAACTCTTTTTTAACTACTTTATTACAACCAATTATTACAAACTATATTGGGTACTTTTGGTTTCGTTTGGTTTAATGGGAAGTTTTCTAGGTGGAACCTGTTTATTACATGTTGTAGTTTTGAACCCAATGAAAAGTAAATTTAGAAAAGCCAAAGTGCAAGACTGGCACATCCATGAAGTACAACTCTGAGCATGGAATTACATTTGGCAGCACACTTACGCTTACACTCGTACTTTTGGTTTGGTTTGTGTCTAGACTAACATATGGGGGGATATTTCTTGTTTAATATGAAATTTTCCTAGAAGGAGCCTGTTTATTACATATTGTAGTTTGAACCGAATAAAAAGTAAATTTTGTAAAGCCAAAGTTTAAAAAAAGGAAAATTTTCTTAAATAAGTGCCTTTTCTTAAAAAAAGTTAATTTTCTCAAAAAAAAATTCCTATTCATATTCTTAAACAAAGTACCTATTCTTAAAATAAAAACCCTTATCTTAAAGAAGTACCTTTGCTTAAAAAAGTAAATTTTCTTACAAAAAGTACCTTTTCTAAAAGAACGTAATTTTTTTTTAAATAAGTACCTTTTCTTGAAAAAGTACATTTTCTTACAACAAATTGCCTTTTCTGAAAAAAACTACATTTTCTTTAAAGAATACCTTTTATGTAAAACAAAATAATCTTTCTTGAGATACCTACTCTTAAAAATGTATCTGTTCTTGGTAAAAGTACCAATTCAAGGTCAAAATCGTAAAAAACTTTAAAAAATCCGATTTTTTACATTTTTTCCCCTGTTCAGGTACATAGGTAGCAAACCGTTCAAATTTCAAGGAAATAAGCAACTACACAAATGTACCTAAGATCTCAATAAACAACTTTCTAGAACATGTGAACTTCTTAGGAATGATTCTTAATACCGTTTTGGTAGCGTTTAGGTAGCCGCAAAAGTGAAAAATTTCTCGAAAATTTTTTAATTTCATTTGTTTTTTCTTTACTTCAACATTGAGATACTATGTTATCTATTACAAAAATAACACAGGGCAACACGAAAAACTATAACCATATACGGACACCACTACGTGAATTTTTTAACGTTTTTTGCGATTTTGACCTTGAAGATGAAGTTTTTTTGATTTTCTATGTTCACAATTTTTGTTCTTTATGACAAGAACTGCAACTTTCCCTCAGAGAGTAAAATTCCGAACGAACGGTTTGCAAGATATGAGCCTGACAAAATTATCACTTTTTTGCAAAAATTACACCGAAGCCCCCAAATCTTTGGGGGCCCATAAAAAAGTGCATGACTTTGGGCAAAAGTTGGGAGACACGGGTATTTTTTTTGGTCTTTTATCACGTAGTGGTATCCGTATATGGTTATAGTTTTTCGTGTTGCACTGTGTTATTATTCCTAGGCCACGTATCGTATGATTAATACTATCCTACGCCACCATTTAATGTTTAATATAAAACAGTCATTATACAATTAATTCCTGAGTACAGCCTAACTATGTGTTTTATATCAAACAATCCTATGTTTCAGTTTAATTAATTCAACTTAAAAGTAATTATACAAAAATATTCCATGCTGAAGGTAATTAAATTCAACCATAATACAGGGATACTTATGTGTTGCAAACACTCGCACTTGTTAACCCACGAGTGTTATCACATTCATTTGCACTCCAACACAATAAATCCATAATTTATTGCTTTTGACATAACAGCAGACTACACGCTAACATCTGTCTTTCGACGTAACATTTGGTATTAGAGTGGCGCGATTTTGTATTATTTGTCTTTGTATTATCCTACAACTTGTGGCAGTCCATCGGCTAATTTAGTTTCTATTGGAAGGTTAAGAATTAGAAAAGTACATGGGCGAGTGTCACCAAACCCCTTACGGTATTCCCGCTGATCATTCCAATTTATTTTACAGACCACAGATGATTTCAGCTGAACAGCCGTGCCTTAATTTCGATCCTACTGCAACAAGTCCTACTCTACATGATAACGTAATGATTGAATTGACGACCAGGAGTGTGAAGGTAAAATTAATGTTAGGTTAGGTACGGTAGGAGTGGCTTGATATGCTTAGTCCAATGAGATCCATTGTCATACCACCGGACGTCATATTCCGTTGCCATTGTTGAACTTATAAATTGACCCGGTGCTGCCAGGGACAATTCAAGCCATACGATATCCCATTCCGGAGTTCCAAGATGGAAGGTATATTAGCACCTCATGAACCAATTTGTGCCCTTCAAAAAATATTCTTGGCTCATTTAGCTTAACTCCCTGAATACACCTTAGATCTAAACTGAAGTAAGACCCTAAATATTGTATCAATATATTGTATAAATTATCATCAGCTGAGATTCATAGTCTAGATGCGTGAATTCCTAGTAAACAGTTTCCAGTGACTACAGTGGCTGGCGCAGAGATATTTTACCTACGAGTGAATTTCAAGTTATTCTAACGAATCAGGATATAACCTGACCATACTGGCCTGGTTGTCCTGCAATTTGAGCCTCTAGACTATTTTTCGGTCGTATATCTAAGAACTTTAGTTTTATGCATCAGCTTGCATGCAGAGGGGAACATACCCACATTAGGTAGGTAAGGTTTCTTCCGCTCCATGGTTTCTTCGAATGCCCCCGTGGTCCGGCACCTATTTAAGCTGGATATCAAAGTGCTTGGCAGTACCATTGAGATATGTGCGGCAGTAGTAGGTTGTTCTTGAAGTCAGTAGTACCGAGGGCAACAATTTTAAAATATGCAAATTCGGTTGGAGTAACCGAATGTAGTATCAAACCGAATTTGGCATCAATTCTATTGTAATTATCGAAGTTGATATCAATTCGGTCGCTATAACCGTATTTAGTCTTAAGTCGGTTGCAACTAAATTATAAAATTGTCACTAATTTATTTTCCTGTATTCTCAGAAACAATTACAAAGTGAGCAAATAATTCATATGGGGTAATCTTTAGGTTAACATCCACTTCACACCTTTTGTGGAAGTTGTGTCTTTCGATTTAGGTCTTAAACAAATCCATAGAAATACGTTGGCAGCACATCTCGAACGACCGACCTTGAAATGTGGGCATTTTCTGCAAACTGGGAAATTTTAATGCTGAATTAATAATTATAATATATTTACTTTCCTTTCCTAAAACCTAACACAAAAAAATCTTCATATCATCGTGACCGCAACAATTATAATGTTTTTTAGCTTTTTGAATATAATATTTGATTTTAGAATTTTAATCATCAGTTTTGAAACACGATATACAGAATTTTGTTCAGGTAACAGAATTGAAAATGATTTCGTTTGCCCCAACGGAATTTGTGGAAAATTCGGTTACAGCCACCGAATTGACAACAAATTCGGCCTTTGTAACCGACTTAAGGCCAAATTTGGGTTTTCCCACCAAAGTGATATCAAATTCGGTAGTTGCATCCGAGTTGATGCAAAATTCGGTTGTTGCACTTGAATTGACACAATCAAATCAATTATGAAAGGTTGGTTGGTTGAAAGGGCTGCAAGGCAGCACGGTTTCTAGCACACGTAGGCTAATGAAGCCCATTTTGATACCTGCAGTTTCCTCTATAACAACTATTGACTAGTCGCCTAGGCAATTTGCCCTTTCAATGAATTTGTCTATAAGCCCTACAGGTTATTACGGTGCTAACTAAATGTGTTCCGAATATCCTACTTCTCAGTCCTGCCAGATCAGGGCAATCCAAGAGAAGGTGTTTCGTCGTTTCCTCGTCCTCTCCCATGCAGCATCTACAGAGAGTGGAGTTTTTATGTCCCAATCGTAGGGCGTGTCCCGTAAGTGTTCCTATCATTGTGGATAACCTGCCTCTAGGCAAGTTAAGTAATTGCCTAGTCCTCTTCCTGTCCACCTGTGGCCAGAGTACCCTGGCTTGGTTGCAAGTTGAAGTAAGTCTCCACTTGTCCTTGAACACATTATCGGCCCACTGCCTGATCTGCAAACGGCAGGTAGAGATTGGCATACTAACACCTTATTTTGCCGGAAGAACGTGTGCCGTAGTGCCCTGTCTAGCTAACGCATACGCTACGCAATTGCCTGGAATGTCGCTGTGTCCCGGTACCCAGATAAGCCTGATGTCAAAATACTCTGCCATCACCCTAAGTGATGAGTGGCATTCTTTCACCGTCAGGGATGTAGCAAGCATGGCTTCCAGGGATTTTATGGCAGTCTGGTGTCTGCGTAGATACATATTCTCCGGAGGTTTGTGACACTACTTTTCAGTCGTTCAGCAACCTCCTGTAAGGCGGTAATTTTCGCCTGAAATACACTAGAGTGATCAGGCAGCTTGAAGGAGAAATTTACATTTATGTCAGGTGAATGGACCCCATAGCCTACTTACTCGTCCAACTTTGATCCATCCGTGAAAAATCTGATACTGCTGGTATCCCCTTCCGGTGACTTTTCCCAGGTATTCCTGTTCCGAATAGAAGTCCTTAGATTTGTCGCTGGTAATCATATTGGGGCCTTTCCATCACACTTAATGGGCCTTCAGTTCTATGTAAGTTAACCTTTTGCTTCAACCACATAGGTGAAATATTACGGTTTAGTCAGACAAATATTCCACTATTCAGCCACCCTAATATGCATGTAACATCTTATTAGGAAATGCGTATGGAATATAATTGCGCATCATAGTAACACGTAATAACATGTTTACACTCACCGGAAGATATTGCGTGATTTATAGATACGGGGGATATAATTGTAATAATTCTGTTCATGCAAAATGTTAATGCGCATTAACGTTAAACTGATTACGAGATACATAAGGATTATTGAAGACGTGTGGGATACACAAGGATTGCAAACTAAATTTTTTTAAAATTCTGAATAACCATTTAGTAAGTGAAACTCTTGCTGATTCTGGCCGTGTATCCAAATGCCAAGCAGCTGCTTCATATTTGTCAGAAGACAGAGTCATGATTTCTTTGATATTTGTATAGATCCTTGTACAAGAGTCATGCACACTAATCACTGCGACACCGATGACCACAAATTATAAACTGCGCAATACCGTCCAAAATTGTGAAGACGCGACTTCGAAAACACAAGAAATTATACGCGAAAATTGAAAACAGTAGCGTAACTTTGAAACTACAAAAATACGGAATTTCCTAAAAACAAAACCTTATTTTTTGCAAATGATATTGATCCTCTTGGGAAAAATGGCTGCAAATGGGAATCATTTGTTTGCTGAATAAAAATGTAGGTACCTCTTCAGGATATGGAACCACTAAATTTATGGTATGGTTCCAGGAAGGAACTTTCACCTAAGTTGTTTTTCAATGTAATTGCTCTAATCCAAAATATAATTCGAAAGACTTTGTGGTTAATGCTCTCGTTAAATCTGTCGATAAACTAAGTGAGGGGTTCCAGTCGCGAAAGTATGGAGTAAACAGAAATCCACAGCTAATGAACTCATACAAATTTATTGAAATTTAATAAAGTTGCCACAAAAACCAAACCCTATTGGAATGAAAAAATAAATACAGTGGTACACTGAAGAAAATGCTTGATCAAATATATGAATGTCTTCATCAATTTGATGAAACAATTTCTCATTTTCCACCCTACGCACATTTCAATGAATTGATGAAGAACATTTCATATTTCATATTTCATTAATAGTTTACGTTTATTCAACAACAATGTTACATCAAGTTGATGTATAGTTTTTCGTAATTTGAAGTAAGTTTGTCATCAAGTTCAAGTAAATTTTTCACCATTTTGATATAAATTGCTCATCAGTTTGCTGTACATTTTTCGTTAGTTGGTTGTAAGTTTGTCATCAATTTGATGTAAGTTTGTCAACAATTTGATGTAAATTGGTGGTCATTTTGATGTACATTTTTTGTTAAGGAGTAGTTAAACTCTTCAGCATATTTTTGATTGTAAAAACTCCACAAGAACAGGGTATAAGGCCACATAAGAAATACTCATAGCATGGATAATGTTTTCTGTCCATGTCACTATTTTTATTATGTATTTATTTTAAATTTTCACTACATTTTTTATCCCTTTATTTTGTCAATACTACGTCCATATTTTGAATCGATCCCAGTAACTATTTCCAAATTCAAATGATGAAGATTGATGTAAAAAACATCATCAACTCAATGAAGCTGAAAATGGTAAAGAAACGCACAATCTTCAAATTGAAGGACAATCTTCTTTCAGTGTAGGAACAAGAATGTTGACTAACAACAAAATATCGTCTTTTTTTGTATATAAATATAAATGATTTTTTTCAATTAAAAACCCATTTTATTTACTAATGAGGTATTTATAAAGGGGTTTTCAATTGAGACGCTACAAAAGTAAATCGATAGGGACAGCAAACGACGCCATATTTTTTCCCGCTGTTTTGCCATTTCTCTTCAGTAAGGGTTGCCATTTCATCATGGAAAACGAGTCGAAATTATTAAAATTTACTACCGAAATTTTGAGGCAGTGGCCTCAACTTTAAGAGCTGCTACGTCCAATTTATGGTCGTCATAATCGTCCTACCAGATCAACAAATGAGCGTCTAGTGGACAAATTTGAATCCACAGGCACAGTACAAAATGTTCCCGTGCCAGTGAGACAAAGAAGTGCCCGTAGTGTCGAGAATATTGCTGCGAGAATATTGCACGTCGTTCTCAAGGCATCTCTGTGACGTCGTTGTGGCGAATTTTGCGAAAAGATCTTGGCCTACATCCTTACAAGATCAAATTGACGCAAGAACTGCAGCCGCTTGACCACCATAAGCGTCGTATGTTCATGAATTGGGCTGAGCAACAACTTGAAAATGATTCGGATTTTCATTGGAAAATCATCTTCAGCGATGAGGCTCATTTCTGGCTGAATGGCTTCATAAATAAGCAAAATATGCGATATTGGTTAGACAGCAATCCACATGTAATCCATGAGTCATCATTGCATCCCGAAAAAATTTCGGTTTGGTGCGGCTTATGGGCCGGCGGCGTCATTGGGCCGTACTTCTACCGTGATGATCAAGACCGGCACATTACTGTGAATGCAAATCGCTACCGTTGAATGATAACCGAATATTTTTGGCCCCAATCGGATAATATGGACTTGGAGGACATGTGGTTCCAACAGGACGATACTAACGCGACGATACTAAATAAGAAGGCACTAAACGCGACGATACTAAATAAGAAGGCACTAAACGCGCACAATACTTCATACACAATAGAGAGCTCATACTCTTTACCAGGAAGCAGGAGGTTGCGTAAATTGAGCCATAGTCTCTAGGTGATATAACAATTTTCCTTAACGATACCCAACAAAAATAAAATGCATTAGCTCTAATGTCTCTACACGCTGAAAAATCTGTATTTTTGTTGTTGTTTGGATGAAAATATAACGTGTGTTTGCAGCTTGTAGCAAGTATAGTATCTTGTGTCCAAACACAACGTGTCCACTATTCAATATTACCTGTTGGAGACACACTGATTAATACGTTATAATATATGTGTTTGTGACCCAAGTATAGCTGTGTTTGCGAAACAATAACAGCTGTGGATTTTTCAGTCAGTGATGCATAAAAATGCCTAAATGCGTGTGTTAAATTGCAGATGAAGTGACATCTGTTAAAAAATCTGTCTTTTTTGATGTTTGGTTACATGTCGGAGACACAATGATTAAAATGTTATAATAAATGTGTATTTGATCCAAATATATCTATGTTTGTGATATATATTCTTCTGCGAAAACTTGACATCGAGGTTATCGAACATCAGTGAGGGGGTGTAGTAATCGGTGGTTATATTGAGTTCTCTTGGGATTGTAGTTTCTCGCATGTCCATATGCGTTGTTCTTCCGGATTCCAAGAGCATTTAGCCGGGTAGCGCTCCAGGCCGCACTAACTTTTATGTGAAGGTCAATTGGTATAATATGAGGCATTGCATTAAAGGCTTTAGCTGGACACGTCCTCATTGTCCCTGTTATGCCGATGCAAGCTGATCTCTGAACTCCATACAACAGTTTCAGGGTAGACGTCTTCCACGCGACAGGACACCATACCATTGCTCCGTAGGAGAATATAGCTCTGATCATACTGGTGTATATCCATAGCACCATTTTCTGTCGGAAACCCCATCGGCTCCAGAACATTTTCCGACAAGCATAGTATGCAACGGATGATTTTCTTTATGCTCTATGTTACGCTTCCAGGATAGTTTAGGGTCTAGAAACACGCCCAAGAACATGCCGTACTTTGTAACGTGTTTTTGTCGTGGGCTGAGGTAGGCTCAGTCATGTCCAGAGTCCTTCGTTTGGATCCACCAAACCTTTCGAAATACGAACAGAATAGTTTGCCCCCTTCGGAGATTCTAATTCAGATTCTTTATTGATCTTTAACACACAAAGGAATTTAATTTACAGAAATAAAATCACTCGGTGGGAACACTCCTCTTAGCTTGAGATCACTCGTCTTGGTTGACAACAGTTTTCCGTGGGGCACTTATCTTGGCTTAACAGTCTTCAGGGGCCACTTGTCTTGACTTAACGCTCTTCTGGGGGGCTTGTATTGGCTTGACAACACTCTTCTAGGGTAGGCTGATTGATTTGGGATGATCGGGCACTTAGTGTGTCGCACACACGAGTATTCGGATTCGCTGCGTATATTGGATATGTGTATAAGTATTACTGGTAGGGATGTGCTTTGAATGTCCGGTGGAAACGGTTCGGTATCGGTTATCATGGGGTGGATTACATAGGAACAGTGAGCTGAGGCCCCTGTGTAAGAACAGTGAGCCGAAGCCCCTGTGTAGGAACAGTGAGCTGAGGCCCCTGTGTAGGAACAGTGAGACGAAGCCCCTGTGTAGGAACAGTGAACTGAGGCCCCTGTATAGGAAAAGTCAGCCGAAGCCCATGTGTAGGAACATTGAGCCGAAGCCCCTGTGAAGGAACAGTGAGCCGAAGCCCCTGTGTAGGAACAGTGATCCGTAGCCCCTGTGTAGGAACAGTGAGCCGAAGCCCCTGTGTATGAACAGTAAGCCGAAGCGCCTGTGTAGGAACAGTGGGCCGAAGCCCCTGTGTAGGAATAGTGAGTCTAAACCCCTGTGTAGGAACAGTGGGCCGAAGCCCCTGTGTAGGAACAGCGATCCGAAACTCCTGTGTAGGACAAGTGAGCCGAAGCCCCTGTGTAGGAACAGTGATCCGTAGCCCCTGTGTAGGAACAGTAAGCCGAAGCGCCTGTGTAGGAACAGTGGGCCGAAAACCCTGTATAGGAACAGTGAGCCGAAGCTCCTGTGTAGGGACAGTGAGCCGAAACCCCTGTGTAGGAACAGTGAACCGAAACACCAGTGTAGGAACAGTGAGCCGAAACCCCTGTATAGGAACAGTGAGCCGAAGGTCCTGTGTAGGAACAGTGAGCCGAAACCCCTGTGTAGCAATGTATTTACACCGTCTTTACCAAAGAACGGATCCGAAAATTGCTCCTGTCCTTTGCAGAACTTGAGTCCCAGACAACTATAGCGACGACTTGGGTCTAGTCAACCCTAACA
The DNA here is from genome assembly GCA_963931995.1 of Phaonia tiefii. Lineage (NCBI taxonomy): Eukaryota > Metazoa > Arthropoda > Insecta > Diptera > Muscidae > Phaonia > Phaonia tiefii. The sequence goes on from OZ008367.1 coordinate 361,973,166, forward strand.
CTAAGTACCATCACTGTAGTGACGCAAATGAGAATTGCATTCAGTCACTCATTCTCGTGTGGCCATTAAAACTAGTTCGCTGCTAGTATGTACACAACGTCGGCAGAGCTTGTGTGTTTGTCAGTCAGTGTGATTGTTCGCGATGGTTGGTGCGACTGATGGATGTTGTGTATGCTTAGGTGACGGGTAGTCCATGGTCGTAAACGGGTGTGAAGAGCGGTAAGTGTTTATTATTATGTACGGACGGATCATGATGTCACGTTACATACCCCCTTGCTGTGGGTAACCGAAGCTTGCCTGAGCTTAGACTGGGCTGTGACAGAAATGAGTTGGATTTGAGACACGTGTATTTGAATTATTGGGGATGACGGAAACGGAACTGGAGGTAGTGGAATCTCTATTCCACTTAGTCAAGGAGGATTAGACTTTGATATCTTGGTTTTCGTCGTAAAAGCATGACCTCAGTTTTCCCTGAATTCACTCCAAGACTGCTCCCAGTGGCCCAGACGTTAAGTGATTTCATGGGAACAAACCGGACATCAGTATTAACACGTCATAGGCATACGCCACGCTTTTGATCCTCATATTGTCCAGTTTTAGTAGTATTTTGTTGATTACGAGTAACCAAAGTAGGGGAGAGATGACTCCACCCTTATGCCCTCGCTTTGATGACTCGCTGTTGCCCATAGAGGTTGATCATTATATTTTGTTAATTTATTCATTTCAAATATTTTTAAAAAATACCAATACCAGGTTTAACTATTACCAATCTTAAAATATCCATTTTACTATTTTTTTTGTAAAATTTCTATCCCAAGTTTCCTTCCTTGTCACTCAGAATTGTTATGCTGACTACTGTACGTATGTTTGGTTTAATTTCGGAATTCATATCACGTCCAGTGAATTGTTTATTTGCATTCAAATACGTCTAATGATAACAAACATATTTCGTCTGTGAATAATAGCCATTTGTCTGTTTACAAATCGTCCACAGAGGAATGGGACATAGTAGACAGATTAATGTCTTAAGTCTACAACACTGAATGCTGCAAAAGTTTTCACTAGAAAGCAAATGATAATTGCGCTACAAGTTCTACTGAATTCAATTTCTTTAACTTTCAAATTGCATCCGGCTACTCATTGGTTAACACATTATGCTAATAGTATAAGGGTTTCAATATTTCATAGGGCATACATTTAAGCCTATATACCTTAATACACATACAATTGAATATCGTGTCCTAATACGTACGTGTCTTATGTACTAAGAACTCATTCCAATTTTGGTAGCTGTATCATATGCGCAATAGGAGATACGAGTGAACATGAGCAACTTTATTTATTATTCATTGGAATGTTTTATATTACAGATCAATTCTATATTGAAACAGAATTCTTTCATTTCGCAAATTGTACTAAAACTTTTATTTCCCAAACTGCGTGGGTATATGAGCCACTCAGAGGCCAATTGTTCTAACTGCACAAAAGAAGGAGGGAAGAAAAATAGATAAAAAGTCTACAACTTCTGGTGATTATAAGATAAAACTAATGCGACGCCCATAAATACTGCATGATTACTCTATCGGTGTAATGATAATAAACAGGTGAATTTTAAATATCACAAGATTATGATGATTTAATTCTAATAGCATTAAAATCTTAAAATTGTTTACATATGGAGATAGATCAGTTTGACTCTAAGTAACTTATATACTGATGCATGCGTAAATATTGTATTCAAAGTGGAGTGACCACAACTCAATTACATTCAACGGTTAATTGTTGTAACCATTACCCACAACCCATTATCAAATTACAACAATTTGTGTACTGAATTGTAAATTGAAGTCATTTCTGAATAAATGATTCATCATCATATTAGCACGGGATATTACGATGTGAGTTAATGTTGATGTTAGAAGCAGAGTGAAGTAATTTAAATGAATTTATACTTATAAATGCGTTTAAAATCCTTTTGTTAATGGGTGGTTAAGAATAACTGTTGATGATCTAATATTAAAACACTTGTTTACTTTTATTGACTATTTTACAACCTCATGAGGTCACATGTCGTACACATATTAATTATTAATTATATTATTATATATTTAGGTATTTAAAATTAAAATGTTCGAGCGTTAGGTCTATTTTAAATTATTTTTTTCTTCAACATTTCGCTACCCATTGGGTAGCATCGTCAGGAAGATAAGCACAATTATTAATTAAAAATTTCATTTTAAATTTTAGTTTCATTAGTTTTCATTTAATTTTTACAACAAATGTATTTTAAGTTCTAAATGTGTAATTTAATTCCACCGGTTTTTGCCACAATTAAAAACCGAATTTTGATTTCTTGAAAAATAGATTTTTCGAACAAACCGAAAACCGGTTTCTCGAAAAATTAATTTTTTCAACAAACCCAAAATCGGTTTCTAAAAATTTCCGGTTTTTTGGACACTCTAGTAGTTATCCACGACGTTGGGGAATTACTCATCACGATTAAAAGGTAAAGCCATACACATCGCCATCGGGAATGGGTAATAAACTTTTACTCATTACCCACAGGGTATGGGCAAAGTAATGGGTGGGTAGCTACACACGATAATGGGGAAAATAATAAGTAGTTACCCACGACGATGGGGAATTACCCATCACAGGGTAACACTTCCCAATTTTGCTCGAAAAATTTAAAAGTTTGACAAATGTCAATAGTCTATTTGAAAAGTCTATATAAATATGGCTGAAACACCCTTATGTCTATATCTCGCAAACGGAGCGTCGAATCGAGAAAAATAACTAATTTTCGAAGATATCGAAGAGGTTTTCATAAAGTGGTCCAATTCGTATGGGAGAAATTTTTTTACCAAATCGCCAAAATATGAAAATCGCTAAAATAAAAAATTGCTGTAACTCGGAAACGGTGCGTCCAATAGGAAAAATATTAATTTGTTTACCTGTATAGGAGGCTTGGACGTTTTTATTATGTAATTTCATAATATGTAATGAAACTGCTTTAATGAAACTGCTATAAATAGCCTATGAGGCAGAATAGGAGTCAGTCAGTGATTTATCAAAATAGTGAAATATTGATATCAAGTTTCAGTAATAGTGAAATTGTTGAAATATAAACTAATTGTGAATGTTAACTATGTGCGAATAAGTAGAACTAAAACAGTTGTACTTAGTTGTACTTTCTGGCCGCTAATTCGGTTATCTCAACCGAATATTTCTGTGAGTGTACTTATCACAAAAAAGTTATTTTATTTCACAAAAAATTTACTACTTAAAGAAAATGTAGTTTTTCTTTGAGATAAGGTATTTGTTTTAAGAAAAGGTACTTTGTTTAATAATATGAAAAGTCTAATTTACTTTTTTAAGAAAGGGCACTCATTTAAGAAAATATTATTGATGTGTAAACATCTATACGCTGGGGGTAAAAATCTTTTTCACAATACAATCACAAATTTAGAGTAAGATGTGCGATGTAATCGTTAACCAATCGTAAAGCGTTATAAAATCGGTGTGAGCTATATATGAGTGTATTAGTGTAATCATACGCTGCATACAATATACTCAGCACCATCTAGTGTGCAATAGTAGCGACTAATTTTCACTAATTGTCGTACATTATGTTATCGTAGGCAAATGAAAACAAATAAATAAAATGAATACAAAAACGTTTAATTTTAATAACTTTGAAAAAGATTTTTTGCACTTTTAATAAAAAATTTACTAAAACAAAGCAAAATAAGGAAAACTAAAAACTAAACTTGTCAAATATAAGGAAAACTAAAAACTAAAAGTTTTCTTCATCTTTGAGATTGTCATTCATACTTAACAGCTGCATATAAGCACCATCTAGTGTGCAATATTAGCTACTAATTTTCGAAAACCATTGCTGTAAAATAACATTCGATTTCAGTGAACAGCTGATTAATAACTTGTCAACCGCAACAAATACAAAATAATAAAATATTTTACAAAACACCAAAAAAATTATAACTCAGAACATAAAACAACACAAAGTGTATCAAAGCTGAATGGAGGTAATGTAAATTCTAATAAAATTTCTATTAGATTCCAATATAAATTAAGATTATAACATATCTTCATTGCGTACTGTTGCCTTACACTGAAACTGGTGCACGACAATTGGGTAACAATCTCCATCTCATGCCAATTATTATGTGTGGAGATTTTAATACAAATTGTGCAAACTCACAGTCGCAAGCTTTATCAAAATTTGTTTTGACGTTTTCCACTTGCATGTGAGCAATTCTCCACAAACCCCCACAACTAACAATTCCAATACTATAGATGCAGTTTTCCATAGATTTTTAAATACAATCGAGTCAAAAATTTAAATATCATTCATTCCATGAGAAAACGCCACAAATCTGACCGAAGGTCTTCCGATTTTCTTCAAATTTTGCACGGAGAGACTCTATGGAGCCAAATATACATTTGCGTTTTTAGATTTTTAAAATTGTTAAAGATCGCGATTTTATTAGCGTTTTTCATTTTTCAAAAAGTTAAAAAAATGGAAAAAGTAGTGAACTTTGAAGAGCCACATTTCCATAAGTGGACCGAATTTTTCAAAGATTTAAAAAGTTTCTGAAAGCTGGTTTTGTCTATTTTATGATTTGCAGTTTAAAAGTTACCACTATAAAAAAAAAAAAAATTGTATGCAAATGCAGTTTTAAAGTGCATTTTGCAGTGCGTTTTCCCCCTTCGATTTTCAAAAAAAAACATTTTTGTAAAATTTAGAATAGTATGTGTTTATTAAATAAATGTTCTCTTTTTCTGGGACAAAGAATTTTTCTATTTTTAATGATTTTTCATCTCGCTCCAACTAATAGTTTGATTCGATCTTTGCTACTTTTGCTTGTCACAGAATTGTACACACATATGTACAAATGTGTACATAGGTGTGTGTATACACGCTGAACACAATACATGATGAAATAGGGAGGAAGTATTTCATCATCCAATTCTAGTAGCATGTAGTTTCCTAGGAATAAGTATTTGGCATCAAAAAGTAAGCCTACTTACGAAAAAATCAAAAGAAAAACTATTTTTTTTCTGTACATTAGAATTTTTTGCAAAGTGCATCCAAAAATAGCATTTATATTACAAGTAATTGCATTCGCATTATTCTCAATCAGCATTATTTTAGAAAAACACACTTTAAATGACAACAATACCTTACAGTAACTTTTTAAATAATAGTAATGCGACAAAAACTGTTTAAAATATAGCAATTCAAAGTTACATACCAAATAAATTTCTTTTATATTTTGTACAAACATTTTCAAAATCCTAAAAAAAATTAAATTTTTTTTTTTTTTATATGAAAAATCAAGTAAGTCTTTTTTTAAAAAATCATTACAAATAGTAAGCTGCCTTGTCCCAAAAAAAGATTACTTGTCTGTTTTATAAAAAATTCTGAATTTTGCAATGATGTTAAATTTTTTAAAATCATAGGGGGAAAAAGATGTCGAAAATGCATTCAAAAAGTGCAGTTGCTATAAAAATGCATTTCTGAAAACAAGCCCTCATTTTTAGAGTACGGATTCTACAAATAGACAACCGTATCATTCAGAAACTTTTTAAATTTTTGAAATAGTCCATCTACTTAAAAAATTATAGCTCTCCAAACTTCACAACTTTTGTAATTTTTTTAGGTTTTTCAAAAATGAAAAACGCGAATAAAATCACGAGTTTTTTAAATTTCAAATATCTGATAATGGGATTCTCTTAATGGCTCCATAGAGTCTCTCTGTTGTCAATATAAACAAAATCGGAGGATGTGAATTCAGAAAATCACTTATTTTCAACTTTCTTTCCTGGAACGAATGATATGTATCTTATTTTAGTTACCATAAGCCAACATTAACTATTTGTACTTAAGGCATTTACCATAGATGGGCACTTTGCAGTACTACTAAAATTTCAGTAAAAATAATTCTTTAACTAGTACATTTTTACCGATAACTAAAATTTTTTTCAGCAATTTTTATAAAGTGCCTACATGATTACGATGAGGTGCATTGAATTTTCTGTAATCAGTAATGCCCGATTACTGATTATTATGAATACGGCCCTATGATTTGACTGGTAATGCAAATTAAATTTCATTATCAGTAAAAATTTACTGAATTTTTTCAGTAATCAGTAAATTTACTGCTTACTGTAATTTTTAATGCAGTACATATATACTGCAGTGTGCCCATTTACTAACCAAATAAGTTAAATAAAACAAACAAAAACCAGCAAATTCCTATGTATTTACAATATTGAAAGTTTTGATACTTTTAATTGATTAATTAAAAAAATGTACTAAAAGCATATGTACTTCCAACTTCATTACTAGATGTTTACACATCTCCCCTGTGATCGGACTCACATTAATTTTTTTGTTTAAATTTCTTTCACTTTGGCTTTTCTAAATTTAATTTTTATTGCGTTCAAAACTATAATATATACTAAATATTGGTTACAGGGTCCACCTAGAAAACTTCCCATTAAACAAGAAATTTCCCAACATATGTTAGTCTAGTCACAAACTAAAGCAAAAGTAGCCAATATAGTTGATAATACTGGGTTGTAGCATAATAGTGTTAAAAAAAGTTATTTAATTTATTTTTATTTAGCCCCCATCCCGCAACGTGCGATAAGGAACTTCGTTGCAAAAACTTCCAGGATTCTCCCTATACTTTTTTTTGATGCAGTTTGGTGTCCCCAAAACGAAAGTCAACATAAAGACTTTGTGAATTCTGTAAAAAATTACTATAGAGACATTTTGAATGAAGGGATTTTTTAAGGCTTTCGAGCAACATATGGTGGCACATTTCTGGCTAACTGGATAAGTAAATAAACCAAATTGCCACATTTGGGATGATGAGCAACAGGTAGAGATTCTCGAACTACCATTGTGTTCACAAAAATGCGTTGTGTGGTTGGGTTGACGCCGGACATTACATAATTGCGAGTGCTACAGCACCATGATAACGGACTTTTTCTTTAACCGGCGACTTTTGGTTTCAGCCACACGGTGCTGGGACACACACCGCACTCGAAATAATGGCTTTATTGAGAAATAATTTTGGTGAGCAGCTTAATTCACATTACGGACCTGTCACTTGGCCACCTAGATCTTGTGATATCACACCTCTGGATTTTTGGAACGATGTTCCTTATCGCACGTGTCCCGCAACGATAAATGTCAAAAAATTAAACAAATTTTTTTAACACTATTATGCTATAACCCAGTATTATCAACTATATTGGGTACTTTTACTTTGGTTTGTGTCTAGACTAATATATGTTGGGAAATTTATTGTTTAATGGGAAGTTTTTTAGGTGGAGCCTGTAACCAATATTTAGTCTATATTGTAGTTTTGAACCCAATAAATAGTAAATTTAGAAAAGCTAAAGTGAAAGAAGTTTTAAAAAATAAAGTTTCCTTACATAAGTGCCTTTTCTTAAAAAGCAAGCAAAATTTCCCAAAAAATATCCTATTCATATTCTTAAACAAAGTACCTTTCCTAAAAAAATACCTTATCTTAAAGAAGTACCTTTGCTTAAAAAAAGTACACTTTCATACAAAAGTACTTTTTCTTAAAAAAATTTGTTTGTACATTTTCTTACAACAAATTACCTTTTCTTTAAAGAGTACTTTTATTGTGAAACAAAATAACTTTTCTTGAGATAAGTAACTACACTTAAAAATTTACTTATTTTGAAACAAGGACCAATTCTATAAAATGTCCATTTGTTAAAAAAATACATATTCTTCAATAAAAATACCTTCTCTTAAAAAAAACCCGTTTCTTACAAAAATTCCTTTTCTTAAAGTACCTTTTCTTAAAAATTTTTTTTTGTATCTTTTCTTTTCTTGATATCAGTAGCCTTTCTGAAAATAAGTAAATTTCTTAAAAATATAAACTTTTCCTAGAAAGAGTACCACTTCTTTAAAAACTACCTGTTCTTAAAAAAGTACTTCTTTGCAAAAAAAATGCATACTCTTATGACTTTTTCGTACAGAAAGTACTTCTTCTTAAAAATAGTACCGTTTCTTAAAAAAAACAGTAGATTTTAATAAGAGAAGTACGTCTCTTTGAAAAAGGACCTTGCGGGAAAATATAATACATATTATTACAAAAAGAACATAAAAACACACTTTTTTGTTCTATAAAAAAAAATTGTTCTTAAAGAAAGGATATCATTTTACAAAAAGTATCTTTTCTTAAAGATTCATTAAAATTATCGAATTTTTCAACGGGTGCCTTAGGCGTGTTGGAACTAACTAGTACATAATATATAGCGAAAGGAACTTCATTCCAACCGGGTGTCACCTGACACCTCATGTAATTTTTTTCTTTGGGGTTATGTGTCGCCGTCACTAAGCGAGGTGACCGCCGTCGACAGAAATTTAAGGTGGTCAGAGCAGGGTTCGAACCCACGTTCTCATGCACAATAGCCGCGCACACTACCATTGCACCACCGACGGCCAATACTTCTGAGAAAAATTATTATTCATCCCTGATAAAATTTTTAAGATATAATATTGGAATTTCCAGTAAAATTACAGCCGAATGGCCAGAACCTTTCCGACATTCTATTGAGGCAACCAAATTTTCAGTCGCTTCAACTGAGTTAATTCGGTTGTTGCAACCTCGAAAGGTCAATTCGTTTGTGTTGGACGAAATTTTTTTGTAAGCGAAGCCACGAGTATAACCCTTGGTCAGTAGATTTATCTTTGCCCCATTATTTTGACAAATCTACATTATTTACGATCATGCATCAATTTTACTACAGTCTAATGGTCAGAGTAAACTTGATCACAAAGTGATTCACAGTCGAGTATTTCATGGTATTTCAAACGTGAATAAAAATACTTTTTCCTTTTTTTTTTTTTTTTTTTAAGACCAGCACTCGGGGATGCCCCCTATAAATGCAATGCATTGTGCTGGCGACGGAAATTTAGGTAGAGGAGGGTGGAAAGGAGAGTGTTGAGGGTGTGTATACTTCAATTGAGGTAGCTTTGGTTTGTCAGGCAACACCTATTGACTTTGACAATTTCTTAGTCATTTAATTACTTTCATTTCATTTCTGCATCAAATATAAACAAAAGTCGTACATCATGAGTCAACTTTGTAAATGGGGTCATCGATAGATATATCACAAACGGAGCGCCAATCAAAGTATACTGACATCTTATGGTAAGGGATATACAAATATCCAGTTCAACCCATCAAGTGATAAGAAACCTCAATCACTTACTATAGATATCCCGTCAAATATGTGTCTGTTCCTAACTCACGCCAAACTGTTCCTTAGTTCACTAGAAAGAATGAATAATGATGTTTCATATATTTTATGTCCCTGGCCATTGATTTTGTATAAATCTTCAATGTTCAATGAATCGTGTCATTTGGATGTGTAGCATGGGGACACCTTAATGTAGGCACATCACGTAATCGCTCACATCGGAATCGTAAGCGTAGATAACAAGATAACCGGAAAATGAAGGCAAAAAGGGATCAAATATACGGAATGAAACACTTAACAAGAGAACGGACCATAAAGACAAATTGACATGTAATTTATATATAATTTTAAAGCTTTCGTCTAAAACAGTTTGGGGGCATAAAAAGAAAAATACACACAAGTGTTTACATTTAGTCAAACGTATAAAAGGGAGTTAAGCGGAGGCATTTGTTGATTTATGATGCTGTAGTATAAAATCTACTAGAAGATGAGAACATTGTGGAAATGCCATTGTTTTCTGATACTACAAGGGTCAAACACAACAAAAGGTATTCTTTGCTTAATGGACTCTTGTCAAACGAATTCATTGTACTATAACAAATGAGACTAAAATGGATACCACATGAAACTAGAAAATTTTTGTGAACAGTTTTAGTTTGTTAAATATGAGAAAACTGCCACAAATTCTTGTAGAAAATTTTCCAAGTTTAATTCATTTTCATTTTTGTTCAGTTCAATTATTTACTAGTATGCCATTTTGTTTTTAAAAACCAGAATTCATTATCCTTACTAAGATTTAAATAGGATTAGTGGTTTCTCCACCTAATCTAGTTAATACTTATGCTGAGTTATACACGCTGAAAAAATCGTCCCAGCAACATATTGCAGGAACCATGTTTCATTGGTTTCAAGTATTGAATATCTTATGTTTTTTGTTTCTTTGTTGCATAACACGTTTTCGTGACATTTTCGCCACATTTCGGGCACACAAATATATTTTACAACATATTAATCATTGTATATCCGACGTGTAATATTAAAACAAACACAATGTGTTTGGACACAAATATATTACGTTTGCGACAAGCACCAAACACATATTATATTTGCATGCAAACAAAACAAAATCATGATTTTTCACCGTGTATATAAGCGACAATGTAGTGTACGTAACAACAGATCCATTTGCTATTCATTAGATGTAATATTGATAGAGTAAACGACTACACGCTGAAAAATAACTGCCTCTCTAATATATTATCCCAAACATATTCTGCAGGAACCATGTATATGTTCCGAAAACACTTCAATCATTCATATGTTCGCAAGTCCCCAACTCGCTTGAATTTAAATGTAAACAGTAACGTATTTACTGTCAAACATGTATGCTTTTACGTGGAAACATATGCGTTCTTCATCCCAAACATCCACATACTTACGTGGAAGCATTTGCGTGTTTTCCCCAAACCTACATATACTTACGTGGAAACATATGCGAATTTCCACCCAAATAACGGTTTTTCCCGCTCTTTTGACATTTCTTTTAAGTAAGGTTTGCCATTTCATCATGGAAAGATATACGAGCCAACAACGAGTCGAAATTATTAAAATGTACTACCGAAATTTGGAGTCAGTGGCCTCAACTTTAAGAGCTCTACGTCCAATTTATGGTCGTTCAAGTTCAAGAAAGAAGGCTTCGTCAATAAGTAAAATATGCATTATTGGTCAGACAGCAATCCACACGTAATCCATGAGTCATCGTTGCATCCCGAAAAAATTACGGTTTGGTGCGGTTTATGGGCCGGCGGCGTCACTGGGCCGTATTTCCTCCCTGATGATCAAGAGCGGCACATTACTGTTAATGAGAATCGCTACCGTTCAATGATAAGCGAATAGTTTTGGCCCCAATTGGATAATATGGACTTGGAGGACATGTGGTTCCAACAGGACGGCGCCACAAGCCACAGAGCGAATGCCACAATCAATTTATTGGAAACCAAGTCTGGTGAACGTGTTATCTCACGAAATGGCCCAGTCGATTGGCCGCCTCGGTCGTGCGATTTGACGCCGTTAGATTATTTCCTGTGGGGCTACGTCAAGTCAATGGTCTATGCCAACAACCCAGCGACGATTGATGAACTTCGTACGAATATCGAACGTGAAATTGCAGCAGTATCGGCCGATGAAAACCGTCGAAAATTGGGTTCAGCGTCTGGACTTCTGCAAGCGTGCCCGTGGTGGCCATGCAAAAGAAATCGAGTTCCATACATAATGACATCGAACGTACTTTCACAGGAATAAAGAATTTCATTGGTATCCAAAACCGGTTTTGTTTTATTTAAAAAAACTTTTATAGCTCTCTTATTGAAAAACCAGTTATAATAATATTTAGAAGCGAATTATTCTTTGATTTAAATATATATGTATTATTTATTATAATTAATTTTATCAATATAAATCCACATTTGTAAATAATTGATATAAAAAATTAAAAGATATATAACGGCCCTTTTTACATTCCCTTGCATTGAATGCAATATTTGCTATTTTTTTCATGAAATGAAAATCTGCTTCTCTTTTGCTTCTCGTTTATTTGTTGTCTCTCACTTTATTGTTTTCAGAAGGTTTCAGCTATGCGTTGGTTATCACTATGCGTTGAAACACAAACAATAGCGTGTATTGATTATTACATTTCACAAATGGTCCGCCGTTGCGATTTTCTCAGTAAAGGCTCTGACAGACGAAGTATGTCACGTTGTTGCCCTTTCCAGTTTCTTTCCTCAAAATGGTTTATCACTTTGGTAGCACACATAAATATACTCGAAAGTCCTACACAAAAACCAAAGCAAAATCACAAACCGTTTAACCGTCCGAGCCTTTGTTTATTCGCTTTTCATTGATCAAGCGCATTTGATATCCTCTGTCCGATGAACCATTGTCGACTTAATACATGAAACTACAATGGAATACATAAGCCAACATAAGAAACACTGACTTCAGCTGCAATTTACACGCACATTCAGGAATATTTATGAATGACCAACTGAGAGAAATAGAGATACACACTAACAAGACAGACTTTCTCGTTGTCCCTCTTGTATTTTCTTGCTCTCGGGAGAGCATAAACAGTGAAACAAACACAGCTGTATTTGTATCACAAACATAGATATATTTGAGTTGCAAACGCATATATTATAACACATTAATCATTGTGGCTCAAACATGTAATATTGAATGGCAAACACAATGTGTTTGGGCAAAAGTATATTATATTTGCGACAAGCTCCAAACACACTTTATATTAGGATCCAAACAACAAGAAAATTCAGCGTATAGTGGAAACAGGTGATGTTTAGCCTCCACACCCTCGGTAAAGTTTGTGCGAAGGGCACCCGTGTTTCAAATCATTGCGATTATCAGGAATTTTGAATTTGGATTTGTCCAGAACCGGCCGCCAAACGACAACGCCGTAGGGGAATCTGGGGCGGAAAACATCTATATATATTAAGTAAACGAATGTCGCTGATAGGCCCCATTGTCCTCCGATCGCTGCTTTATACAAATATGGTTCCGCTGAAGCTCTAATGATCACATCCATAGAGTTTGACTTGATACTGCACTCAGATAACTAATTGTTTGAGAAGAGAACCAATACAAACTTTGCTGCGCAAACTCCTAGTTCAATGTTCCAAAAAGGCAGTTTCCGCTACAACCTAATGTTCTATTTCCTACCTTTCTCCTCAACATTTAATTGCACTGAACCCTCAAGTATTTTCGCTCCTATGACAAAGTATTCCTCATTCGAACACTTGCGCAAGAATCCAATGCAATACTCGTACTTACACATACATACACAATTAAACGTTGTACTTGTATTGTGTGGTATTTTTCAATTGATAATGTGAAGAAGTTGCAGGAATTTCGCATATAACACAGGAAAGACATTATCTACCACTTGAGAGGAACAACTTCTTCGGCGAACCACAATGGGTTGCGGTAATGTGGTTGTCGGTCGCTATGATGGAATGCTGATAAATAAATGTCGATAAAAAAAAAGAATGTTAGAGGAGATGCCTAATGTGAAGGGGGGGAAATAGTATAAGAACTTAAGTGTTATTTAGTTATGCGTGACGTTTATCTATTAAATTATTTATGTGATGATTTTCGCTTAAAATGGTTTCATTCTAGAAATTAAATTTTGTTGCAATAACCTGCAAATGGTCTAGTGCCGATGGAATAATGTAGATAAAAGTTACACGCAGAAACAAAACGGCCCCTTCAGCATATTGCAGGAGTCAAGTATATGTTTGAAACATCCAGACACTTCATTTGTTTGAGTATTGTTTTCATGAATTAAAGATTTGCTGCTTTCTTGATTTTTTGTTGTCTGTCACGTTTTTGTGTTCAGTAGTTTTCAACAAACACATCCACATTTGGGTCACAAAACATATATTATCATTGTGTCTTCAACGTGTATTATTGAATACCAAACACAATGTGTTTGACAAACACAATGTGTTTACCAAACACGATGTGTTTACCAAACACGATGTGTTTACTAAACACGATGTGTTTGGACACAAATACGAGTATACTATATTTGCGATCAGCTACAAATACGATATATTTGCATCCAACTATAAAAAAACACCGATTTTCCAGCGTGTATATGACAAGTTCCATCAGAAACGAGGGATAACACATTTTGTGGATTCTAAGGTTTGAATCCTTTTTGTAATAATATGAAAATCTAACTCTCTAATCCTGACTGAATAGTTGAAAAAATGTAAAAAGGGTGTTTTTCAAAATATTTTATGTTTAACTCGTGGATGATGAAATGGTTTTTTCCGTAGATATTTTCTAACAACTTGTTCCTTAAAAAACAAAATATTGCATAACAATGTGTTACAGAATATTAAATCGCTGACGACATATGGCCATGGGAATCGTTGACGACATTTTTATAAAAGTGAACAACTAGTCGCACATGATCAAATGAACGACACTTCACATAATGCGTCGTTGATGACCCTATTTCCGACATGTTTGAATCTTATCAATAACGACGCTCCTGGTGACATAATCGTTCACATAATCACCAACGTCAATGTAGGCGACATCATGACAATCCTATCGTTGACGACAAACTGACCGCCATTTTTGCCAATATGGTCAACGACGATTATATTGGCGAGGCTATATCCCATCATGTCGCAATGGAGAGTACAGTTAGCAAAAATTGCTTCTTTAAATGTAAATGTAAGTTTTATTTTGAATTATTAACATGAAATGGACAACAACCTTCTTGCTACTACGTTCAAGTTCAGCTGATAACATTATTAACGATTGTGTTCTTCTTGTTTTTGTAGAAGGTATTGTGACTCGTTAGTTTTTGTTCGTATTTCGTCTCGTTTGTTGTTTGTACTTAGATTTCTTTGACGACAACGTCAAATTGGTTCTGATGGGTAACAACCTAAAGAGATTGTCGCTCACCATGTCGTCAATATACTGCGGTGGTATTTTGTACGCGACGAGCAAAATATTTGTCATGCAGCTGGTCGTTAACGAAAATTTCCACTACAACTTCATCAAAGACAGTTTAAGTGAGAAGAGTCGTGAGCACCAACAATCAAATTGGGTAGCAGAAATCGATGACTAGGACGATTTTGCCAACTGGGAAACTTTATTTATTATTGAGGGTAGTAATACTATCTGAGAATACTCACTGAGAAAGATATTACAAAATTATTTACAGCAAAATATTTTTGCAGAATTTAAAATAAAAACAGACCACATATACATTAAGATTTTGGATCGATAAAAGATCATTGAAAACTTTATAAATTATATATTTTTCCAATTCAAATCCCTTCTCAGTGTGTAAGATTATCAGTGTTAGCAACAGCGCCTCAGAGGCGAATGCTTCCCCTCTTCCATATGCAGATATTAAGCGTCATTGCCTTGGTAGTCTACACCACATATACAAATCGATAATACCGCACAATTCCCCAGTTACAGCCGAACATCAGTGTGGTGTTTTAGATTTAATTTCCATGTAGCACCCTAACTACGGAAGAGTCATAGTACAACATTTTAAACATTTTCAGTGGAGGTAAAAAACTGGGGTTGCTAGTTAAAAAATTTGTTGTTTGGGTGTTTGTAGCTTGTCGCAAATATACTATACTTGTGTCCAATATTGCATGTTTGGGACACAATGATTAATAGGCTATAATATATGTTTTTGAGACCCAAATGAGGCTTTGTTTGTTGAGAACAGCTAAAAACAAAACAGAGAACAAAGAACAAAGAAACAAAAGAAAAAGGAGCAGATCTTCAATTGATGAAACAATGCTTGCAAATAAATATACATGTATCCTGCAACATGTTGCTGGGGTCGTTTTTTCAGCGTGTATGCAAATGTTCAATGTTTAACATATTCAGACACATTTGTTTTGAAGAAGGGGAGACAATTATGACAGATTTTTAAAGTGGATCGAAAGGTTCCTTTGGTGTTGTTTGTAAGCAAAAGCTTTAAATCTATAAATTGTGAGTTATAACTCTTTCGGAGTTAGGTTGCTTTGCGTATCCATAACTCTATAATTTGCGCAGCGCATACATCTATCAGCTGCCTAATATTAAGCCTTTCAAACAAGCAACGGAAATTCGTGCTCTCTTCGTTGTATTTTATAACAAAAACTTCTGTTCGTATCTATTGTTGTGTTCCATTGATTGCGATGGTGGCTCTATGTGTACTGGAAATTTAATATGCTTCTTTACCACTATGGCTGTGGGGCACCACAGAAGCTTTGGAAAATTTTAAGGTTTTTGTGCCACAACAAACAAAATCATGAATATGTATGGATTGCAAAACTAGGAAAGCAGATAACTGGAACATTTCCGAACAGGTTTTTCTCTACCAGACAATATTTTTCCTGTTAATATTTAGTTGGCTTTGAGATTTTTGCTGTTTTAATTTGTTTGAGTTGTGTTGGTATTGAAGCACAGGATTAAGGATTGTACGACACTTTGTTAAAAGTTCATGTAATATCAGCGTAAGCCTCGCATTTGCAGGAACATCGTCATTACTCCGAAGGCCCTTTTTATTTTGTAAAGCAACTTTAATGGTTTAAAGCTAAATTATTATCTGCATCGAAATCTATAAGCATCTTATGCCGTCAACTGTAGTTTTGAGATTCTAAGGTATTTTTTAAAGAATTTGGAAAATTGCCATACCTTTATTGAAAAGATATACACCAAGAGTTTGACATTTGTCTTATTCTCGTTAATGAGCGATATACATTAGGGTGCCCTGAACAAATTGTTATGTACGTGAAGATAAATTAGTATTTCAAATAGGAAAGACAAAAACCAATTTACTTACCAGAGCTCTGTTATAGAAATAACAGAGCTCTGTTAAGCACTTTATTTAAAGATAAATCACCAATTTTTCAATTCAAAGATCGTTGCAGAAATTTAGAATACCGTAGTTAATAAAATCACATTTCAAGCTTAATATATTTGCTGCACAGACTAATATATATGAAAGCAAATCCCAAATAGTAAGTCAAAATTACGGTCATATGAACAATTCTCTACGAACCAAGCACATTCCAGTCGTTAGTCTTTAAGAAGTCTCTTCGACATATAAAATGTAGAATTTCCCAAGCACCTTAAGATATTCAGAATTTGAAATTTCCTGTGTTAGGTACCTGTGCAAGATTTGGGCTCACTGTGGTCAAGCGAACAATTCTCCACGAACCAAATATGTGCAGTTAGGTAGTGCTTGACCCATCGTTTCAGAATATTCTACCCGTATATTTCAGAAGATCTTTAGAACCGAGAATTCTGCATTTTGTGTTTCAAACCAAACATATGCCGGTCGATGGTGCTTATAGAGTGTCATCGAAATGTAATATCTACAATTTCCCAAAGACCTTCAGAAATTCAGCATTTGAAATTTACTGTATGAGGCCCCTGTGCAAGATTTCGACCCACTGTGGTCAAACGAACAATTCTCCAAGAGCCAAATAAGCGCAGTTGGGTAGTGCTTGACACATCCTTTCAGAATATTCCACCCACATATTTCAGAAGATCTTCGGAGCCGAAAATTCTGCATTTTGTGTTTCATATACGAAAACAGTGTTTCTCCCACTGTGCCCAAACGAAGAATTTAAATAACAATATTTGGGATATTTTTTATATATTTGTGCAGCAAATATATTTAGCGTGGAATGTGTTTTTATTAATTACTGTATTTTACATTTCTGCATCGATTTGTTAATTGGAAAAATCAATAAAATGTTAATTTATCGGTAAAATAAAGTGATTAACAGAGCTCTGTTAGTACTATTACAGAGCTCTGCTATTTAAATTGGTTTGTGTCTTTGCTATTTTGAATACGAACTTATCTCCAGGCACATCAAATTGTTTTGGGGACTCAACCGACGTGCCAAAAAATATAATAAACAAAATTTTTTTTAGGAGTTCTATAAAATAAATAGAATTACATCCTATGAAGGAATTGGGGAGAGCTTCTTACAATCAGTGATCTGTGCGCTTTCTAGTGTTATACACACTGATTGGGACCTATAGGTTTACACCGGTTCCGAATGGTATTTTGAGAAGCTATTTCATGGGTAAATACTCGATAGTGTCGCCGCCATTATGCGAAATTTAAGGTGGTTAGAGCTGGGATTGTACCCAGGGTCTCGTGTACAAGCGCCGCACACACTAACGATTGCACCACTGACGGCTACAGTTCTAATCAGCCCAATTTTCTTCCCATTTTCTCTTTGTTTGCAAGAAAATTCTTTAACTTGTAAACAATTATATTCAAAGAATTCACGAAAATAACAATGGAAATTTTTATAGTATTAGTGATTTTTCGCATACTTAATGTAAGAATTCCTGTACGTTTAGGAATTCAGACTACAACCGTAAATTAAATATATTCTGTCCAAAATGTTATAAATTTTTTTTCATCAGGGATGATTTTTATTTATTCGGCCTTTCTTTATATTGGTACATTTTTATTTTAATATTCAAGCTCGGGCCATTCTATATTTGAATTAAAAGAAATATAGTTTTTCAAAAGAAGTTTTGCAAAATCCAGTCTCATGATTCCTCGCAAACCGATTAGCTACTTCAGATCTAGCTACAGATCTTCATCAGCGGCTGTTGGGAATAATGCTTTTGAAATTTTGTTCTTATTTCGAAACGTTTGGTGGATTCGAAGGAAAGACGCTGGAAACGATAAATGTTACCTCAGTCTTCGATAATACTACGTTACACTGTACTGTACTAACAACTTTAACCAATATGTTTTACTCTTGCGACGAAGTGCATTTCTTTCAGTGTAGGCATCCATAGGGTTTTTTAATTTGCATTGGATTTTAATTTGCATTCCTTTATTTAATGCAAATGCAACAGAATTACCATTGTTCGGAATGGTAATTAAATATTTTTGAATTTGCATTTGCTCAGGCAATGCAAATGCAGGTTGTGGAATCAGATGTCAATTGTAATGAAATGTGGGAATGCTTTTAATTATTTTGAATTTGTTTGACTGCTGGCAATTCTGTTGTTAAAGTATTTTATATGAAGAGGTTTGCGGCTTCGATAGCTATTGCCTCGTAGTACAATCAAATTCATAAACCTGTACTGTATAACATATTTGAAAACCAAAATTGCCAGATATGACGGAAATGCTTTGCAAATGCTTTGCAAGACGGAAATGCTTTTGCAATAAAACAAACAATTGCCAATGGTATTGAATGTTGTTCGAATTTGCATTTGGACAGGAATTTCAAATTAAATAACAAATTATAATTGTGTATAATTAATTTGCCTCATATATGAGTGGAGGTATACAATAGTTGGATTTTTAATGAAATATTTTCAGTTGGTACCAATGAAACTACTAAAAATTTTTGATAAGTAGTACATGGGAAGTGCAAATCGGATTTGCGTTGCCATTCTCTGGCCCCAATTTAAGTTTTATTTTAGAACACCTTCGAATGGAACCAAATCTTTATTG
This sequence comes from Phaonia tiefii, assembly GCA_963931995.1. Classification (NCBI taxonomy): domain Eukaryota; kingdom Metazoa; phylum Arthropoda; class Insecta; order Diptera; family Muscidae; genus Phaonia; species Phaonia tiefii. Next base: position 361,992,475 of record OZ008367.1, read on the forward strand.
CGAAAAGCTACTGCCTCTCTGAAATGCTTTCAATCTTCCTTCTTTGATGTATTTTTCAGCCAGAAAGATATGACTGGGATCAGGGAAACGAAATGCATTTCAATTCTAATTCGAATCGTGTTTTCATTGTTCATCCTCCCGTATCATTTGTAGCGGATATCCTTTCTCCAACTAATATTTAGAGTTACAAAGTAGTACAGTGCTTACGAGAAGATACTTCCATTACAATTTGGTCTTATTCTAATCTACCATACCATACGCTTACTTTGTAGGTTAAAAAGTCCTTATCTTTAATTTTTTTTTAAATTTACTTTATTTTTAAAATATTCCTGGTAGATACCCATTAACTATTTTTACTTTTTGTTTTAAAGATTTATTATACAATATAAAATAAAATTACATTTTTAATGTTTTGTTACGACCTTCATTGTGAGGGTTTTGTATAAAAAAATCATATGAATGTAAGAGTTTTGTGTCACAGAAAATATTCGCATAACAAAGTACCTGAAACAATTGTTAGAGAGTGTAAGAATCTACCTATGTATATTTAAACAGAAATGACACAGTTTCTGAAATGCGTATAGTAAAAAGTATTTGCCAGACACTTATGAACGTTATAACCCACACAGCATTTTGACCGAAGTGAAGTTGGCCCACCATGGCTGGCCCAGTTTTCTGTACAACGTTAAAATAGACCAAATCGATTGGAAAAGTTCTAACGTCAATTCTAGACACGTTATTCAGGATGTTATGTGTAATCTAAAATTCAGGACATTGATATGTGAAGAGATCCTTAAAAAGTATGAAATTTAACATTTTTAATGCACGTTTCAGAAAAAGTTCACAAACGTTAAAAAAGATAAAAAAATTTTAATTTCTTTATAAGGACTATGAAACAAGATAAGCTCATTGAAATTTTCTCAGAAAATTAAAAAAAAAAAGTGGAAAATTTTCACACCTAATATTCAAGTATGCTGTTGGAAGTACGAAGCAGAAATTTCATAAAAAACGTCAAGGACATTGACACAAGTCTAGGTCCTTAAAATTGAAGAAACCCAATATCCTCCATATATATAAAATTTCCCAGAAAATTAAAAAAAGTTTGGAAAATGTTCACACTTTAATATTCTGATATGTTGTTGCAAATACCAAGTAAAAATTTTATAAAAAATTTCAAGGACGTTGAAATAGGTTTAGGTCCTTAAAGTCGAATAAAACCAATATCCTCCATATATTTATATGAAATTTCCCAGAAAATTAAAAAAAGTTTGGAAAATGTTCACACTTTAATATTCTGATATGTTGTTGCAAATACCAAGCAGAAATTTTATAAAAAATTTCAAGGACATTGAAACAGGCATAGGTCATTAAAGTCGAAGAAAACCAATATCCGTCATATATAAAATTAAAAAAAGTTTGGAAAATGTTCACACTTTAATATTCTGATATGTTGTTGCAAATACCATCAGGTCTGACACAAACGGCTTTTGACTTTCGCACATAATGCTCGAGAGGACCTAGTACACGATGGATAAAAACCTTTCCACGATAGTTGGTACATATGCATACTCGGATCGCTTTTTTGAAAAAAGGATACTAAGCTAAGGCTCCAATCAACGGGTCTGTGTTCCTCTAACCAGATTTTGCATATGAACTGATACATGAACCTTTCCAACTCATAGCCGCCAGCCTCAAACAGCTCAGCCGGTAGTCCAGCAGCACCAGTGGCGTTGTTGTTCTTAAGCCGGGAAATTGCTGTTCCAAACCAGTCCCAACCATTGACCTGTATGCCACCCATACCCTCATCTATGTACATTGAAATCTCCTGGGCGGTAAAGCAGAGAAGTAATCTCTCCATATTTCCAACATAGTCTGCACATCTGTAACAAGATTCCCATCCATTTCCGTTGGTTTGGCTTTGTACTTTTCGGTAGAATTTTCGGGTCTCATTCTTCCTTCTGTAAGATTCAATTTGCTCACCTTCACACTTTGTCAACAACCGTTAAACTTTCTTATTAAACAAACAGTTTACCTCTCTCCTCTTTGCCTGATACCGCTCTCTCGCGTCTCGCGTTGCTACTGACTGAAGAGTTGCCATACGTGCAGCGTTCTTTTCATTACTTGCCATGCGACACTTCATCGTATCATGGTTGGTCTTTAAGCAGTTGTTCATAACTAAGTACGGTCTCTGTTGCAGTTTTCATAGGCTGGGAAGTGTATTTCCACTGTGCTTCCGAATCATTAGGTGTGGGAGCATTTTCGGGCAGTAACTGAGTGGGCTTCTATGCATAGGCCGTGGCTATATCTGGTAATTGGGGCTTTCCTATGTCCAGCTGTGTACTTATATATATACGAGAATCTGCTTTCGTACTACTTCGAGTTGCTTATCTTTGTGTGAAATTTTGCTGCAACCAGGTAGTCTATTACGCTTGTAGATTCCCATCTATCAATTAACCCGCATATCAATCTGGTTCTTCGTCTGTTGATCAGGGGATATCCAAGTATCCATATGTTAGAATCTTTATTTATGTTACAATCTTGTCTTGTTAGGATCTTGTCTGTCTTATGTTATGTTGAATCTTGTACCACTGACAAACATGTTTGCCTTGAGTTTAGACACAATTGCATATTGAGAGAAGTCTTCAATTATGTCTCAGTTAGAGCTTAGCCCCTAATGCTTTATGTTTTAATTCTGATTACTAATAGAGATGTAATTATAGATTGAGTTGAAAATGTATTTGCCAATTTTATAGTCAAAAATTACCTCTGTTTCTTCAACATATGGAAGAAGCAGTATCTACCAAGTTTTTATAATTAGAAAATATTCCACGATGTTAATAGAAGATTTGCATATCATACAGAATTTGTCGCTGGGTTAACAACCCATCTTTGCTCATTTTGTGCAAGGACTAGACTTCGCCGTACTGAGGGTTTTGTTTGCTTCTAAGTTGCCACAAGGTACGAACCACTTGACACAATGTGTGCACCATTGTTGAATCCACCCGACCCATGTTTCCAACACTGTACAATACAAACAAACTGATGTTATTTCCTTCATTTTAGCTGCCACATTTCATATCTGGGCGGTGCTTTTTGTAAAATATGTAACATTTTTTTGCTCTAGTGTTTACATGTTAGTTCTGCCATAATGTAGATGGAAATTATGAATGTTGAATGTCTGTTTGGTGTCACCACAGACAATGTATTGTTGTTTCATGTTGTTGCCATCATTTTGTTATCTCTGCTTGTGCTGTCGTTGTGAATCATGTTGATGGTATTTAATGGAGTGATGAAATTAAACTGATAACTTTTTCCCAAATATGCAATGACATTTTATGAAAATAGGAAAAGCACAGAGAATTCATTTTTCACAACAACACAAAATGAAAAGTCGATTTTTAATTTCCTAAGAAAACTAGATAGATGAAAATGAGCCACATTTCGAATGATTGCAGAAAGAGTGAAGAATAGTATATTCGGCAAAGGGTTTGAAAGATTAAAAGTGAATGCGGAAAGGAAGAGGATATTTTTGTTAAAGCTTTATATATTAAGTTCCTAAGGTATTGAAAAGTAGGATCGAAAACCCAAATATTTATGAGAGAAAAACGATTAAATTTGGCCACTGATCATTTGTTAAGTTTCGCTAGTCTGTACGGATGGTACTTCAAAGACTGAAATAAAGAAATAGATAAATGCTGTTTGAAGAATTTTTTACGAGGTTGACATAGATTCTTAAGGAACAATATAAGACCAAAATGTGTCATTAAACAGTATTTTAGTTCAACACTTTAGTGTAAGGTTTCTGAGATTACATACGTTGCGTTCAAAACTTAATCGAAGACTTGAACCACAGTAGAGTTTGATATTTTATTCTAGGCAAAGAAGCCATATCAATTGATCTGGTTAAAAAAAAAAAATTATTTTTTAAATATCGGTTAAATAGTTTGTTTTCCAAAACACAGAAATATGTGTTGGGACTGTCCCAAAAACCAACACCCACAATAAAAAATAACAGAATTAGCTGCAACAGAATTTAGAGGCTGTTACAACCACATTAGATGCCACCACATTCGAATTAGAGGTTTTTACAACCGCATAGAAATGGTCACAACCGGATAAGAGGTTTTTACAACCGCATAGAAATGGTCACAACCGGATAAGAGGTTGTCACAACCGCATTAGAGGTTGTCACAACCGCATAGAAATTGTAACAACCGCACTACAAGTTGTCACAATCGCATTAGATATTGTCACAACCTATTAGAGGTTGTCACAACCAATTAGAGGTTTTCATAATCACACTCGCAGATATCACAATCACATGCTAATTTGTAACAATTGCATTAGAGGTTGTCACAACTGTATTCGAGGTTGTCACAACTGCATTAGGGGTTGTCCCAAACTATTAAAGGTTCCTTTAATCGAATTTAAGTTTTTTTATTCAGTCGCGTAAAGCTCAAGTCCACAATAGAATTTGAGGTTGCTACGATATCTTTTCAAACAATTACTACTGTGAGTGCAGGCAATTTAAAATTTCCTCTGTATGCTAAAAAATTTTTGTCTCAAAAGACATAATCAAGAAATCATTCCTGTATGAAGGTAATTCAATGACAAAATATACACCCTGTCTATTTCTATAGACAAGGAACTCTAATCCAGTTCTTAGATCTGGTTTTGCATTTGACCCACCAATAATTGGTCGAATCAGTCATACGTTAATGAACAAATAACTATTAGAAGCAAATATTATAAGCAAAAATGACATATAAATCTTCTCTCGAGAAACAATCAGATTCATATACCACCTATCTTGATGCAGTGACAGAACTAAATCGTAGCGACAATGAAATGAGGTTAACACGACTAAATTTAATTCCCACAAATGAAATTCTTTTGTGATAACCTGTAATAGGTTGTGATAACCCCTAATGCGGTTGTGACAAACTCTAATGCGGTTGTGACGGCCTCTAGTGCGGTTGTGACAACCCCTAATACGGGTGTGATCACATCTAATGTGGTTGCAACAATATCTAAATTCTGTTGCGCCAAATTCCGACTTCTTGGAACAAAGTTCCTTTTCGCACGTTGCGGGATGGGGGCTACATGAAAAAGTATTAATCAACGTTTTTTAACTACTTTATTATAACCCATTATTATCAACATATTGGGTACTTTTGGTTTGGATTGGTTTAAAGGGAAGTTTTCTAGCTGGAGCCTCTTTATTACATATTGTAGTTTTGAACCCAATAAAAAGTATAATTAGAAAAGCCAAAGTGCAAGACTGGCAAATCCATGGAATACGACCCTGAGCATGGAGTTACATTTGGCAGCACACTTACTCTTACACTTTTACTTTTGGTGTGGTTTGTGTCTAGACTAACATATGGGGAGAAAATTCTTGTTTAATGGGAAGTTCTCTAGGTGGAACCTGTTTATTACATATTGTAGCTTTGAACCGAATAAAAAGTAAATTTAGAAAAGCCAAAGTGAAAGAAGTTTTAAAAAAATAAAATTTTCTTAAGTAAGTGCGTTTTCTTGAAAAAAGTAAATTTTCTCAAAAAAGTAATTTGTTTAAATAAGTACATTTTCCTAAAAAAGTACATTATCTTACAACAAATTGTCTTTTCTTAAAAAACTAACTTTTCTTTAATGAGTGCCTTTTATGTAAAACAAAAAAAGTTTTTTTAAGATAAGTATATACTCTTAAATTTGTACCTGTTTTGGAAAAAAAATGACCAATTCTAAAAAAAATACCCATTTCTTTAAAAAACATTTTTTTCAAAAAAAAAGAAATACCTTCTCATAAAAAAAAAACTTTTGTTAAAAAATTCCTTTTCTTAGAACTATATTTTTGTAAAAATAAAATAAAAGCTTTTCTTTTCTTGAGTCAAGTAGCCTTTCTGAAAATAAGTAAATTTTCTTAAAAAAATAACCTTGTCCTAAGAAGAGTACCACTTCTTTAAAAAGTACCTGTTCTTAAAAAAAGTACTCCTTTGTAATCAAATGCATACTCTTAGGCTTTTTCTTACATAAAGAACTTCTTATTAAAAATTTTAAGTTTTCTTAAAAAAAGCATTAGCTTGTATTAAAAAAAGTATCTCTCATTAAAGAAAGGACCTTTTCGGGAAAATATAATACTATTCCTACAAAAAGGACCTAAAAATATACTTTTTTTAAAAAAATATATTCAATAAAAAAAATTTCTTAAAAAAAGTTTATTGTTTCACAAATAGCATCTTTTCTTAAAGATCCATTTAAATTATAGCATTTTTCAACAGGCGCCGTAGGCCTGTTGGAACTAACTAGTACACAATATATAGCGAAAGGAACTTCGTTCCAACCGGGTGTCCCCTGACACCTCATGTAATTTTTCTGTAGATATGGATTTTTGGGAGAGTCCGAATACATATTTTTATATATTGTGGAAAAATGCACCGCCCGAATTTAGTCCCAAAAACTAAAATTCCGTTGAAATAGCCTTGTTTCATAATTGATTCGGTTGTGGTAGCGAAATTTTCAACTATATTCGTGCAATCAATGGATTGATTTATTCATATTCATAGATTTCGGCAGCGGTCGCCTCGAATAGTGTAACGTGAGATCATAATCTGCCCGTGCATAATTCAAGTAAGTCTTCTATACACTCAACGCCATTCACACCCCCATATCTCTTGCCCGTCACCTTATGATACACAACATCAATCATTCACACCGAACACTTCAACCAGCCAACCTCACACGCGACCGACTACACTCACTGATAGACATGCATCAGTGACCACACAAGAATAAGTGCTTTGCTGTAATTCTCATGCACGTCAAGATAACCGGAGTACTTAATATTGAAATTGACCAGCATCATCAGTCAGCCACTTCCCAGCGCACAACCCGATAAGATCAGAGATCTGGGGCTCTAATACCGAAAGGAATCAAGAGTAAACTTTTCAATTAAATACATTTATCCTTGCGGCTTAGGCTGACTATTCAACCCTAGCTACCATGGTTGACTATTCCACCATAGCGACTTTTGTTGGCTATTCCACCATAGCGGCCTAGACTGACTATTCCACCATAACGTCTTCAACTGACTCTTCCACTTATTCTTGTTATCAAGTGAGGTAAAGCCGATTACTGATCCAGGTCTGCCCATCCGAATATCAGACGTGAGTAATAAATTACGAATCGAATCAATTTTGAGCCGTTCTCAGCTAATCCAAAATTTTGATTATCTGAATAAAGTTCACCCAAATCAGTCTCAAAAGGGTATTATCAACCATTCCCAGAAGAGTGTTGTCAAACCGTTCCCACAAGAGTGCTCTCACACCGAACCCAAAGGAGTGTTGTAAACCATTCTCAACCATTCCAAACCATTTTCAGAAGAGTACTCTTAGACCGAACCCAAAGGAGTATTCTTAAACCATCGCCGGAAGATTATTGTCAACCGTTCCCAGAAAAGTGTTGTCACACCGTTCCCATAAGAGTGTATCAATTGATGTTGTTCCTTAAATTAAATTAATTTGTATCACAAGAAAACCAATAAAGAATCTTAATTCAAACCCCAGAGAAGATGAAACCATTTTGGTCTTATTTCAGAAGGTTTAGTGGATCCCTACGAAAGAGCCTGGACGTGACTGAGCTTACTTCGGCTTTTGACAAAACCACGTTACAATAGAGACGGCAATACTATCGAGTAGTTAGTCATACACGCTGAAACATTTTAATTTTGTTGTTGTTTGGATGCAAATATAAAGTGTTTATAGCTTGTCGTAAATATTGTATACTTGTGTGCAAAAAAATTGTGTTTGCTATTCAATGTTAAATGTTTGAGACACAATGATTGACGGATTACAATACATGTTTTTGTGATCTATATGTGGCAATATTTGTTGAAAACTGCTGAAAACAAAAACTTGACAGACACCATTGCAGCAAACAAGCCCAAGAACTTCAATTTACGAGAACAGTGCTTGCAAGAATATTCCTGTTTCCTTCAATATGTTACTGGGCCGTTTTTTTCAGCGTGTACAAAAGGTTACCTTAAAAACGAAACCCTTCGGCACCGATAAAAATTTGTTGGTCCCAGTTAGTGAGTTTAAAACTAGAGAGCGCAGAGGTCACCTTCATGGAATGTAATCGAATGACATTAATGTAGTTATTTTATTCGTTCGTAGTTGATACACGCTGAGAAATTTGTATTTTTTCCTGTTTGGGTGCAAATATAATGTGTAGTTGGAGCTTGTCCCAAATATAGTATATTTGTGTCAAAACACACTGGGTTTGCTATTCAATATTACATGTTTGAGACACAATGATTAATATGTTGTAATATATATGTTTGTGATCCAAATATAACATTGTTTGTGATACAAATACAGCTGTGATTGGTGCACTGTTTACTTCAGTTTTTTTTTGTCGCTATACTCTGTCCAGGACAAAATAAAAGAGGGTCAAAGTGAGATAGTTCTCAGCCTTAGTTAATGTTTTTGCATTAGTTTTCAATCAGTGCTTAATAAGTATCAATAAGTATTTCTGAACGCCTGTGTAAATGAATTGAGTGTTTCTTATCTTGACTGATCTCTTGCATTTTCATTTCTTGCATTCAGTCATCAATCGTTCGTCTGTAAGAAAACACACTAGTGGTTCGACGTACGTAAATATATGAATGTTTCGGATGAAACATTCAAGGATCCATGCAAAAGTATGAATCTTTGCAAGTAAACATGCTAATGATTGAATTTAAATATAAGTGAGTTTATGATTTCCAAATATATGTATATTTGGAGTGTGTTCTAAACATTATTCCTGCAGAATGTGTTTGAGAGAATATGTTACAGAGGGCGATTTTGTTCAGCGTGTAGAGAGCAATTGACATTGGTACCAATTCCGATTGGTACCAATTCGGTTGCAACAACAAAATACGGAATCAGTATGGTCGCAACAAACAAATGTAGTTTGGATTGATTCAGTTGCAATCAAAGCATTTTTAAAAAGTGAGGTTGCTGCAACCGAATTCCTCATGAATTTTATTGATGCAACCGAATTTATTTTGAGTTCGATTACCGGAACATAATTCTGTATATTTCAGACTTGGCTTTTCAAATTCTAGAAACATACTAGAACCGTGATTCTGTACATTTCTAACGACAAAAATCGGTAGTTAAATTGCCAGAATTCATAAAATTCCAATAAGACATTTTCGAATTTTGTTAATTTAACTTCCGATTTTTATCGTTAAAAAGTTCGAGAATTCCGGTGCTGGTCAATTTACAGATTGAACGATGGGGACGGAATATGACGTCCTTTGGTATCAAAACGGTCCTCATTCGACAAAGGTTGTCAATAGTGACAGTCACGTCTACCTAACTTAACCTAGTCTATACATGGGAGCACGTGTACTTTATGTAGAATTAAACAAGCCGATACAAATGAATGCAATGCGTGTGAGGAGGACAACGAGACGATGAGAAAGTTTATGTGTCATTGCCACGCTTTCGCAGGAGTTAGACTCCAATGTCCCTTATTCGATGATACAATACACAGTTTATAACACCTTAGAGGAATGGCTTGGAAGAAAATGGATAAATGTATGCGTAGCATAAGCTTCCTATAAAAAACATGAGGATCTTTAAGAACAACGATGTGGGCCTACACTCACTGAAAAATTCGGTTGAGACAACCGAATAAGCCGTAACCGAATTAAGAGATTGTCTCAACTGAATCAGAGGTTGTCACAAACTCATTAGATGTTGACACAACCTCATTAGTGGTTGACACAACCTCATTGGCACAGCCGGATTAGAGGTTGTTACAACTGAATTTAGACAGTGTCACAAATGAATTATTAAATTTTTTTCAATATTAAGTAATGATCTATTTTTCTGTATTCTTCTAAAAAAATTAATATGCGCGAGAATAAAGTCATATATATAGGGTAGTCTGTAGGGTAATAAATTTATTTTACATGCTTCTTCCGACGTTTATTGAAATCCCGGCCATCATGGGACACCGCACCATTTCTGGCATATTCTATCGCTTGACTTAACTCCTAACCCGTTTTGTATACAGACGATAGTAGCATATCTCACATGACCGACCTAAAAATCTTCAAAACTGTTGATATCTGCTTGAGAATTTCTGCAAAATAAAACGATTTAATACAAAACATATTTTACGTACCTTTCTCAATAACCACAACAAAATCTTGACATTCTTTAATTATTTTTAAATTAATTTTTGATTATTGAATTTTAAACGTCAGATTTGAATTGACGCCAAATTCGGTTGCTGCAATCGCAATAAGGATAGATTCGGTTATTGCGACCGAATTGATACCAAGTTCGATAGTTACAACCGAATTGATGCCAAATTCGGTTACTCCCACCGATGTTGGTACCAATTTCGTTTGTTGCATTCGAATAAATTTCAAATTCGATTGTTCCAACCGAAATTTTAGAAAATTTAGTTGACTGAATGAATATAATTGAAATTTCAGTTGTCACAGCCGAATCAATTGGTGAATCAAAGGTGAATTACATTAGAAGATGGTGACAACATATGTGAACTCGTTCCTCGTCGACCAACAATGTATTGTGTTTAAATTAGTCTAAAATATATTTTTAATAGCTAAAGCTTCAAGATAATCACCTGCTTTAAAATAATCCATTGTAAATTAAATTTTGGCTTGCTAAAGAACTACGTATTATTGGGATCGTATACCATATTGCCTTACATGGTCATTCAAAAAAACAATGACTAAAAGTTTGACTCTGGCCTAACAGAAAATTTATAAGGGGCTTATATTTCCCTTTTTACAAAGAATGGAAATTTCGAATATTTCTTAGCTGGCACTCTTAAATTGCGAGCTGAACTATTATCAATTTTAAAAGGAAAAATATACGAAAATCTGGTAAAAATTAAATATAGTCAAATGCCAATATTTCTACTAATTAATCAACATCGTTTAAACCGACTCCTAACCAAATAAACACACAAAACAAGCTCTTGAGCAAAGAAGGATATAAATCCTCCTTGAATATTTACTATCTTTGTTTTTTCCAACATAGGTATATTTTCATAAACATTATGATTAATTATGGAATGTCCTTATTACACTGCAGGAAATCTACAACATTTTGCGTCCTTTTTACATACAATCATATAAAAAGCGCCGGGAAATATGTCATGCTTGTTAAGGATTATACAAAGAAAGAAATGTGACGCAATTATGTCGGAAGATTTTCTCTGTAGAAAAAAGTTAATCACGGATGAGAGGAAAAAATCTTCCCAGCTCAGTTTCCAATGTAATCATAAAGAAGATAATGAATGACTTTTCCAGTAATATGTACAGATAAGAGACATAATGAAAATATATCTTAATGAAACAACTTCATGAAGATTTTCAAACTCTTGGGTTGTTCTGTTGAAGCAAAGTTAAGATATTTAGATTTTATGGTATTATATTTAGCAATATGTCAAAAACGACTTTTTGCGAAAAATAACTTTTTTATTGTTGAATATGAATCTTTGGGGACTCAGAAACAATATTTATTCCACGAGTTTTTTTTTTAAAAATTAGTTGTATTTCAAAATATAACAAATTTTAACCATTTTCGTGGGCTTAAAAATTAAAAAATTAAATTAAAAAAAAAAAAAACTGGAATTTTTTAATTTTTTACAATAAACTGGGTTAGTAGCCTTTCATTTAAGATGAATATTTCATTCGTACACTGAGAGAAAAAAAATTATTATAATAATAAGTGGTAAAGGTAGATTTACGACTTTTTCATTTAAAATGGCACAAAAACGGCTAAAAATTTTAGGCCAAAATTTTCTATTTCTCGTTTAGAACCTTAAAATCTTAAATTCTACCAAATTCTATTCAAATAATTGAAAAAACTTCAAGAAAAATGGAAAAAATCCAAAATTTTTAGCTTTTTTACCTTCCTCAACTCATAACGTCCAAACTAAGGTTTGTGACGTGAAGCGCCTTGGTGGAATTTTAGATTTTAAGGTTCTAAACGAGAAATAGAAAATTTTGGCCAAAAATCTTTAGCCGTTTTTGTGCCATTTTAAATGAAAAAGTCGTAAATCTACCTTTTCTCTCAGTGTACGAATGAAATATTCATCTTAAATGAAAGGCTACTAACCTAGTTTATTGTAAAAAATTAAAAATTCTAGTTTTTCGGATATTAATAAAAGTACAGGAAAAAATTCGTAATCAGTTGAAAAATCAATGACAACAAGAACACCCTATAATTCACATATCATGTAATTGATGGCCACCCTAATGAGCATTTCAGATAGCCGAATGTATCCCCAAATCAGTACATATAATTTGGTACATATATCTTTAAATTGGAAAAACCACTTTTTTTTAACATATTGCTAATTATATTTCAAGAATATGTTTTCTAAACTTGGAAAATGGGCCATCATTAGGTGATGAATACACAACCAATTTCATATCCTGTTATAAACAGAAAAAGGTAAGACAATAGCCAATCGTTGGAAAAAAATCATTCAAATAAACCAAATAACCCAATCACTAAAAGTCCCGAGTCGTAAAGTATAAAATTTATCAAACTCTTTTAGATTTTATAACTAAAATGTGAACTGAAACTTCGGCTCTTGTATTTCACAACTGTTAAATAATTTTATCACAACAGTTAAAAACTTTAAACCCTAATCTACATAAACTACACGCTGAAAAATCTGTCTTTTTTTTTGTTGTTTAGATCCAAACATAACGTGTTTGTAGTTTGTGGAAAATATAGTGTACTTGTGTCGAAACACATTGTGTTTGCTACTCAATATTACATGTTGGAGACGCAATGGATTAGTTTGTTATAATATATGTTTTTGTGACCCAAATATAGTTTTGTTTGTTGGAAACTGCTGAAAACAAAAAAGGGGACGAACAATAAAGAAAGAAAAAAGCAGCAGATCAGCAAATGATGATAACAATGCTTACATGGAAGTATATTGATGTAACAAACATGTATATTGTCCCTACACAATGTTACAGGGGCCGTTTTTTCAGTGTGCGGAACCTGTAGTCAGTGTTATGGAGCCTGTGATCGATGTAGGTCAGTGTCTCCCGTCAAATGCAATTTTGAAAGTTGTTCGCCACTATAACACCCAAAACGATGAGTTGAATTCCGCTTATTACTGGCAAAATAAACAAAAATCTTATTGATATTTTTGAAGGCAGAAATCCGATATTTAGAATTTATTTAGAATACATGTCTCCAACGTTCAAATACTCGTAAAGAACAAATATTTCGATAAATAGCGTAAAATTATTTTGGAACGACACAGATTCTTAAAGAAATGTCAATATAAAATATATAAGTAATTTTTAATCTTATAAAAAAAAAACGTGATTTTTTAAAAGTGAAACATCTTCTGGGATGATGCATCACCTTATGGGAAGATACTATCACTTTTGCAAATGCTGGAAACTAGCAGTATCGTTTTATGCAGAACACATGTCGACAAGCCATGGAAAAATTAAAGAGCAAATGTCTTGAACTCGATCAGTAACCTTGCTATCGGGGCAATGATCTTAGTCAATGACCAACAACCTTGAGCTAGAATCGCTAAATTTAAACGAGGATAAATGACCTTGACTTAGGATCAGAGGGCTTGATATAAATTCAATGAACTTGAGTTGGCGGTCAGTGAGCTTGACTACGATCTTACCATCCTCAATATTGATGCAATGATCTTCACCAAAGGGTGTTGATACAAAAACCTTGAGGTCGGTTCACTAACCTTGAGCCTGAATGAATAACCTTGACCTAGGATCGAAGGCCTTGATTTGGATGTAATACATTTGAGTTATCGGTTTGTGAACCTGAGTATGACGTTACCAACATCGAGATTGGATCAATGTCGTTGACCCTGATTTAACCCAGCGGCCGGTGAGCTCGTCTATGATCTAACCAATATCATTATTTTGACTATGAGGTCATAAGATCAAAAAAGTTTAGGTGTAGAAGACCTTGGATTTGATTCAATGAACTTAAGCTAAAGGTTAATGAATTTGACTATAATCTTACCAATCTCGAAATTGGGGGAATGATCTAGACTATGAACTCGTGAGACCAAAAACCTTGAGCTGGGATCACTAACCTTGCGTTCGGATGAACAAACATGAACTTGATTTAGATACAATGAATTCGGGCCAGCGGTCAGTGAACTTGACTATGAGGTTACCGACCCTCGAGATTGGGTCAATGTCCTTGACCTTGAGCTGAGCTAGCGGTCAGTGAGCTTGACTGTGATGTTTCCAATCCCTAGATTGGGACAGTGCTCTTGACTACGAGGTCAAACCTTGATCTCGGATCACTAACCTTGAGGTCGAATGAATAACCTTGACCTAGGGGCGAAGGTCGTGATGTAGATTCAATGTACTTGTGCTAGCGGTCTATGAACTTGACTACAACGTTGCCGACCTTTGAGCCTAGTGTTTCAATGTCCTTGACCTTGATTTGGGCTGGCGTTCAGTGAGCTTAACTATGATCTTAGCATTCTCAAGATTGGGGCAATGATTTGATTATAAGGTCATGAGACCTAAAATCTTGAGCTCTGATGACTAACTTTGAGTTAAGATGAAGAATGTTGCCATAGGGTCAAGAGTAGATTTAGTAAACTTGAGACAGTGGTCTGTTAAGTTAAATTTTTGGACCACTCTAGGAATTGTTGGCACATTAGGTGCACTTTCTCCACTGAAAATTCTTCGAAGTTTGCGAGCGTTCTCAGCATAAATTTAAATTTTTTTTTTAATAAGTTTTCACAATTATAACGCGTTGTTCTTTCTAAAGTGTTCCATTTTTATTAATCGGAATAAACCTATTTGACAGCTGTCACATTTCAGAGTTGCCACTTGCCAAATGACACTAAATTTGAAAACTGCAATCTTACTGAGACACCGATGTGTTTTCAAGCATTGCTTTCATGAAATGAAGATCTGCTGCATTTTGGTTCATTTGTTGTCTCTCACGTTTTGTTTTCAGCAGTTTTTAACAAACAAAGTCACTTTGGGGTAAAATAAATATATATTATATCCTATTGTTTCGTATTGGGATTCTGCATCTAATATTGAATAGCAAACACAATGTGTTTTGGACACAACTATACTATATTTGCGCAAAGCTACAAACAGGTTATAGTTGCAGGTAAACATCAATGTGATCTTTACAGTTCAATACCGTGTAAAAGCTAGTAGTTTAAGTTAACAGTCTGTCAGTCAGTGACTGTGTTACAAACTGTTAATTATCTTCACCAGAGATGCAAGCTATTTGTAATTAAATTTGAGCCTAGTGTTTCAAACACCCTTTGTTATTTGCACGCCGAAAAAAAAAACGGCCCAGCAACTTATTGCAGGAACCATGCTCATGTTTGCAAGCATTGTTTTCGTGAATTTTATATCTGTTGCTTTTGGTTCTTTGTTATCTGTCACGTTTTCGATTTCAGCAGTTTTCTACAAACAAAGCTACATTTAAGTCACAAATACATGTATTATATCCTACTAATCATTGTGGTCATGATGTTATATTGAATTGTTAACACAATGTGTTTGCACACAAGTATATGACATTTGCAAACACGTTATATTTATATCCAAAGAACAAAAAAACGCAAATTTTTTAGCCTGTATGCGAAAGTTTCCAAGGCAACAGCGTCGATACAGGAAACTAATATCCCAATCCCTTATTTACTTGTTGTTGCTTTGTATCACTGAAATTTGATTCTAAATTTAAACCTTTTGATTAACGTCATTATTAGAAACATAAATTTTAAATGTTTTAAAGTGACACATTTTCCTTTCCAAATATTTTATTCACGGCGAAACGGCTTAGAGTCTGCTGTCGATGATAAATCACTATCTAATCCATATGTTGTACAACTACATTCATTTACATATTAAGGACTGTCGCACGTGCAGCACAAGGATATGCTATTTATCACGGGAAATATATTATATGGCTTAACATAAAGGATCAAGTTATAAAGTTGCGTCTGTGGTTGTGGTGAATGTAAATGGAGTAACAAGGAACAAATTGCCTTGTCAATTTGAGTTGACATTTGAAGAGCAACTTTTCCAAGTGGATTGGAATCTTTGTTGTTTAGACTGCTTCGATTTGTAAAAGTAAAATTAAAGGTTTGCGTTGCTTATAAAACTATTTGTGGATTATTGTTTTGCGCTTGATGTTCTAATGTTTATGAAATTGAATATTAGATACAAATCAATTATTAATTTATACAGTTTTTTATTGAACTGGAATACAAAATCCCCTTTGTATACTCATATTTTATTTATGCTATTGTCATGATTGTATTTTGGGTTTTCCAGTTTTCTACTTGTTAGATATTAATGGATTCACAAAGGACATGCATTCTTTAGTATGCTAGAAATGTTTCCATAAAGGACAGAATATCAATTCGATTAATATGTATATTTAAATACATACATATGCCTTAACTCAGTTATTCAATACAGCGTTAATCCAAAAATAATATTGTTACGAATTTTCTTATTCGCCCCTTTTGCGTTGTTTTATTCCCAATAATAAAAAAACAAGGTTCGTTTTAAATTACAACAGTTTTATTGCACCACTTTAACAAGTCTTATATTTTACTATCAATTCGCGTTGCTTACTTTACGGGGTTTAATCACAAACTGAACTCTCCATTCCAAAGACCTCCGCTATTTATACTAACTCACCATACTCAAATGAAGTTATATCTAGCGAATTCAAGAACCTTCTAGTCGTTGTTGTTAGTTATCTTTGTAGAATCATCTCGAATGGTGGAGAATTATTTTAACTGAGGCGAATTCATGCTACTGGTTTAGCGAGCTGGTACGTTGTTACAATGCATACTTTCAGGCGCAGCACTAACCGCCCTGTTATTACATAATGTTATTATGAGGAAGCAAAAGCTTTTTCTTATTCGTAAGAATATTTTGACGAAACCAAAATGTTATCCTGTTCACTTATCACTTCTGCAATGTCGTAAGAAACCAAAATCGACACTTGCTTCATAATGTCTACACATTGTTTGTAACGAAATTATAAAATATCTGAATAATACTTTTTTTCAGTTGACAACGCCGCAATGTCAGGTCTAGCCAGAAAAGCGTATCAAAAATTTAAGATTTGACATAAAAATTTGGTAAAATGAATGAATGTGTCGTATGAAGAATTCCTCACAGATTCATATTCTAAAAAGTCGGAGGCAAAACTAAAACTATTTTTTGCAATTTCTTCACCTTTGGTAGAATGGAACTAAAAAAGTGAGCGTTTGTTACAGTAGATATTTCTTAAAGACGATTTCCTACTCAATACTCTAACAAATGAAACTAAAATTGGCTGCCCGATCTTGCCCGTTTACATGTTAAAACAATAAAACTGCATTATTTTGTTTTATGCCTAACCTAAAAAGTATCGTTAGATTAAACGAGTAGAATCAGCGAGAAAGGGTGACAGGGAAATTCTACAGGTAATTAGAAAAATAATGTAGAACAGACACAAAAATGGTCATAAGGAGAATGAAAGATGTAGTTACGGAAATTCAATTGAAATAACTACATTTAGAAACAGAGAAGAAGATCTTTATGACGTTTGAATTTAAACGGAAACAAAAAATTATCAAATCTGCACTAACGACATAAAAACTCAACCTGGTCAATTGAATTCTTTTGTTCTTCATATCATGATTGGAAAGACTGTTATCATTCATGGTCCATTTCTACTTACAATGATTGATGACAATGTCTTAAATGAAATTACAAATACCTCATCAACTTTGAAATATGCAATTTGTAATAAGACACAGGAAGACTTTGAAGGTTTGGATGATTCAACAAGTGATGAGCATACCTGTGAATATGGAATGTCTCCAGTGCATGCTAGAATTAGGTGAACGAGGAAAATTTTGAAGCTGGCGCATTCAAAGTTAAGTCTATGGACATAACATGGAAGAAGAACTGTGACATATATTACAGTTGCCATGAGGCAAAGCATGAATTTAGTTGTGGAATTGTAGATGGCAAAAGATTGCAACATCTAATCTCAAGGTTCAACCACGTGAAAGAAGGTATTGTCACCATCCGCATAAAGCGTAATACTTTAACATATCGCTAATTTGTGTACATGCCACGACGGAAGAGGAAGATGATGACACTGAGGGCAAGTTCTATGAGCGCCAAGGGGAAACATAAGACCGCTGTCCTGGCCATGACAGTAACATTGGTGAATTTAATTTTAAAGTCGGCAGGGATAAAGTCTTTGGACCAACCATCGGTAAATTCAGTCTTCACGCCATTACTTCCAATAACTGAATGAGACTGTTAGATGTTGGCGTGGTGAAAACCATATTTGTCAGTAGGACAAAACATCCAAAAGGCTACTTTGATATATCCTGATCAACAAACAAAAACCCTGACTGGTCACCTCCTAATTTATAGATGACACTCTTCTAGTGTAATGGACGTACGTGTGACTAGAAGAGCTAGTATAGATTCGGAGCACTACCAGGTTGCAGCAAAGGTTCCCACAAGGTTAAGTCGAGCGAAAGTCGTACGAAACCAGGCATACAGAAGGCTGCACACCGGAAAGCAGCAGTTACCAGAGATATACATGGTCTATGCAGAAATCTTCACTCAGATACTGACACAGAACTCACTCCCGCCTCATGATCCTGAAGCGCAGTGGTAGTACATTTCACACTCTATGAAAACTGCTGCAGATACCGTACTTAGTAAGACAAACCATTTAAGGACACACCATGGTACGATAAAAAATCTCGCATTGCGGGTGATGAAAATAATGCTGCACGTATGGCAACGCTTCAGACAGTTGCAATGCGACACGCTACAGAGCGGTATAAGGAGAAGGGGAGAGAGAAATCCTGTTTGTTTAAGAATTAAAAACGGTTGCTGGAAGAGCGCTAGAGTAAGCAAATTGAATCTTAAAGGAGGAAGAATGAGACCCGTAAAAACAGTACAAAGCCAAACCAACTGAAATGGATTAGGGCCCCTCTTTTGTAGAGAAAGCATGGGAATCTTGTCACAGAAGTGCAGAGTATGTTGGGAATATGGAGAGATCACTTCTCTGCTTTACTTGTCCCAGGAGACGTCAATGTCGATGAAGTTATTGATCACATACATAACGATGGCGTCGATTGCCCCTTCTAACCAAACTGGAGTTAGAACTGCAATCTTCCGGCTTAATACCAGCAAAACCGCTGATTCTGATGAACTATCGTCTAAGCTATTTAAGGCTGGCGGCTATGCGATGGAAAGGTGCATGCATCAGCTCATATGCAAAATCTGGTTAGACAAATGCATGCCCGTCGATTGGAGTTTTAGCATACTCTGTCTTGCTTTCAGAAAAAGGCGACCCGAATATATGTACCAACGGTAGTGGAATAAGTTTTTTGGTCATCGTATTAAAGATCCTATCGAGTGTAATGTGCGAAAGACTAATGCCCTTTGTTGAAGACCTGATCGAACATTGTCAGTGTGGATTTAGGCCTAGAAACGCAACTGGCGTCCAGATATTCATATTACGACAAACCCTGGATAAAACCCAGGAAAAACAAATCAACGTCTACTCTCTCGCAGATTATAAGGCTGCCTTCAATACCACGATACGGGGAAAACTGTACCAATCTATGTACGACATTGGTATTCGTGCTAAGCTGAAACGCATTTAAGCGAGCTCCGGCTTCATTTTTGAAGAAATAGGGCCCTGTGATGGAACCAGCATGTAAACCGCACGAAACTGTGCATTTCTGTAGATGTAATGGAGTCTGTAGGGTCTGATGTGGATTGGTCTCACTCCATATTCGGTAATTATGTTTATCAACTAACCCGTTAAGCCCAGAATTAGGCCCATCGCTGAACACAATTTTGCGATAAAACTTCGGGTCAGTTTCCAACTAGTCTCGTGGCTTTAATTCCTGCACCAGCTGGATCTTATACACGCTGAAAAATCTGTCTTTTTTTTGTTGTTGGGATGCAAATATAAAGTGTGTTTGCAGCTTGTCGCAAATATAATATACTTGTATCCAAACATATTGTGTTTGCTATTCAATATTACATGTTTGAGACACAATGATTAATATGTTACAACATATGTGTTTGTGACTCCCATATATTTATGTTTGCGATACAAATACAGCTATGTTTTTTGCACTGGCTATGCTCTCTGGAGAGCAAGAGAATAAAAGAGGGACAACGGGAGAGTCCATCTTGTAAGTGTGTATCTTATTTTTGCATTATTCTCTCAGTCAGTGATTCGTAAATATTTCTGAATGTGCGTGCAAATTGCAGATGAAGTCAGTGTTTCTTATTTTGCCTGATGTATTGCATTTTAGTCTCACGTATTCAGTCGCCAATGCTTCATCGGACAGAGGATATCAAAAGCGCTTGATCTTTGAAAGAAGAATAACCGAAGGCTCGGGCGCGTTTAATGGTTCGTGATGTTACTTTGGTTTTAGTGTATGTGTTTCGTATATATGCATGTGTGCTACCAAAGTTAGAGCCTTTACTGAGAAAATCGGAACGGCGGACCATTTGTGGGATAAACTAACTAGATTTGGATATAAATATATTCTTTGTGTACCAAAGCATAGTGATAATCAACGCATAGCTGAAACCTTCCGTAAACAAAAACGTGAGAGACAACAAAGAAAGGGGGAAAATACGAATATGTTTCCATGTAAAAGCATACAGTTTGCCAGTAAACCTGATGCTGTTTACATTTAAACACACGTGAGTTTGGAACTTGCAAACATATTAATGTTTGAAGTGTGTTCCAAACATATACATAGTTCCTGGAGAATATGTTAGAGAGACCGATATTTTCCAGCGTGTATAAGTGTGGGTCAAGATCTTTGGTCAAAGTTTTCCACGCTGTGGACGGACAAGTCCCCAATTCCTGCGACCGATGATGAAGCGATAAATTTGGATCTTGTCCAACACTTTCGTTTACAGCGGCGATGTTCTGTTCAGTGCGCACATTCCTTCAACCTATTGGTTTTATTGCATCATTTATAGAGTATGTGGTATGCAATCACACAGTTCGACGAATGGCTTACTCAGATGGACGATTATGTGCGTCATAAAAATCACCAAGTTTTCTATAAGTTTCGCGAATTGATGACTGATTTCCAAAATAAATGCCGACAATTTGATAGCGTTGTTCAAGCGTGAATCTATACATGATGATTTGCCAGGGTATACTGATCATAAACGCAAAAGTGAGTGAAACTCGAAAAGTGAGCTAAGTGAGTTGAGTTCTATCTAAGCAAAAAACACCCTTTACTAGAATCAACAAATCTTAATGATTAATAAACTACTAACTACATAGTTTTAAGATTAATGTATCATAAATGTGTGTCTGCGATACAGATAATAAATTTAATGTAAATTAAACACATAACTGCTTTGTTCCCGTTTTTACTATTTTTATTGGTTTTCCAATAGTGGAAGCAATTTGTGTTTTTATGACAAAATAGCTAATATTTGTAATATTTGTTTGAAGCTCAGATAGACATTTTAAAGCGTAAGAAGTTTTTTTTCAAATGCTGTATCAATTTTGAAAATTCCATTATTGTTCGAGGAGAAATCTGAAATCGAGGAGAAATCGACACACAATGGTGCCAAGAAATCTGAAAAAGGCACCATTGTGTGTCGATAAAAGAGGTCATTTATGTATATATGTATTTGTGTACAAGTTGTATTTTCCCATCAATATAAAATATTTTGTATCTCAAACAAGTTTCTCAATTCCAATGTTTAGTATAAATTCCAGGTAATGCAGTTTCTTATTTATATTATATTTTCAATTTAAAGATTTTTCAGTTTTGTTTACTGTATAAACATCTCAATATTTGCAATATTATTCCAAGTGCAAATGTGTTCAATTCAATTTAGTTTTTTCTTTGTCGCAGCAACTGAACCCCACTGATTATTCTCCTTTTTGCTTTGAGTCGACGATTTCGCTGTGCTTTTGCAGCTTTGAATACAAACTTGATATTCGAAACTTTTTTTTTTTGAGATTCATGCGTTCGCATCATTGCATCTTTTACAACTATAAATTAGCATGTTGATCCTTATGTCAAAGCATTCAAGCATAAATAAAGTCTTTGAGTTATTTACATTTCAATGATTTTACAAAAATTTACGAGCATGAGAATGTATGAGGGCAGGTTATAACTCACTCAAGGTTGGGGATGCCAGGGCATTAAGATTAACGAAAAATGTGTGAGAAATTTTGCAGGGGGAGGGAGGAGGAGAAAATATTTGACTTTTTTTAATAGACTTGTTTGTTCAAATCCCAGTTCCGACTGTTTAATTTTTTCACTAATTGCAGAAACACCTGACCTGTTCGTACGAAAACTAAAAGTCTTCTAAATTAAATGCTGTTCAGAAATTTCAAGCAAATCCACATCAGGAACATCCTAATATACCGTAATTTTTAAACATCAGTCACATAAGTGCCATGTAATGGACGAAAATTAAATTATTTAATATGAAACAAAAATATTCATGTAGCTCACGACAGCTTGGGAACCACAAATAATTATTTTCTTTCATGGAACAAGTCTAAGTATCACTTGAAATACTTAACATATATCTGACTATTTGTTCTTTATTTTTGGTCGAATGGCACAGTGGATGAAATTAACTATCTGTGGTGTCTTATACATCCACAGAAAAATTTGGTTCCGACAAACGAATTAGACGTAAACGAATATAGAGTTTGGCACTACCGAATGTACAGGTTTTCGCAACAACACTAGGGGTCACTACAATCGAACTAGAGGTTGTCACAAACGAAGTGGAGGTTGCCATAACCGAAGTAGAGGTTGCCACAACCGAAGTAGAGGTTGTCACAACCGAATTAGAGGTTGTCACAACCGAAGTAGAGGTTGTACAAACGAAATAGAGGTTGTCACAACCGAAGTAGAGGTTGTCATAACCGAAGTAGAGTTTATCACAGCCGAAGTAGAGGTTGTCACCATAGCTAAAGCAAACTAATAGATTATGCACAAGTGTTGGGAACATTTTAGTGTAATGGGTAATTTTCTAGATGTCGTTAAAAGCAATAAATGGGATTGTTTTTGTTCCCAAAAAAAAAGTCAACAAATATGTCATTAAAATTCTAAAATTTCATATCAAAAGAAAAAAGAAATTTTCAACAAAAATATCACTTCGAAACAAGAATGCAGAAACACGTTACTTAAAGCAGAAAATCTGATGGCCGTCGAATTACAAAACCATGTCACCACCGACTATGTCCAAATAGATTGGTTCTTCCTATAGTTCAGCTACCATTCCTTGTTGAAGGTCCTCAGACACTCTAACGGTTTTGGCATCTGCGACAAAAGAAGTTGCTCCAGTTTTTGGGCGGGGAAGTTTTGTGATTAATAAGGCGTTCCGACATGTTCAGCATTTGGCGGTCTTACGGATTTTTTCTTATTGATATCTCAACACCGGCCTCATGACTTTGAAATAGTTTTTTATACAAGAAACAAATCATTTAAATTTTGTTACATTTTCCCTTACTTAAATTACTTCCACAAAAATTTCCCATAATTTTGAATAAACGTCAATGAGAATTATGGGAAACTTCAATGAAAGTGACAGTAGACCACGACAGCACCTAGATCACACAGTTGGCAAGGGGCGGCGCCATATCTATTATTTCCTTTATCTATGGTTGTCTCAACCGGAGTAGAGGCTGCCACAAACGTCTTTGAGGTTGTCACAACCGAAGTAGAGGTTGTCGCCACCCAAGTAGAAATTGTCGCAATCGAAGTAGAGGTTGTCACAACCGCAGTAGAGGTTGGCACAACCAAAGTAGAGGTTGTCACAACCGAAGTAGAGGTTGTCACAGCTGAAGTAGAAGTTATCAAATCGAAGTAGAGGTTGTTACAACCGAATTGGAGGTTGTCACAACCAAATTGGAGGTTGTCACAACCGAAGTAGAGGTTGGCACAACCGAAGTAGAGGTTGTCGCAGCTGAAGTAGAAGTTATCAAATCGAAGTAGAGGTTGTTACAACCGAAGTAGAGTTTGTCACAACCGAAGTATAGGTTGTCACAACCGAAGTTGAGGTTGGCACAACCGAATTAGAGGTTGGCACAACCGTAGTAGAGGTTGTCACAACCGAAGTAGAGGTTGTCACAACGGAAGTAGAGGTTGTCACAACCGAAGTAGAGGTTGTCACAACCGAATTGGATGTTGCCACAACCGAAGTAGAAGTTGCCACAACCGAAGTAGGGGTTGCAACAACCGAAGAAGAGGTTGTCACAACCGAAGTAGAGGTTGTCACAACCGAAGTAGAGGTTGTCACAACCAAATTGGAGGTTGTCACAACCGAAGTAGAGGTTGTCACAATCGAATTTGAGGTTGTCACAACCACATTGAAATGTGTCGCAAATAGAGGTAGAGGCTGTAGTCACCGAATTAGACGTCGGCACAACCGAATTAGATTTTGTTTATAGGTTGTCTTAGAGGTTGTATTTAAGGGTGGTCTTTGAGTCGCAGACTTGATTGGTTTACATAAATCTTATATGCGGTTCAGCTCGATTACTTGGCCAATTATTCTTCATAAATAATTCCGTGATTTGGTGAGGGTGGTAAAGTTTGACAGTTGAATTCAATACGTAATCTATACACGTTACATGAGGCTTGATTGTGGTTTATATTTCGGCTTTGTTTTTTTGGATTTATTATTAATTTTTACAAAATATTTGCCCAATTCTTAATTTGATATAGGTACAATTTTGCCGTCAGTTTGTATGAAATTTAACATTTTTGGGTGAAGTTGGGCTTTAATTATTAACTCTGCACATATAAGTTAAGAAGTTTTATCATGCAACAATATATGTATCCTTCACTGTACGTTTTCAACTCGTTGATGACATGCCCTCCATACCGGCAACAAATGTATCCAGGCAGAAAAATGTTAACGATTTTTCCAAATGGATGTTCTTTTAATATAAATACTGTACATTTTAACAACATTTCACCAAATGTTTGGTATTTCTAACAGTTATTTCCCATGTGTTGCCATCCAAGATTTGAAGAATGTCATTAATGCTTGATGACTAGTACGTCTGTATATACATAAATATCTACACAAATATTTATGTCAAGTTTACGTACTTGAGGTTGTATTTAAATACATTAATGGTAAATGTTCTTTTAACTACATGGAATTACAGAAATATTATTGTAACGTTAACTGTAAAGTTAATCAGAAGTATTTTCGTCAGCATGAAAGAGAAACATTATTGAAACTTTATTGGGAGCATACACGGAAAGAAAAATATGTTTAGACATTATTAACTTTTATTATTTAGGCCAATAATTAGTTTGTCCCAAAAGTATTTCGTTTACGTATTAGTCTCATAGCAGAACGTAAAAGTTTGTACTTTCCCTGCAAAGAAAAAAACGTTTATTGTGAAAGTCCTTCCTTTGTTGGAAACGAACTTTGATGTACCCCAGAAATTGTGTTAGTTTATATTTTCGACAAATAAAGAGACCAGTTTATAACGAACGAAAAGTCGCGTATATCCAAAGGGACAGACTCTCATAAATTGCTTCCTTCTTCTATGAGAGCACAAAGGATACTATAATCCTACATATACTTTACACCCGACCGCCTTTGATCTGTGCGCGTTCTAGTTTTACACTCACTGATTGGGACCTATAGTTTTACACCGGTTTCGAAAGGGTATTTTGAGATGAGTTTTAATGGCTAAGTACTCGATAGTGCCGCCGTTACTAGGCGAGGTGACCGCCGTCGAAAGAAATGTAAGGTGGTCAGAACAGGGATCGAACCCACGTTCTCATGTACAATAGCCGCGCACACTAGCATTGGAGCACCGAGCGGCAACCTTAAAAGGTGGAAATCTAACTCCTTGTCCATCTTATTTAGGGTCACGAATACAGATTTCAGAGATTTTGTAGCAGCTTGTTGACGTTACGCCCCAGGCCAGGGTGCAACTTCTTCGATTGCCATGGACAGAGAGTGGAACCGCTGTCCAGTTTTTTTTTGTAGAAGTTTGTAACCCTATTTGGCCTTTAAAGCTTGGTTATTGAAATTAATAAATACAAATATAATAAATAACCCGCTGTTACTTCTTACGTGATATGCTTAGATGGGATAAAATTGATACGTCGATCCTTTTTTGGCCGACATTGAAATATTCGTATTGTTACATTTTTTTTTCATTTTTCAAATTTTCCATTTGTGAATTTGCAAAGAGTTTTCTATTTTGTAATTTAAAACGCGTTTGCGAAACCCCGTATATATGTAGTTCTTCTACAAATAAGTACAATGTCATGCATTCAAATATTTTTGATTGCAAGGATCTTTCTTTCCATTCACATAAACATAGAACACCACTTGTTCCCTGTCATCTTTAGAGTTTTGCATATTTCAGTTCGTTATGCTGATGTTTATGATTTTCTATCATGAACTGTATTTTAATATTGTTGCGAAAGATGACACATACAACTGTTGTCTGCTTGGATTTATATAAAGGATATTTTTGTATGTTACCCTATTCCCGACATTTATAGTACAAAGTGCTTTACTTTAAATTTATTTGGGAAACCCGGCCAATATTTGAGAGAGAGATGAAAAAAAAATCACATGAGGTGTCAGCGAACACCGGGTTGGAATGAAGTTCCTTTCTCTATATATTATGCACTAGTTAGTTCCAACACGCCTAAGGCGCCCGTCGAAAAATACGATAATTTAATTGGATTTTTAAAGAAAGATACTTTTGGTAAAATGATAAACTTTTTTAAAAAATTTTGGTACGAAGTTCTTTATCGCACGTTGCGTGATGGGGGCTAAATGAAAATATTTTAAACAACTGGTTTTTTAACTACTTCATTACAACCCATTTTTGTCAACTATATTGGGTACTTTTATTTTGGTTTGGTTTAATGGGAAGTTTTATAGGTGGAGCCTATTTATTACATATTGTGGTCTTGAACCCAATAAAAAGTAAATATAAAAAAGCCAAAACGCAAGACTGGAAAATCCATGAAATACAACCCTGAGCATGGAATTACATTTGGCAGCACACTTACTCTTACAATCGTACTTTTGGTTTGGTTTGTGTCTAGACTAACATATGGGGAGCAATTTCTTGTGTGCTGGGAAAGTTTCTAGGTGGAGCCTGTTTATTACATATTGTACTTTTGAACCGAATAAAAGGTAAATTTATAAAAGCCATAGTGAAAGAAGTTTAAAAAATAAAATTTTCTTAAATAAGTGCGTTTTCTTAAAAAAAAGTAAATTTTCTCAAAAACAATACCTATTCTATATTTCTATACTTATTTTCCGAAAGGATACTTATCTCAAGAAAAGAAAAGAAAAGGTATTAATTTATTTTTAAGAAAAGGTACTTTTAAGAAAGGGAATTTTTGTAAAAAAAATTACTTTTTTAAGAGAAGGTATTTTTGAAGAAAAAAAGTTTTTTTTTTAATAAATGGGAGTTTTTTTTTTGGAATTGGAATATGTATGTAAATTTTTAATAGTATATACTTATCTTAGGAAAAGTTATTTTGTGTCTCCAAAAGGTACTCTTTAAAGAAAAAGTATGTAAAAAAAATTTAATTTTTTTAAGAAAAGGTACTTTTTGTAAGAAATTTACTTTTTTAAGCAACTGTACTTTTTTAGTTAAGGTATTTTTTTTTAAGAAAAGGGTTTTCGTTTAGGAATAAGGCTAGGTATTTTTTTTTTGAGAAAATTTACTTTTTTTAATGAAAGGTACTTATTTAAAAAAAATACGTTTTTTAAGAAAATGTACTTTTTGCAAGAAAATGTACTTTTTTAAGCAAAGGTACTTCCTTTAGACAAGGTATTTTTTTAAGAAAAGGTACTTTGTTTAAAAATATGAATAGGTATTTTTTTTGAGAACATTTACTTTTTTTAAGAAACGGTAGTTATTTTTTTAATAAATGGTATTTTTTTAAGAAAATTATTGTTTTTTCAAATAAAGGGTAATAAAAGGAATTGTAACAAAATGCAAGATTTTTTTGCCAGTCTTGCACTTTGGCTTTTCTAAACTTACTTTTTAATGGGTTTAAAACTACAAAATATACTAAATATTGGTTACAGGCTCCACCTGGAAGACTTCCCATTAAACAAGAAATTTGCCAACATATTTGAGACATCAAGTTAATTTATTTCTCTATCATCCAAGCAGTTAGTCTAGACACAAACCAAAACAAAAGTAAACAATATGGTTGAAAATAGTGGGATGTAGCATAATAGGGTTAAAACAAAAGTTATTTAATTTTTTTTTATTTAGCCCCCATCCCACAACGTGTGATATGGAACTTCGTTCCAAAAGTATTGTAAAATTCGGGTATAGTTTTGTTACGACATATTAATTCATTGTTTTTTCTAAAAACGTTGGTGTATGGTACCATTTGGTTGGTCTAAACCAACTTTAGTTGAACACCAGCGCTACATATTGCCTGCTTGTTAGAAACGAACAGGAATCTCTGTTCAGCGACATAAATTTTACGAATGTAAATTTTCTAACACATGTTAGGGAATGACAGTGAGTCTTTATAAGAACAGCAGTTGGTGCAACACCATTTATTGTTAAAGTGTCATAGTGCAAGGAATTTCTTAAAAACTGAATTTTGGAGTCCATTCACATTTTATTCAGATGTCTTAAATATAAACGAAATTCTTCATATATCTTCCTTTTCCTGAAAAGTGTTTACAAATATAAGCATTTGTGTTGTGACAGTTCAGATTAAACATAAACATTTAATTGACTTCACTAACACAAGTTTTTCAGGATCACTTCTCAAAATTTTTAGCTGAAAATGTATTGTTGTAATAAGTATTCAAATGTGTAGCAAACAGCTCCCTGTATTTGTAGAAACTCCCCCAGCAAAGGATATTGCTGATACTTTGTTTGCATCGAAAACTTTGATAAGGCAGCAAAAATGTGTTGGAGTATTTGTGCACAAAATGCAAACATGATGCAAATGGTCCGATAACTTAATCGAGTCATTGTTTGCTTACTAAATATGAATGGGGTGACGACAACCACAACGACTGTAAACACATTAAGCTTCAGTGTTTCAACTATAAAGCGTTGTGTGGTTGGCAAACTTGCAAACAGCGGTAAAGGAGAGACACAGATTTAACCATTGAGATAGTAATTGCTAACCACATCTTACAGATGTTGGACTTCCCACTGATACCCTTCGCTGTTTCTACAATTGTCATATTAGTTGAATACTAAAAAAATATGACGGGCCTTGCTGAAATAACCGCTAGAACTTTGTTTAGGAAGCGAAGAAATAAAAGTCGCAGTTAACGGAATGTAAAGCTTCTGCCTGGCATACATGGGAAAATTAATTATAATTTGTAATTTAATTTGATGCCAATTCAAAAAAATTTAATACCATTGGAAATTCTATTTATTTTCAACAGATTTCCTTCATATCTGGCTGTTTTGGTATTCAAATATTTTATACAATACAGGTTTATGAATTTGAAAGAACTACGAGGCAACACCAATCGAAGCCACACACATCTAAAGGGTATATCAGTAAGACTGCACTTTTTAAATTTAGTGTAATTGTTTTTTGTCCAAGTGACAACTTTGAAATTTGTCAGCTGTCACATATGTTTATTCCCATTATTAAAAATGTAGCGATTTACGAAAGAGCAACGCGTTATAATTGTGAAAACTTACAAATATTTGGGAAGTTATGCTGAGACCGCTCGCAAACTTCAAAGAATTTGCTGTCGAGAAAGTGCATCTAATGTGTCAACCATTCGAAGAGTGTTTGAAGAAACTGGGTCGATTGTAGACAGTAAGACTAATCTGCGTCAACGAACCGGTCGGTCTCATGATAATATTCCAATAGCACTTTTCCCGAATACTTCGGAAAGTATACAGAGATTGTGTATGAGACAAAAGGACAACTCCACACATCTTCGCATACTTTGTGTATGGAATGCATAAGCAGTTACAAAGATGACAAATTTGTATTTGTCTCTAATTCAACTTCATACATCTTCACACACATTGTTTACTGAAAAAGTGTACATTGACGAAGCTTAACATTTTGTTTTCGATTTCATGATTTGATATTATACTTGTTAACATACATTGTTTATTGTAAATGTGAACAGTGATAATGTGTTTATTCGTAATAAACCGTTAGTAGTGTTCGATACGCGTTAGCGTGCGCACATGTTTTTTAAAAATATGTTAATAAAAAGTAAATTTTAATGTACAAAAATATTATAAACTGTTAATAAGAAATCCAAAATTCTATTTTTTTTTTATTAATTTTGGTGGTTCTATACGTCTCGGAATACATGGTATATACAGTGGTATGGTGGTTAAACACAGTTCTTTATATTTTCTCTTCAGCATTGAAGACTACGCTGCAAACGTTTCTATATACAATTTAATACAAGACTGTAGGTACTGATTTGATACCATTCTGCCATACATTCTCATCAGAATTGTATTGAAAGTGTAAACATTACAATAAACAATGTAGGTAAAGTTTGTGTATCAGATACGAAGACAAAACATGTAGATTATTTGTAAACATTTCCACATACTTTGTATGCTATATTGTATGTACCCACACAAATGGCCATTCTTTAACAATCATATATTAGAGAGGTATGGTGAAGATCATAGTACCCCTGCCGAGTTTGTATACTATTCGAATGCGAACACGTATAGCAAACTGGTCCTACTGGGACTGCAAGACGAGTGTCGTCGATATGTGAGTAAACGAGAGTGTCTCGAAAACATCAATTCGGCATCGTTCTCAACAATTTCAAATTTCACAAAACACTACTCAGCGAATTTTGACAATAGACCTTCACTTTCATTCGTACAAAATTCAGCTTACTCAGGAGCTCAAACCAGCAGACCATGGAATGTGCCGGCAATTCGTTCAATGTGTAATGGAGCAAAGTGAAGCCAATGCAAATTTTCCAAAAACGAGATCTTCTCCGATGAAGCGCATTTCCATCTGAATGGCTTCGTGAATACACGAAAATTTTTTTTAAGAATATGGAAGTATTATATTTTCCCGAAAAGGTCCTTCTTTAAAGAGAGGTACTTCTTTTATTAAAAGCTAATGTTTTTTTTAGGAAAAGGTACTGTTTTTAAGAAGAAGCACTTTATGTAGGAAATGGTCATAAGAGTATGATTTTTTTAAAGACGTGGTATTCTTTTTAGAAAAGAGTTATTTGTTTAAAAAAATTTACTTATTTCCAGAAAGGCTATTTATTTCTAGAAAAAAAACGAAAAGGTAATATTTTATTGTTAGGAAAATGTATTTTTAAGAAAAGTAATTTTTGTAGGAAAAGGAATTTTTTTAAGAGAATGTATTTTTTTGGATAAAAGGTTTTGTTTTTAAGAAATGGGAATTTTTTTTAGAATTGGTAATTTTTTCAAGAATAGGTACCTTTTAGCGAGTAGGTACTTATCTCAAGAAAAGTTATTTTGTTTCACAGAAAGGTACTCTTTAAAGAAAAGGTAGTTTTTTAAGAAGAGGCAATTTGTTGTTAGAAAATTCCATTTTTTAATAAAAGGTACTTTTTTAAAAACCTTACTTTTTTTAAGAAAAGCTACTTTTATTAGAAAGTTTACCTTTTGATGTGTTAACATCTATAGCGGCGTATAGGGACTAAATCTATCAAAGTCAGATTTTATGCTGCTGCTAAAACCAGATTTTATGCTGCTGCTAAAACCAGATTTTCTGCGACTGCGAAAGAGAATAATGACGTGTTAAACAAAAATGAGCGAGCAAGAGAGCAATGAAAGAGTGGTGTGGCAGGGGTGAGGCAAACGAAATTGTGTCTATAGCGTATGTATTAACAAAATAATGTATGTATGTACATGTGTCTGTTGCTGTTGTTGAACGGAGATATAAAGCAAGGCCACGCAAAATTTCATTTGCAAGCCCAGTCGACGTTATGGTGACACACTAATACGTCAGCTACTTCGTACAAAGTATGTGTGATGTTGTGTGTTTGGCTGTTTCGTTGCTGTTGATATGGCAAACATGTGGTTACGTGACACACGTATACGTCAGCTACTTCGGACAAAGTATGTGTGATCTTGTGTGTCTGGTTGTTTCGTTGGTGTTGCTATGGCCAAACAAAGCGAGTCATTTGATGTTCAGCATTGCCCGGTGTATACAAAAAAACTATTATTTTTTATTTTCCAATGTAACATTTACTAATGTGTTCATAGAAATCGAACAGGTACCGTGTAGCAAAAAGGTGTTAACACATCATCCGTGAGTTCGAACACTCATTGATTTTTTTAAGCAAAGGTACTTCTTTAAGATGAGGTATTTTTTAAGAAAAGGTACCTTGTTTTAAAATAAGGCACTTATTTAAAAAACTTTTCTTTTTTTAAACTTCTTTCACGTTGGATTTTCTAAATTTACTCTTTGTTGGGTTCAAAACTACAATATATACTAAATATTGCTTACAGGTTCCACCTAGAAGACTTCCCATTAAACAAGAAATTTCCCAACATATTTAGTCTAGACACAAACCAAAGCAACAGTAAATAATATAGTTGATAATAGTGGGTTTTAGCATAATAGTGT
Organism: Phaonia tiefii; assembly: GCA_963931995.1. Lineage (NCBI taxonomy): Eukaryota > Metazoa > Arthropoda > Insecta > Diptera > Muscidae > Phaonia > Phaonia tiefii. Next base: position 362,025,136 of record OZ008367.1, read on the forward strand.
TAAAACAAAAGTTGTTTAATTTATTTGATTTAGCCCCCATCCCGCAACGTTCGGGACATTTTTTGCATTTCGACAAATTTTGGTGTGTTGCATTTATAAAAAACCATCTGCGGTCTTATATCTAGAATCACCCTATATAATCGTGGATGTTGACAAGTGCCAAGCAATATTTAAATAATCTGTTAATATCCCAAAAAATATTTAATTTTAGGATTTGTTTTCATCTTTAAGCCTCTTTACTTTCATTTATATTTAAACTTTTAAAATTGGCGTTGGAATTTATGCTGCTTACAACATCTGTGGTGTGGCAATACTTGCAAATGTTCTACCAACTGTTGTCGTCGTTATGACTGTAGAAACTTTGTATGTTTAGTCGCAATTAGCACATTGTATCCTCTACATTTTGCCTGGAAAAGTTGCACCGATTTAGGGAAAACAAATTGCTATTAGGGTCGCTTCTTTTTAATTGGATTTCTATTTCTGTAACGTGTCAGTGCACACTGAACGTTTTGTCATGAATTTGCTGTCTTACATTGTTTATTTGTACAGCAAATGTATGAAGTGGTGTCTTTCACAGCCTTTATCAAATTGTAAGAGTGATGTACGACAGACATATTCAACAAGGTTATTTTTCAAGATATTTTCACAGAGTAATCCGATGTGTTAATGATTTTCAATACAATCATTTATTTTATTTTATCGCGCGTTCGTGGATGGGAGATGGGTGGCGGGGCTAAATGAAAAAAATTAAGCAACTTTTGTTTGACACTATTATGCTACAAACCAGTATTATCAAATATATTGTTTACTTTTGCTTTGGTTTGCGTCTAGACTAACATATGTTGGGAAATTTCTTGTTTAATGGGAAGTTCTCTAGGTGGATCCTGTAACCAATATTTAGTATATTTGTAGTTTTGAAACACAATAAAAAGCAAATTTAGAAAAGCCAAAGTGAAAGAAGTTTAATAATAATAATATAATATGGAGTTTAAATAAGTGCCTTTTCTTAAAAAAAGTAAATTTTCTCAAAAGCAATACCTATTCATATTCTTAAACAAAGTACCTTTTTTAAAACAGTATTTTTTTAAATAAGAACCGTTTCTTAAAAAAGTACATTTTGGTACAACAAATTGCCTTTGCTCTCATATAGAGAGTCTGAGTAAAAGAGCATAAACGAGTCTAATTCTCTTTATAGAATATTTCAATATAAATGCACCATTTCGACAATGTTATTACATAAAACAAATAAAAAGCGTAAATGTTTCAAAAGGCATTAATGTTTCACATCAAAATTATGAATGGACCAAGTTATGACAAAAAGAGAGTAATACGTTTTGAATCAGTTGCCAGATGTCGCCAGTGCTTTTGAGGCATACAATTCGTTCCATGGGTTCTCTATACTATTCAATAGTCTTTGGCGACGACGACCTGCTTGTTTGTTCACTGCCGCTACATCAATACCATCATACTTATTTTCAAAGAGAGACTTTTGTTGTACTACAACCACGTGTGTTATGCTAACGCTGTGTGTTGTTTGCATGTGTTCACTTTGATAGATTGCCCTACCCGTGCCCTTTGATAGATTGCCCTACCCGAAGTTAACACATCTATAGACAGAAAAGGGCGGTCTTTTTATTTTTTTATTAATTGGTTGTAAATATATATTTATTTGGCTTAAATGAATAATGATATACAATATTTAGATATGTATGGGATTCAAAAATAATTTGGTTATAAATATTGTTATGTTTGGGAGGAAAGACGCATATGTTTCCAAGTAAGTACGAATATCTGCGTGTTTGCGAGGACATACGCACATGGTAAGTATATGGAGGTTTAAGAGGAATTTGATGTTTGGGATGAGACACCCACATGCATGTTTACAAGTAGAAATATGAATTTTGAATTTAAATATATGTGAGTTTGGGACTGACAAATTAATGAATATTTGGAATGTGTTTCAAACATATACATGTTTAATGCGGAATATGTTTAGTAGGATATACTACAGAGGCCGTTTTTTCAGCGTGTAGGGATTTTTTATAACACACTGAACACAAGTTTCAAAATCTTTTGCATTAAATTCAGACTCAAAAAGCTAAGATTTTTTCGATTTCCCAATTGACTTTGTGACCAAATGACTCACAATTTTGACGTGATGGGGAAAAGCGGTAATTGTCATTTGATTCAGCTTAACAAAATCGCGCAAACAATTTAGTTCTACACAATTCGGTTCAGTATAGATTTTTGAAGTTACCATAATATACGATGTAAATTAGACAGTGCAACACGAAAAAAAATAGCCATATACGGACACCACTACGTGATAAAAGACTAAAAAAAAAAGACCCGTGTCTCCCAATTTTTCCCAAAGTCATGCACTTTTTTTTTTTATGGGCCGCCAAAGATTTGGGGCCTCAGTATCATTTTCGTAATATCTTGCAAACCGTTCAGAATTTCGATTTACTCTCTGAGGCAAAGTTGTATCTCTTGTCATAAATAACAAAAATTTCGAACATGTAAAATCAAAAAAACTTCACCTTCCAGATGAAAATCGCAAAAAACTTAAAAAAATTCGATTTTTTTTACCTTTTTTCCCGTGTTCAGGTCCATAGGTAGCAAACCGTTCAAAATTCAAGGAATTCCTGGGAATTATTCTTAACACTGTTTTTTAATTTCATTTGTTTTTTATTTACTTCAACATTGAGATACTATGCTATCTATTACAAAAATATTAAAAAAAAGTATTCGTATTATGTTTATAATGTTGATGGCCCTGGACTTGCAAATCGCGCTCTCTTAAGTTGTGGATCCAAATCGTCCGAATCTGACTCTGATTCAGCAATTATGGTGTCCACAGGCACGTTGCTTCCAGACTGCCCTCCATCATCAGCTCTTTGTTCTTCAAATACTTCATTAACATCATACAGGGTGATCTTGTGACTCCACAAGCAATGCGTCGAGGTTTTTGCCTTTGTACCGTTTTTCCATGGGCATTGTGGTTTGGTGAAACCGTTCTCCTTGCCCATCGGATTTCTTTATGACAAGAGCTACAACTTTGCCTCAGAGAGTAACTCGAAATTCTGAACGGTTTGCAAGATATGAGCCTGAGAAAATGATCACATTTTTACGAAAATGATACCGAGGCCCCAAATCTTTGGCGGCCCATAAAAAAAAAGTGCATGACTTTGGGAAAAATTGGGAAACACGGGTCTTTTTTTTTTAGTCTTTTATCACGTAGTGGTGTCCGTATATGGTTATTTTGCCATGACTTAAAAAATTACACACAGTGTTATGATTCACACCTTAACGTCAAGTTTTTTGACCAACTTAATTTAAGATTTCGTTGTTCCAGTGTTTGACAAATTCAAAAATGGAGAGGTTTACAATTGATCAGAGCGTTAAGATTGTTGAAGCCTTTTCGAAAATTGGCGGTTAAATCAAAATGCATTTCGTGCACTTCGTGATTTTTTTTGGTCAGTATGAAACGGACTTCTTGTGGCCAAAAAATGAGGATATGAACCTGGACGATATGTGGTTCCAGCAAGATGGTGCCACTTGCCACACAGCCAAGGAAATAATGCTTATTTTGTGCGAACAATCCAAAGGCCGTGTTATCTCACGTCGTGACGATGGTAATTGGCCGCCACGATAATGTGGTTTGACACCGGGGATATGAAACCGGGGAAATAATGCTTATTTTGTGCGAACAATCCAAAGGCCGTGTTATCTCACGTCGTGGCGATGGTAATTGGCCGCCACGATAATGTGATTTGACACCGGGGATATGTATAAGAAAACGTGTACGTCAATAAGCCAAGACAAATTCAAGAGCTAAGGGATGAGATAATTCGGCACATTAACGATATTGAACCTCAATTATGTTTCAGAGTCATTGAAAATATGGACCATCGGATAGAGGTATGCCACCGAAGCCGTGGCCCACACGATGGAAATAGCGGCCCGTGTAACATTATGCCGTCGGTGGGGAAGTGGCTAGTGTGCGCGGCTCTTGTACATGAGAACGTGGGTTCGATCCCTGCTCAGACCACCTTACATTCATATCGACGACGGTAACCTCGCTCAGTGAGGCGATACTATCGACTCCTTAGCCACCGACCGGTTGGAACCGGTGTAAAACTGTAGGTCCCAATCAGTGAGTGTACAACTAGAAAGCGCAGATCTTACTGATTGTGAGAAGTATTTCCCAATCCCTTCTTGGGTTGTTATGGGACACCATTTTTTTTTGTAATATTATGTAGGAACAATGTATATGTTTGGAGCATAGTTATCATGAATTGTTCCTTTGTTGTCGGATTAATCTATGTCCTCTCCAACATGTAATATTGCACAGCAAACACAATGTGTTTGGACACAAGTATATAATATTTGCGACAAGCTACAAACAAGTTATACTTGCATCCAAACAACAAAAGAGACAGAGTTTTCAGCGTGCAGCGACTGAATTTTATGACATTCAAATTGACTTCGAACCAATTGCCCATCAGCCCACTTTCATGATGAAAATCTTAAAGCATTCAATATTTTCCCTTATCTAATGGAGGCTTACAGGAAATTGTTTAAATGAAAATATTGCCAACCCTTTCCAGTACCGCTATCCCAGTGTGCACATTCCCTAATTGAGTGCTATATACTTGTTTCAAGTTGCAACAATTTGCGCCCTCGCATGCCAATTAAAGTGGCTGTTCTGTGGACATGTTTCATGTGTGGTCGCTTGGTCATTCCGGCGACTAATTCGAATGTTGGCTGGCTGTGCCATGTTTCTGGTGGCATTGAGAGAGTCTCTCTGACCATAAAAGTGTAATTTGTGGAAAAGTGGATTTTAGTTGGAATATTCGTATTTCGAACATGTGGAATGAAAAAAAATACAAAAAAATGTTTTGTTGCAATTGCAACGTTTTCATTTGGGTTGGTTTATATATGTAGTTGCTATGAGATGATACAATCATTAGAGGAAAATGGAAAATGATAAAGAAAGTTACATTGGAAAACTGCAGAATGACAATTCTTTTGCAAAAGTCACGTTTTTCATTGTAATATATTTTGATGAGATTCACAATTTATTTCTGGTACAATGTTACCTTCACCATGAATGAGAAACTTGAACGAAATTGTTTTTATGTTGAGCCATAAAATTTAGAAATTTATTAAAAGAAAAAGAATGACATATTTTCCATTACATCCCAAGCAGACGAGATAGGACAGAAATTTTTAGGAATTAAATTTTAGTTAGTTTTATATGCATTCAAATGTAATTGTTGCGAAAGGATCAATTTTGCTTGCACGCTGCACACTGGGCCAGAATGGGTAAAAAGCGGCAATTTATTTAAAAATAAGAACTGATGTTTCATAACTGTAGTTTATATCAAATATAACTGCTCAAAATTCCACGTCAAGGGCTGCGTATAACAGCGCTGCAAGTTGTATAATTTTTTTGCAGTGTGTGCTCGAAATAAGGCAAATGGTTTTCGTTTAAACAGAAAGAATTGACGTGGCTTATTCTAAATGAGATTTGTTTTGTATAAGTATTATACCATTTTAGATTTTTATTCTGAAACCTATAAAGTGAGATATATAGGTGAGTTAATTTGTAGAGTGTACTAATTTTAATTAAAAAAAAATCTTACTAAAATATTAAAATCCCTAATTTTTTTTAAAAAATATTTACTTTTGAAAAGAAGTTCCTTATCGCACCTTGCGGGATGGGGGCTAAATGAAAAAATTTTAAACAACTTTTTTTTAACTACTTTATTACAACCCATTATTATCAACTATAGTGGATACTTTTGGTTTGGTTTGTTTTAACGGGAAGTTTTCTGGGTCGACCCTGTTTATTACATATTGTAGGTTTGTACCCAATAAAACGTAAATTTAAAAAAGCCAAAACGCAAGACTGGCAAATCCATGAAATACAACCCTGAGCATGGAATTACATTTTGGCAGCACACTTACTCTTACACACTTACCTTTGGTTTGGTTTGTGTCTAGACTAACATATGGGGGGATATTACTTGTTAAATGGGAAATTTTCTAGGTGGAGCCTGTTTATTACATAGTAGTTTTGAACCGGATAAAAAGTAAATTTAGAAAAGCCAAAGTGAAAGGCGTTTAAAAAAGTAAAATTGTCTTAAATAAGTGCGTTTTCTTTTCTTATAAAAAAAATGCCTTTTCTTAAAAGAGTAAATTTTCTTACAAAAAGTACCTTTTCTTAAAACAAGTAATTTTTTTAATAAGTACCTTTTCTTAAAAAAGTACATTATCTTACAACAAATTGCCTTTGCTTAAAACACTACATTTTCTTTAAAGAGCACGTTTTATGTAAAATAAAATAACTTTTCTTGAGATAAGTACGTACTCTTAAAATGGTACCTGTTCTTGAGAAAAGGACCAATTCTAAAAAAATTCCCATTTCTTAAGAAAAACTTTTTCTTCAAAAAAAAAATAAAAATAAAATACCTTCTCTGAAAAAAATACGTTTTCTTGCAAACATTCCTTTTCTTCAAAGTACCTTTTCTTAAAAATAAAATAATACCTTTTATTTTCTTTTTTTGAGATAGTAGCCTTTCTCAAAATAAGTAAAAAATAACTTTTTACTATAAAGAGTACTTCTTCTTTAAAAAGTACCTGTTCTCCTTTAAAAAGTACCTGTTCCTAAAAAAATTCTTCTTTGTAAAAAACCCTTCATACTCTTAGGCTTTTTATTACAGGAAGTACTATTTATTAAAAATGGTAACTTTTCTTAAAAAAAACATTAGCTTTTAATAAAAGATGTACCTCTCTATAAAAAGGACCTTTTCGGGAAAATGTAATACATACTCTTACAAAAGGACCTAAAAATATACTTTTTTTAAAAAAAATACATCCAATAAATAAAAAATTTCATAAAAAAAGTTAATTATTTTACAAAAAGTATATTTTCTTAAAGATCCATTTAAATTACAGTATTTTTCAGCAGATGCCTTAGGCGTGTTGGAACTAACTAGTACATAATGTATAGCGAAAGGAGCTTTGTCCCAACCGGGTGTCCCCTGACACCTCATATAATTTTTTGATATATTTTAGAGATTTGAAGGAGTTACCTGTGGAAACCAGTAGTAGAATGTAAAATACGCAGCAGTAATATAAAAAGGGCCTAACTCGATTTTTTGTTGCTTGACAGGAGAAGGAAAAAACTTAATAAAATACGTAAAATTTTAGATACAAAAAAAGTTTTAATGCAATTTTTAATAAAATGAAGCAACACATTTTTGGAAATTGCATTAAAAGTTTTTGTTGTATCTAAAATTTTACGGATTTTATTAAGTTTTTTTCTTCTCCTGTCAAGTAACAAAAAATCGAGTTAAGCCGTTTTTATATTAAGCCATCGATATGTTATTAATGTATATACAGTGCATAAATCTTGCTCCACCTTGCCCCAATTTAAAATATATATGTACGTTTATGCATATTGTTGTCTACCAAGCGTCTCTCAAACAAAATGTATATCTAACTTGAATTATTGGTGTTGTTTTTATTGGAATTTCATTGCAGAATCCTTGCTGATCTGCACAATTGTTGTTACTGTTATTTCACCATTAGTTCACAAAGATTGGAAGACGTTATTGTTAAAGCAAATTTTAGAACAACGAAATTATATGGAATATTGAAGATCAAATGCTTGGCAATCATTTATTATTTTAGTACTTTCTATTTTTACCATTCATTATATTTTATTTACTCCCACCGAATTTTACACAAATTGATTATAATATTTGGTTGACAGCTATAATAAAATTATGTCAACAGTAACATTTATTACATACCCAAGCCGAAATTGTGTATTTTTAGAATATATTCTCCCTGGCTCAAGAAAATACTATGAGCCAATTTTCACCCAAATCGGATAATAATTGTAGCGTCTTTGATTTAATCGCCGTTCTCAGGCCATGTGCCCCACTGTGTGTTGGTGTCTAGATGCAGTTTCTTTTTTTCTCAATGACAAAGATTTCCGTGAAACAAGAGTTCAGGCGCCACATGTGAAATTGAACATAAAGAGTGTCTCAGTAAGATTACACTTTTTAAATTAAGTGTCATTTTTTTGTGCAAGTGGCAACTCCGAAATTTGGCAGCTGTCACATGTGTTTATTAATGTAATATTAAAAAAAATTACAGCAGACAGTTGTCAGAGGCCTTCGGCCACGGACTGTCCCTGCAGGCTGTGTCAGAGACACGGCCATTAAGTTTAACGTAGAATACGCCATCCGATAAGACAGAAAACATATATAACAATAAATTCATTTGCTTATATTATTTATCATTTATTGTTATATATGTTTTCTGTCTTATCGGATGGCGTATTCTACGTTAAACTTAATGGCCGTGTCTCTGACACAGCCTGCAGGGACAGTCCGTGGCCGAAGGCCTCGGACAACTGTCTGCTGTAATTTTTATATTTACCAACGGCATTTGATTCAAGTCCGTTTAAAAAAAAAATATTATGTTCAATTTTTTTAAACTTAATTTAATTTATGTATTTTAATTAATATTTTTATTGAAATAAGTTCTGCGAATGTTGAGAGGGCCGCCCTAATATTAAAAAAGGTTTACCTTATCGAGTCTTCGCATTAGCATTCGAGCGTTGTGTGAAAGCTTTACGCTTTACAATTCAAAATTAATGCTACAACAGCTTTATTGAAGCTTTCGCAAAAAAGCTTTATTACGTTAGCTTACTGTTTGTTTCACTTTATACTAGATACGTGTTGCCAAGCAACATTAGCATGCTGTTCGTTTCACTTTTTACTAGATACATGTTCCTAAGCAATGTTGAGCAACCAAAAACACTCAACCAAACACCACACATATGTTTGAGTGTATGTGTTTAAACAATTTTCATTTGAGAAATTAAAATACTAGAAATATATCAACCAATATGAAATGTATATCAAACGAAAGATAACATCTTCATTTACCTACAAAAAAAATTTTAAAAAAATTCATCTAGCCGTTTCCTCAAATTCAATGAAATAAAGATTACAACAATAAAAACCTGACATGACTCCTCATACCGTAAGGTAAGACGTATTCTACGTCAAAATGTAGCGCTTTACGAAAGAAAACGCGTTATAATTCTGCAAAATTATTAAAAAAAAGTCTGGAAAGTTATGCTGAGAGTGCTCGCAAAGTTCGAAGAATTTTCAGTCGATAAAGTGCACCTAATGTGTCAACCATTCTAAGAGTGGTCCAACAATTTGAAGAAACAAGGTCGGTTATGGACAGTAAGACTCCTGTGCGTAAACGTACCGGTCGGTCTCTTGAAAATACTGCTGCTCTAAACGAGGGTGTCGCCGAAAACCCGAAAACATCAATTCGGCATCGTCCTCAGCAACTTGAAATTTCACGAAGCACTACGCAGCAAATTTTGACAAAACACCTCCATCTTCATGCATACAAAATCCAGCTTGCTCAGGAGCTCAATCCAGCAGCAGATCGTGGAAAGCGCCTGTAATTCGTTTAATGTGTAATGGAGCAAAGTGAAGCCAATGCCAACTTTCAAATAAAGTCATATTTTCCTATGAACCGCATTTATAGCTGAATGTCTCCGTAAATACACACAATTTTCGAATTTGGGCTCAGAAAATGATTTTGGTCACGCGGCGTGATCTCGGATTTATGCGAATAAACCCGAAACAATTTCTGAGCTCAAATCTGAAATCCAAAGCGTAGTCGGTGAGATACATCCACATCTATGTGAAAACGTCATGAAAAGAGTAATAGCCTGTCATTAAAGCCGTGGGGGCCATTTGACGGATGTTTTCTTCCATACTTAATTGGTACATATCTTCTTTACCATCCAATAATATAATCACAACTATATCAAAAAACACGTGTTTTTATTTAATAATGACAAAGTGCATTCTTACTGAGACACCCTTTACATAAAGTTCGCCCGGTGTGTATTTACAGAAAAATGTTAACGCACAAAACGAAGTGCCGTTGCTATTTTCTTGTTGGTTGGTTTGAGCCATTGTCTCTATCTGGTATTATTAAAGCAATACTTTCCAACATGCAACGTCCATATGTAACATACTATACTTCATAAAATTACTGAGTCAAATCGCTTCTCTATATGTAATTTCTCTATGTATGCACCCAGCGGCAGAAGGCCCAAGGCCTTCCACAAAGAAGGCATGCGGAATAGTTCCTTTGTAATGCCCTCCTAAAATAAGGCCTGCAGAATGCATGCATTTTATCATCAGATATAACCTAGAAGAAGATTTTTAAAATTTTGAGAAATTTCTTTTCCGATTCCTTTTGAACGTAATTTAATTGGAAAATTTCATACACATTTTTAAATTATATTGTTTATTTAATATTTTTAAAATTTTAAATTTTAAGTTGGGCGTGGTAATACTTTCTAAGGTAGATACATGAATGAATGAATGGTTTCCCATTACATCCCATGAAGGGACAGGGGAGAGCTTCTCACAATCACTGAGCCGTGCGCTTTTCAGTTTTCACTCACTGATTGGGGCCTACAGTTTTACACCGATTCCGAACGGTTTTTTGAGAAGCTTTTTCATGGCTATATACTCGATATTGTCGCCATCACTATGCGAGGTGACTG